>JAZKJV010010363.1:600000-939271 GCA_037367405.1 Ottelia alismoides | reverse complement strand
TTGAATTACACCTATGTGTATGTAATTGTCTAATCAAGCAAACATTCACCCTAAGCTCAACGAAATATAGTGAAACAAAGAAAAGGTCAAAAAATCAAAAGGCCACGGTGAGGACCCCCAAGTGCACTGGAACTTGATGAAACAGACCCCGAGAAAGTATGTGAAAGTTTGGGTACAAGTCAAAATGTCCTTAATGGACCCCTCTCTACAAAGTGAAAAATGGGCAAGTGCCTTTCCTCTCTCTCAAAAACAAAAAAATGGGCAAAAGCCCTCTTACTCAGAAGAAAATAGAAAATAATGTCTCAAAGAAAACATAAAAATGTCAGGATGAACTGACTCGTGTTGCTCCTCTACAACTAGCTCGTAAAGAAAGTGCTCGATCTCTACTCTCTCAACCGATTAGATTTCTGAAGAAACTAGTTGATCCTATAGGCCCTCCGCCACTCATTAGCATAGACATATAATAAAACAATAAAAAATAAAAATCAAGAGAAAATCGAGAAAAAGACTGAAGAGAAAATCAAAACAGACGAAAAACTGATAAAAACAAGAAAATAAGAGAAACAAAAAATGAAGAAAACAGTCGGTCAAAACAAGAAAAATCATAAAAACCCTAAAAACAAAACACAAAGAACAAGATAAAATCGAGAAAACAAGATAAGAAAGAAAAGTCATAGAATAAATCTCAAAAACCTAAGTATCACTATGCCTCCCCGATAATGGCACCATTTTGATAACTTGCATCTAACTTGTTGTTGAAATGAAAGTTGATTGTAGAAACTACAGAAGAGAGACACACTTTATAAAACAAAAGACAATAAAATAGCAGAGAGTGAGATAGAGTCAAGATGAATAGAAAAATAATATGGTGTTCTCTTCTTATTTTATTGTTTCACTAGTTATTTACCAAGTAAGTGTCCCTAGGTCGAACTCAAGGGGTAGAAAATTATACTCAATTTTTTGAGGTCAAAATATTTTTGTGATTTTCATTATTCAAGAAAAGTCTTTTTTGTTGGTTTTAGCTTTTATATTTTTATGTTTTACTTGATTTTTAATTTTGCAAATTTTTATATTTTTATTTTGTAATTTTTGTTTTTCAATAATAAAGAATTTTACAGTGTAATGTAATATTCTACTATATTGATCAAAAGTGAAGAAAAGAAAAGAAAATGGGTTTTATTTATTTTTCAAAAAGGGAATACATTTTCAAAACAAGTGATCTACTATATAGTATATAAGTGGTATAAAATATATGTGATACCATATAATAGATGGCTCGAAGAAAACTCGAGCAAGGGCTCGAGAAGAATGCAAACAAAAACCCAAAATGAATTGAAGTTCGCAAAATCAAAACATAATGAAAATGCAAGAAAAATACGTGGAAAACTACAACAAAACATTGTTGGGGTAGTTGAGTAAATACCTTAGAAAAATTAATCAAAAACAGAGTCCAGAATAGTGTCCAAATTTCACAATGAATACCATGGTACCAACATAAAATAATATAAAATGTTTTGCAAATGGGTCCCTGGTTAGGGACCTAATCATAACGAGAAATTATTATTTTGCAATTAGGCCCCTATGTAGGGTCCTAGTTGCAAATAACCACAACTTCTAGAGCGGAATCTGATTCTAGAACTTGTTGTGCTTATGAACAAATTATACACCATTTCGAAATGAGTGGTATGGATTAGATGTGCGTACATGATTTGGAGCATCCACATGTGACAGGTGTCAGCATACTTTAAGGCCTGGAGCTCCTACTGCTCTTCAATTTGCTCTTCCCCAAATTAGGGGTTGGCAGCGGCGATTCTTTGATTCGTGCGACTCCGACAATGACGGCACTCCAGCGATGGTTCATGAAGACCAGATGAGCTTCGACTGGGCCAGAAGGGGGATCCTCCCCCTTCAAGGTCACATGTGGTGGAAGAAGGTGTCAAAGAAGGTGGTCAAAGATGAGGTCGTGCTAGGGTTTCCAGGAGGCTGAAGTCTATGCTTCTATTCTTGTGATTAGTTGTCGATTCTGCTTTACTTAAATATAATGGCATTCTTCAGATGGTGTGGACGACCTACGAAGAAGATAAAGATGTTGGATTCGAGATGCATAGGCCAAGAGATTGGGTTTCCTGCAGCAACACATATGGGTTCTAGAATTGGGGATATTCAAATCAATTTGGAATACAATTTGAGTCAAGTGAGAAGGAATTTTGATTAGAATCAGAAGAAAGGTGATTAAGCTACCTAATTAGGTGATTAACAACGCTAATTGGACATGCAAATCTATAAGAAAAATGGATGAAGGAATTCACCTGGGGAAGAAGGATATATGATTGTTGAGCGGTATTTTTGGGGTTTTTAAATAAAGATATGAAAATAAATGTGCAATGGTAGTTGCAACCCAAATAACCCACAATAAAAAAATATTTTTCTTTCTCAAGCCAATAATTAATTACAATAATAATGAAGCGAGAGAAATTTTTGCTATTTAATTAACCTTTATAGTAACAGGATCGAACTCAGGAAGGTTACAATTCCCGAGGATTATTCAATTAATCGAAAAAAATTCAATTAAAAGAAAACAGATTTCTCAATGTACGCTATGTTTGGTTTTTATTTTGATTTTTGTCTTTTTTTATTTTTTTTTTATTTTTTTCTAATTTTTTTATTTTTAGTGATTTTAATTTTTCATTTTTTTATATTTTCAAAAAATATGATTCTCAAAACAAATTCATGCACAAAAGAAAGGCAAAATATTTATTTGATTTTTTTCAAATATGACAATACTGCTCAAAAATATCCAAAAAAACTTTTTTCTATTTCTATGATTTTTCTACTACTTTTATATTTTTTAGAGATTTTTATACTTTTTAGGATTTTAAAATGAATAAAAATAGGGGAAATGCAAACAGTGAGCAAGCAGGATTATTTTTCAATTTATAAATACCAAATGAAATCTGAAATTGCTGCAACTATTTTTCCTAAAAACTAGAATGCATTATCTACATATAGGAACTGAAATCACTATTTTTGAATTTTTCTACAATTTTTATGATTTTTATAAGGTTTTTGGTATTTTATAAATAATTAATGCGTAAAAATTGCACAGAAATGAAAACGCACCAAAAGAGAATTAATCTATTTTTTTGGAATTTTTGAAGCTATATTCGATTTGTTAGGATTTTCAAAGTTTAAACAGAGAAAATGACACTATTTTTGATTTTTTAATAATAACAAATGATGATAAAATGTAATGAAAAATGTTATACAATGAAGATGCACATAACATGAGTATATACAAATTTTTGTAGAATTTTCAGTGTAATGAAAATAATTATTTCAATATAAAAGACATGCAAAATAATAGTCTGAATAGCAGGACTGAAATGCAAATAGTTCAGAGTTTTCATAATAAAATATACACAAATAATTAGCGGGTAAAAATGTGCCAATTGCCCAAGAGAAACATGCAAAGCATGTGCTTGAATGCTGGAACGGACCTCTTTGCAAATCTGAAAAGCTTGGGAGGGGGCTGATTGCAATTTACCAAAAATTTTTAATTGATAATCCCCTAGGGTTTTCTAGATTCCTCTCGCATAGGCCAAAAGGGAAGGGGGCACAGGAGGTGTGTCATCGCTTCTCTCTCATGGGCACGGACGGTGGCGGCTGGGGCATACTCCTCACGCGGGGAGCAAGCGATCTGGTGGTGAAGCGGGCTCACTATAGGCTCCCACGCGAAGGTAGCTTCTGTTGTAGGGTGGTGGTCGATCAACGGCTAGATGGTGTTCGCACGGGGGCGGTCGGTGGTGGTTGCGTACGAGTCGAGCGGGAGAGGGAGGACTGCGCTATGGTGGTGGGGCGGCTTGCATGGCAGCGATGCGCGAGGTGGAGGTCTGACTACACGGGTGTGTTGCGTCGATGGCGAGTGGCAATGAGCTCGGTGGCTGGCGACCATGCGTTGAGGAGAAGGCTGAATAAGCGGCAGGCGACAGCCGTGGCCGGCTGGATGAGGGGCGCAGGCGTCGCTGGTGGGATGAGCGACGGTGCTTGCGTGCTGCACTTTTTTATTTTTTTTATTTTTGTAAACAGAAATAGAAGATTTTTTATATTTTTATATTTTTTATTTTTAATTTTTTTTATTCCTGCAAATCAAGTGTTAGAAAGAAAAACTATATATATTTTGTTTTTTATTTATAAACAAATTAGGATGCGATCAAGATGGCCCAATCCCAAAATCAAAACAGAATACGTGAACGGAGATCTGGCGAAAAATGAGGAATGGATCCATGTCTCCGACTACCGTGTGCGGTCGGAGTTGGAAGATTGTGTGAGGTAGAATAAGAACGTGAATAGATCAAGAAATTGATATGAAATATCTTATCGGATTCGGATAAAATCGTGGTGTGTGATTCTAAGATATAGAGAGAAAATTTGACAATGAAATAAAAATGCGAAAAGTAAACTGCGATTAACCTAAGTTAAAAATAATAAAAGAAAAATGGATCTCACCTTAGGAGCGGAAAAGACCGAGATCGCCTCGGCGAAGGCGGACTTGCTGTCACCAGACGACTCAGAGGCTAGGCACCCTTCTATGACAAGATAGCTCTCGGAGAATGGGCTCCTCTCACCAAATATTGATTAAGTGAGAATGAGGGAGGAGGAGCCAATTAAATAGCGGATTAAATTAATTTGAATCTTGAATTCAAATTTAAGAATAGAATGGAGATAGAGCGATAAGGAAAGAAATTGAAATGAGATGAAGATAAAATTAGTGTAAAAACTATTTACAAAATTTTTTGGTATGTTCATCACTTTATTAAATTGAATAATAAATGTTATTTTTTTTATTTGTTTGTGGTGTTTATATAAGAATATCAACTGTATACATATATTATATACATAAGGTACGTTATATACATAGTTAAAAAAGGAAATTAGTTTTTTTTGTTTTATTAATTTTTATTTTTTTATTTTTTTATTTTTATTTTAAATAATTAGTAAAAATATTTACAAATATAATATGTACAAATAAATGGTTAAATTGCACAAACCACCTCAGAAAACCGACTTTTCAACCGTAACTCCAAAAATTATGAAATCATAGCCATTTTAAAGTTAATTTAATTTAGAATACAATGGAAGTGAGTTTGGTTCAATATGAGTTCATATGGAACATGAATTGACCTTTCAATTATCGCTTAATGGCTTTTACCGGATGTAGTTACTTTTATTTTTACATGATTTTATTTTGAAATTATTTTTATTATTTAGAGAACATTTTTATTTACAACTTTTATTTTGAAAATTATTTAATTTGAGATCAATTTATGTACAAATAAAATAGTGTAAGTATACAAATATACATAATACTTTTTTTGGATTTTTTGATTAAGGACCCTATCTCCCCTACTTTATTCCTGGTCGATCAGATCAAGTCTTGACCTTCTCTCGGGGTTCGGGTCAGCATGTATCTATTACATATATGCAGTTTTTTTTATTTTTTTTCCTTTCTTTATTTCTTTATTTATTTTAGGTTAAAATAGTAATAAGTGTACAATATTTAAACACAGATGTAAATTAGTAAGAATATGGAGTTAGTATTACATAAATGTGTTTCATAAGGGATTTTAAGCTAAAATAAATGAACAAATATGATGAAATGCATATTCATCATCCCCTATGCTTTACCTTTGCTAGTCCCTTAGCAAACACTTATTTGAAAGAATAAGTGAATAAAAGAAAAAGAAAGGAAAAAGAAAGGAAAAATAAAGAAATTAGGACAATATTGAGTATTAAACTTATCTTCATAAAATTGTAGTATGGAGCTCTATCAGACCTTTGGATTATTAGTGTGGCGGAACCTTAATGGTAAATGGATTTAAAACCTAACAACCTCTAAGTTCCACAAGACTCCTATTCAGGTCTCCTCAACAATCAGATCAGAACAAGTCTACATACGCAAATTTTTATGACTATGAATCTTTACTTGTACGGTGTAAGTTAAATTTAGCTCCCCATCTCAAAAGTAGCAAAGAAACAGCCTACCTCAATAAGGTAACTCTAGTCCCTCGATCTAGAAACTCTTTCATCGAGGAGCAGGGATATTCCCTTCTAAGTACAAGAACAACTAGCTCAAGAAGAGGAGATGCAGAAAAGAATGGACGGTAACCAGTGTAGCTACCTATTCTGGGATGCTTGACCGGTGTAGCCAAGTCATCAAGTTGCAAGCTTAAAAAATTGACTTTGAAGCTCTTATTATTTTCTTTTTTCTTTATCCTTGTATACACACTTCGGTAGGCATTTTACTTTTCAATCAGGCATGTTTTGGAGATTCTGCATTTTTTCTCTTTTTTTTTGAAAATATATACAAGATGCAGCATGTACATAAGGAGTTTTTCCTCTTGAGCTAGTATACTATCCCTCTTTTGAAGAATTATTGCAAACCCATAGCATCCTGTCTTTAGACCTCAATGTTAGTAGATTAGGTTGAGATGCACAACCCTCCCTAGAGGAAGACAAGAGGTTCCGCCTAGAAGTATTACCCTCGTTTGATACTCCAAGCCAAAAGATTCTGCCTCCTCACTACCCCCTCCATGAAGAGCTATGTGTAGAGTGCTTGTCCAAGAAAAGCCACAGTCTGAAAGAATCATGCATGTGCTGTTAAATTTTCTACTTAGACTAATCAAGATGACATGTGAACATAGTCTTATGGACTCAAAGAATTAAGTCGCTAGGACATGAAAAGTCTTAACTCCATTTCTTAGAAGGTTCCTCTGAAATTAAGTGGATTAAGGCCCAACTAAGCTCCATTCTTCAATTTTACTCTACACTTAGTTTAAATGTCAATACTATCCTGAAAAATACACATGCAAATGCAAGAAATATGTGCCATGCAAAAAGAAAGCAATTTTTTCGAGAAAAATTTCTAATTTTTCCCTTTTCATAGGTTTTTGGAAAAGAAAGGAAAATTGAGTTATGTCTAAAGTATATATACAATATATACGATACCCCCTATACTTAGCTTGAACTATGTCCTCATAGTGATCAAAGAGCGCTAAAGGAAGATATAACTCATGCTAAGTATAGAAAAGTGAAAAGACTCCTATGCTACAATGGCACAAAGAGAATATGAAAAGAATAGAAGTCGGTGATCCCCCCTATGCTTAGGATCAAGTAATCCTAAGTATAGAAGACTATACAAAAGGGGAAAACCGATGAAGAGAATGTACGGACTCCATGGCTCGACTTGCTCCTTTATGCTTAGGTTAGAATAGCCCTAAGTATATAATATCAACAAGTTGGGGGACAATCGATAGAATAGAAGAATAAAAACATAAAGAGACAATATGAACAACATCACCCCCCTATACTTAGGGTAGGGTATCTCGAAGTATAGGCAACAACAAGAGTGATGAACACGATGAATATGAACAACACAAATCATTCACCCCACCCCCATACTTAGGATAAAGTGCATTCTAAATATAGCATATATACACACGGAAAAGGGGTGAATGATAAAACAGAAGAAGAAAGAATGAAATGAAAGGATATACAAAAGGTCGTCAGCTCATCTATCAGATGCAGAAGATGGAATCAAAAGATCATCGTCTAATACCATAGATACAAAATCAATGACAGACAGGAATGTATCATGATCTAGATATGGCTTCAGCAACTGTCCGTTCACAACAAATGGTTGTTCATCAGATGACAACCCAGATATGACAATACTCCCATTGTCCCGCATGGCTCTCACGATGAACGGTCCTGACCATTTTCTTTCAATTTTCCTAGAAACAACTTCAACTTAGCATCAAATAACCATACTTTCTGATCAGGAGATAAAGTCTTCCTTTGAATGTGTTTATCATGCCAACGCTTAACTTTCTCCTTATACATGAGTGAGTTATCATATGCAAAGTCTCGGAATTCTAGTAATCTATTCAAATCCAATTTCCTGTACTTTCCTTCCTTCTCATAATCAACATTACATTCATGGAGTGCCCATAAAGAATTGTGAATTAATTCTATTGGCAGGTGACAAGGCTTTCCATACACCCATCTATAGGGAGACATACCCAAAGGAGACTTGTATGTCGTCTGATAAGCCCATAGAATCGAATCAAGCGTCTGGGACCAGTTCTTCCTATCTGGACGTATAATTTTTTGCAATATCATCTTGATCTCCCTATTTGAAATTTCTACCAAGCTATTAGTCCGAGGGTGGTAAGGAGACGCAACTATGTGCTCAATGGCATACTCCTTCACAAGCTTCTTTACTTCTCTATTAAAGAAATGGCTTCCCCCATCTGAAATTAGTATTTTAAGAATCCTGAACTGCGCACTAATGTGGTCCTTAAGAAAAGAACAAACAGTACGACTATTTACGACTCGGGTGGGGATAGCCTCCACCCATCGACTAACATAATCCACGGCGAGCAAGATGTACTGAAATCCCTGACTGACAGGAAATGGGCCCATGAAGTCTATGCCCCAAGCATCAAAAACATCAGAAATATGTATGTATCTTAGGGGCACGGTATCTTTGCAACCAACGGTTCCTCCCATTTTCTGACAGTCGGTACAACCTCGAACATACTTTGTAGCATCCTCAAAAAATGTGGGCCACCATAGGCAACTCTGTAAAATCTTTGTTGCCGTGTGTTTCCTCAAATGATTCCCACCAGATTCTAGTTTGTGACAGTGCTCAAATACACGGGTGTGTTCCTCCTGAGGAATGCACCTTCTCCAGATACAATCCGCACCCTCGCAAAATAGGTATGGATCCTCCCATTGGTAATAATGAATCTCTGACAGAAATCTGTCCACCTTGTACTTCAGCCAATCTTGTGGAACTTTCTTGGAGACAAGATAATTCACAGTATCAGCATACCATGGGAGTGAGTCCACATACAAAATGGCCTCATCTGGAAAGGTTTCAGAATAGGGATCTTATTCTGCTCAAAGGTCCCTGCATCCGTGATATGGGAAAGGTGATCTGCCACAACACTTTTTAATCCAGGTTTATCTCGAAACTCTAAATCAAATTCCTAGATAAGAAGGATCCATCTGATAAGGCGTGCTTTGCATCTTTGCCTGCTAGTATCGTATGGTAGTGTGATCCGTGTATATAATAACATGGGAATTGAAGAGGTAAGATATGAACTTCTCTAGCCCAAACACAACTGCTAACATCTCCTTCTCTATAACTGTATAATTTTGTTGTGCTTCATCCAGAGTCTTGCTAGCATAGTGTATAGCAAATGGTATCCCATCCCTTGTCTATCCTAAAACAGATCCAACTACGAAATCTGAGGCGTTTGTCATGATCTCGAAAGGAAGAGACCAATCAGGTGGTTGTAAGACAGGAGCACTAGTAACCATTTCTTTCATTTGATTGAATGCAAGGAGGACTTCCTCATCAACAAAAAACTCAGTCTCCTTACACAGAATCTCGGTCAAAGGTCTGGCGATCTTGCTGAAGTCCTTTATGAATCGCCCATAGAATCCTATGTGTCCCAGAAATGACCTCAAGTGCATCAAATTCTACAGTGGCTCTAACTTGGAAATCACATCAATCTTAGCCGGGTCAACCTCCATACCATGTTTGGAGATGACGTGGCCAAACACAATCCCATTAGTCACCATAAAGTGACTCTTCTCCCACGAGAGCACGAGGCTTACCTCACAACAACGTTGAAGAATTCGGTTTAAATGAGCAAGACATGTATCAAAACTATCCCCATAGACTGAGAAATCGTCCATGAAGACCTCAAGGAAACTACCCACCATGTCGGCAAAAACGGCCAACATACACCTTTGGAATGTAGCGGGGGAATTACACAATCCAAAGGGCATATGTCTAAAGGTATATGTGCCAAATGGACAAGTGCATGTAATTTTCTCCTGATCCTCAGGAGCGATAGCAACTTGATTGTATCTTGAATACCCATCCAAGAAGCAAAAGAACTCTTTCACTGCCAACCTCTTAATAATCTGATCAATAAAGGCGATGAATCTGCATTTCATCATCTTTATTCATTTATTTTAGCTTGAAATCCTTATAAAACACGTGTATATAATACTAACTCCATATTTTTACTAACTTGCATTCGTGTATAAATATTGTACACTTATTACCATTTTAACCTAAAATAAATAAAGAAAGAAATAAAAGAAAAAAAAGAAAGAAAAAAAGATTGTATACATGTAATAGATACGGGCTGACCAGAGCCCTGAGAGAAGGTCAAGACTTGACATGATCGACCATGAATAAAGTAGGGGGGGATAGGATCCTTAATCAAAAAAATCCAAAAAATGTGTGATGTGTATATTTGTATACTACACTATTTTATTTGTACATCAATTGAACTCAAACTAAATAATTTTCAAAACAAAAGTTGTAAATAAAAATGATTCCTAATTAAAAAATATATTTACAAAATAAAATCATGTGCAGAATAAAAGCAACCACACTTGGAAAAAGCCATTAAGCGATAATTGAAAGACTAATTCCGACTTCATATAAACTCAAATTGAACCAAACTCTCTTCCATTGTATTCTAAATTAAATTATCTTTAAAATAGCTATGATTTCATAATCTTTGGATTTACGGTTGAAAAGTAGATTTTCTAGGGTGATTTGTGCAATTTTAGCATTTATTTGTACATATTGTATTTATAAATATTTGTAAATATTTTTACTACTTATTTAAAATAAAAAAATAAAAATCAAAAATTTGAAACAAAAAAAGCTAATTCCCTTATTAATATTTGTATATAATGTACCATATGTATATAGTATATGTATATAGTTGCTATTCTTAAATAACAACCAAAAAATAAAAAAATTAACATTTTTTATTCAATTTAATTAACTGACTAAAATACAAATAATTTAATTTTTGTAAATAATTTTAACTTTATCTCATTTCAGAATTTTCTCTTATCTCTTATCTTCATTCAAAATTTCAAAAAAAAATCAAACTCCATTTTTTTATCAATTAATATGGCTCCCTCTCCCTCATTTCAACTTGATCAATCTTTGGTGAGAAGAGCCTTTTCTCCAGGAGTTATCTTGTCACAGAGAGGTGCCTAGCTTCCGAGTCGGCCTTCGTTAAGGCGATCACGGTCTTTTCTGCTCCTAAAGTGAGATCTATTTTCTTTTCTTGTTTTAAATCTAGGATTAATCGTAGTTTCATTTTTTCGCATTTTTATTTCATTATCATTTTTTATCTAGATCTTAGAACCCATCACGAGTTTTATTCACCTTAGATTCCGATTTTTCATCTCACTTTCTTGATCTCTACACGTTCTTTTCTACCTCGTACGATCCCTCACCTCCGACCCCGCACGGTGGTTGGAGATCCGATTCCATCCGCCATTTTCCTCAGAACCTGATTCGTTCACATCTTCCGTTTTGATTTTCGGATCGAGTCATCATGCTCGCATCCTAATTTGTTTATAAAAAATTTTAAAAATACAAAAAATATTTTTTTTCTTTCTTTCTAACATTTGTTTTGCAGGATAAATATAAAAAACACAAATAAATAAATAAATAAAATTATATAAAAAGTCTTCTTCTGTTATGGTTTTCGAAAAAAATAAAAAAATACAAAAAATAACAACAACAGCGGTAGGTGTCGCACCTCCAGCCAAGCACGGCGCCCGCCGCCCGCCACCACACTTCTCAATTGGTCGACGCTCCAGATCTGCCTGAAGTCGTGCCCCCGCTCCACCGACCACAAGATCCGCATGTGCGAGGATTGCGCCAATCGCCCTTCGCCACCAATACCACAGGGTGACCGCCAGGCTGCCACCCATCTCTACGCAAGACCCTCTGGCCAGTCACCCTCACCCAGCGCAAGGCCGCACTACCGCCTCCTCACGGTCTGGAGCACCCAGCACCAGTCGCCCGTTGGCGCGACCTCCAGCCCACTCCAGGGTTGCACCGCCCCTCTTCACCAACCACAAGATCCGTCTGCGCTATGACTGCAGCCGTCGCCCACTGCTACTCCCCCCGACCACCGTCGATGTCAGCTAGCACCATCACTATAGGTCTCCACCTTCGAGAAGCGCACATCACCGGCACGCCACCATCCCTTTTTGCAAGAGGCGGCGCCCCTACGGCCCCATTTGCCTCTTGGCTTGAAACGAAGAAGAGGAACAGGAACCCTAATGAGATATAAAAAATTATGAAATTTACATCCAACCCCTCAAGAGTTTCTAAAGTTTCAGAAGAGCCCTGATGAATATTTTATTTGGAACAATTGCGAGCATACCCTCGGATTTCAGAAATTTCTCAATGATGCCCCCACCAACTTCATAGCACGTGCTTGGCACGCCTTCACTAGGTAAATTACACTTTATTTCCTCTTATTTATTCCTTGTTGATTTTGGTTATAAAACTTTGAGTAATTAGATTTCAGTCCCTGAATTTCCAAACCTTATTTTGCATGTTCTTCTTATAGAAATAAATGTTTTCATTGCTAAAAATGCTCTAAAAATTCTACAAATATTTGTGTATATTCATGTTGTATTCTTCTTCATTGTATATAAATTTCATTGCATATTTTTTTAATTTGTTATTATTAAAAAATAAAAAACAATGTCATTTTCTCTTCTTGAAATTCAAAAATTCATAAAAATTTGAATATTTCTTTAAAGTTCCAAAAAATAGATTTGTTTTATTTTATTGTGTTTTAACTCCTATCCAATATTCATGCATTAATTCTTTTCAAAACCCAAAAAATGAACAATATCAAAAATCTTAGAAAAATCACAGAAAATTCTACAAAAATCCAAAAAACGTGATTTCACTTCCTATTTGTAGATATTTGTCTAAATTTTAGCATGAAAGTAGTCTCCCCAAGTTTTGACCACTTAAAATATTTTTAAGTTACAAATTACTCCAGGTTGTGCATTGTTTATCATTTTTGCCATTATTTGATTTTAAAAAAATACAAAAACATCTTAAAATTCTACAAAAATTCCCAAAACATTTCAATCCTTTAAAACCCCAAAAAAATTCTATGGATTTTTCTAAGTATTTTTAAATATTTTGAAAAAATACAAAAAGAGTACAGTGCATGTATTTCGTCCCTTATTCATATTG
This sequence comes from Ottelia alismoides, assembly GCA_037367405.1. Classification (NCBI taxonomy): domain Eukaryota; kingdom Viridiplantae; phylum Streptophyta; class Magnoliopsida; order Alismatales; family Hydrocharitaceae; genus Ottelia; species Ottelia alismoides. Next base: position 926,157 of record JAZKJV010010363.1, on the reverse strand, counting down.
TTCATTATTTTTGAAAATAAAAAATTATAAAAATCAAAATCATTAAAATTTTGAAAATTAAAAAATAAAAAAAACTAGAAATAAAAAATTAAGAAATAAAAGATAAAAAATCACAAAAAATCAAGATAGTTTGCTTTTGAGATTCCCTTTTTCTTTTAATTGATTTTGATTATTTGAATAACCCTCAGGAATTGTAGTCTCCTTGAGTTCGATCCTTTTGCTATACAGGTAAATAAGTAGCAAAAATTTCTCTTGCTTCATTATTCTCTTATAATTAATTTTGTAGCTTGAGAAGGAAAAAAATTATTTGTTTGTTACGGGATATTTGGGTTGCAACGATCACTACACATTGATTTTCATATCTTGAATCGAAAACCCAAAGATCTCGCTCAACTAAAGGGCAACAGAAAGTGATCCTTCTTGGTAGCTGAGTTCAGGTGTTGGTAATCTACACAGACACGCCATGAAGTCGGTAACCGTGTCAGAATATCCTCACCACGGTCATTCTTTACGATCGTAATCCATGATTTCTTCGGGGACACATGTAAAGGGCTGACCCACTTGGAATCCAAAATGGGATATATAAAGCCAGCATAACACCATTTCTGATCTCCTTCATGACAACCTCCCTTAGATTTGGATTTAGACGGTGCTGACATTCACGGGAGGGTTTACAGTCATCCTCTAAGTAGATATGATGCGAGCACAAAGCTGGATTAATCCCACCATGATTCGAGATATTCCATTCTATGGCCTTGCGGTTTCTCTCAAGAACCTCTGGCACACGAGATTCTTGTTCAGTGGTCAACTGCAAGCTAAGGATGACCAGAAACATTTGGGGGGGGGGGTCCCACAAGGAAGGCATATTTCAATGTTGATGGTAAAACCTTGAGCTTAGGTGGGGTCTGAATCGGCTCTAATAACCTCTGTTGTACTTGTAGACGATATGTGATATGTATTCTGTGGACTGTCCACCTTGGCAACTGACGACTCAACAAACAGAATATCTGATAGATCTACAATGAATGATCTCTGGTAGGAAAGGAAGAGCTCATCAGGGAGTTCAGCATTCTTATCAATTAATAATTCAGATATCTCAGCAATAATTGCAGAAAGATGTCTCTCATCTATGCATAACTCAGGAAATTCAATGAATGGCTCAGATATCTGTACCTCAGAACTCTCAGAAGGAGGCATGTCATCATTAATCTCAAAATGTGTGTCAAAGGAATATCAGAAGGTGCCTCTAAAAACTCATATTGATCCTTAGAAATCAGGTCAAACTTCTCATCAATAACTAGCTCAATTGGACCACCAAGGGAACTCATGTCGATTGTGGATTCCATGGAGTCCTTTTGTGAAAGGATCTCTTGGGTATCTATAAAATCAGTGATTCAGCATGAAAATTGTAGTCATCTGGCTCTGATATAGCTTTATCCTCTCATCTGTTGCTGGTGGCGATGATGGTCTAGGATCAAAGATCGTCTCTATTTTCACCTTGTCACTGCGAGAGTGGAAGATGATCTCTCCAGTACCATAATCAACTGCTGCTTCGGCCGTTCGGAGGAACGATCGACCTAGTATGATTGGGTTAAGGAGTAACGGTGCAGGTGTATCCATATCCATGACAACAAATCAACAGGGAATTTCATTCCCTGCACCGTTACAATAACGTCCTCTAAAATGCCTCTTGGCCTCTTAATCGATCTATCAACAAACTGAAGGATCATTCTGATTGTTTTAAGAGGTCATAACCGAAATTCAGTTAGTAAAGAGGAAGGCATGAGATTAATGGAGGAACTCCTATCGAGAAAAGTACAATCAAATTCCTGATCAAAGATATGGCAACGGATGTGAGGTGCTCCCTTGTCTTTCTTTTAGGCGGGAGGTTACTGATGGCATGAATTGTGGCCATGGTCAAGATGTGTTTCTCTGTTTCCTTTCGTCTATTATCCCTTACATGTTGCCGAGCGCTTCTCCACCAGTCGACTGCTTCACCCAGGCGCGTCCCTAGCCTTGGTAGCATCCAGTTGCCAGTGTAGAGCAGCCCCGCATGCTGCATCATCCCCCGGCGTGCCCCCTTCTTCCTCCACACAGCATGCCACCCCCTCGCCCTGCCAACTCCTATCGCCCGCTCCGCTCAGAAGCCGCCGCCCAACCACCACCTCCTTCGACCATGTAGCAGCAGTGTCGTTGTGGCACCTCGCCAACCGCCACGCGCGAGCAGCCCCCACAGCCAGTTGCTCGCCCGCCCTCACACACAACACCACACGCCTTACCTTTTGCGCCACCCTTGTCACACCAGTCGTGAGGCCCCTTCCATATCGTGCCCTAGTGGGTTCCATTTTTTGAACCACATTCTTCAAAGGATAATTTATTTTTTTATTTTTTGTGAAAATTGCATATTGAGTCCTTTCATGTTTTACAATTACAAAATTCCCCTAGGCACATTTTATTTCGTTGAATATCTATTTCTGCATTACACAGACACCCTTGACTTTGAGAAATAATTTGGACATACATTTTGCATCATTTTTTTAATACAAAAATTGCATGTTGTGTAGCATTTAATTCTTTATCTCTTGGGTATTTATTTATAATTTTGTGAGCAGAAACTAATTAATTAAAACTGTTTTGGTGAAAATTTTGATATTTAACTCATTTTGTGATCTAAAATTTATATTTAATTAAATGTTGTTCCAAAAATTGTACAAAAATCAGATTTGATGCTTTTAGTTGTGCTTTAATTACTGTCCAAATTTCATGATAATTGGTTGCATCTTGTACATAAAATAAATGGTTGAGTGATTTCTGTAATTGATTTTTAATTAAATCCATCAATATTATTTTTGTGAATTTCAAGTCTCTTAGATTTCCTATTAATATATCTTTTTGAGATAAATTGGTTTCTGGGTAATGTGATTTAGTGGATTTATTAGGAATTAAATACTCACTATCACCCTATTTCCATTAAAAAATTCATAAGAAACTCATATATTCTCGAAAAAAATCCAAAAAATTTAATGTAGCTTCATTTCATCATATTTCACTTCCAGTAAAACATTCATAGTTTTTCATTCTGTTTGTGTAAAAAATTGCATAAAACCCCATAAAAGTGTGCATTTTTCATTGTTGCATTTTAACCCCAAAAATTCCAAATAAATACATTTTGCATTCATCATTGGATTTGGTTGCAAGGAAAAATATAACTTGGTTAATTTGGATCAATTTCACATTAAAATTAATTTGACTAAGTTGCTTGTTTTCTTAATAACCTAGTTTATCCACAATTTTGCATTTGCATTTTATTTGCAAAAAAAAATCCGCTTGGAAAATCGTGAGCTAATTCATCTAAGTTGACCCGATGCTATTCCTTTCCTTTTGAGACAACCCTGGGGATTGCCCAGGTTAAAAATACATAAAACTACACATTAATTAATTCATTGATTCATCGATTCGTTCGGTTACTTTTTGATTGATCCTGATTGCCCGACTACAACAACATGACACATTTAGCATAGGGTGATCAGCGGACCATCAATGATGCGCCTTCTTTCTTGGTTAATGGACAACTGTTGAAGAATTTCATCGAATCAAAAGAACGGTTAGTCCAAGTTGAAGTGATTGACTTCGTGTAGAGTGAAACCAAACAGATACTTCAGACCACTCTTCATGAAAATGCATCACAAAGATTTAGCATTTAAGCAGATTCACCTATTTTTCTTACTGACACTAACTCGGTTACTCCACACTTGATTTATTCATTCTGTTAAAGTTATATTCCCTTTTCTGTAGATACTCATTCTATACTTAGGTTATTTAAAGCCTAAGTATAGTGGGAACTCCATCTCTTTTCTCTGTATTGTTTTCGGTCTATTGAGTCATTCTCTTAATCTCTTCTCTTTATCCATGCCATTTATATAATTAGGCTATTTTCAACCTAAGTATGGGGGGCAAGTCTTGATTATCCCTGTTGTTTTCCTTTATTCTTTTGTACCCTATTCCTTAGTGCTTCTGTCCTACACTTAGGTTATTTAAAGCCTAAGTATATGGGAGACGTACTGGTTTCTCTCCTCATTTTTTCTTCCTCTTTATGTTTAGTATGAGCTATGTCTTTCATTTCACTTTGTTCCATGAGAACATAGCATGAGCTAAGTATAGGGGGCGGACATATACATTACATATATACTTTATACATAGCTTGTACTTTCACATGTTTTACATATTATTATAGGCTATACATATGAGGATTTGAAACTGATTTGTAATAATGAATTGTAAAATGTTTGGAAATTTTTATCTATTTGACATGGTTTGTACAAAACTTTTTCAAATTGTTTTGAAAAGAGTACACATTATTTTAATACATTTTTTGTATATACTAAGAAAATTATTTGAAAAAAAACTGTTAACTAATAAGTTGGATGTATCCCTAACACTTACACATTCACACAAGGCTTGAAGAGTTCAGAACATTTGGTTTATGTGGTCCTCATTTCAGATTTAACCAGTCTTAGTCATTATGGACTATGACTTAATAATTCACACTTTCCTAGTTTGAAAGATATACATGTTATAGTGCATGTTTAGTCTCTACCTTAAAGAATATGACCAGCACCTCACATGCACCATTATAGCTATGATGTGATGAGTCGAGGTTTCACTAGAGAAACTGGGATGGGGGATTTGAGTTTGGACCTGATTTTATGATGCTCGAGGATGGGATAAAATCAATGGAGGCTTCATAAACTTGAGAGTTAGCAACTTTATCTAGTTTGAGAACAAGTTCTTGTATTAATCTCTTGATATATATCTAATTGCCAGGGTGTGATGAAATTAATAAAAATGTAGATCAATGTGCATCAATCTTGGTAAAAATAGTGGAGCTAGCCAAAAAAAGAAAGATACTGTTGAAAAGCTCATACATTAAGAAGTTAAATACAAAGAGCTTCCACCAAAGCGCTCCAAAACTTTCAAAGTGACCACTTGGACCAAACTCTTAGGCTTTTATGAGTCAGGCTAGCACAACAAAATGGCTCTGCATCATATAGTGATACAAGTCTGGGTGTAGAAGGTGTGATAGATACTCAAAAGAGGCACGCCCTTGTGCACTCCCAGAAAAACAAGTGCAGATGACTCAACACTCTCTTGACAGACACACTAATCAACACCAAAAATAATTGTGTTGAGTTAATAAGGAACTCGAGAGGATTCTTATTGCAATGAGAGGGAGAGAAGAGAAGGCACAACCCTACATCTTCCATAAGTGTGCCTTCCATCTTCACTGTTAAGACTGACAATTAAAGATATGATGGATTGAATTCAAGAAATGATTTATTTCCTAGTGTTGAGGATCGGATCCCTAGGAGAGTCTCTTAGACTGGAACATTGGGTGATGTTTCGACTCTGCATTGTAAATGTAGTCAACACTAAATGCCATATCCTTATTTTATATGTATACATAGAGAGCCCGATAACCTGAGAAGTTGAGTTCCTTTTGACATGATCGGGTTCATCTTAAATTTTTAGGGACGCTAAAATTGACAGTTCTGAGGAAATCAAGTTGTATACATTCATATGCACAATCAGGGATTCAACTAACCTATTCATTCTTTGGTTGCTCGAGGACGAGAAAAGTTTAAGTATAAGGGTGATCAATCCATGATTTATCACCATTATTATTATTTAGTATACCTCTTACTTAAATAAGTTAATAGGTTTCACTATCAATTAACTAAAATTAATATTTAACACACTATATATAATTTAACAGTAATTATTGTTCATAAATAAACTCGGTATTATTTCTTTATTTTATGTGTTTTCATATTATTAAAAATCTCATGAAAATTAGATGAATATCATATATATTTGTTACTATTTATAAATAAAAATACAAAAAATTAAAAGAAATTAAAATGACTATTTTTATTTACTTAAAAATACTTGTAAGAATATTAGTTCATATATATGTGGTATTTTCATTTTGAGTTCTACATGAAAGTTGTAGATCTCAAAAAGATCTACAATTTCATGTTGAACATTTTTACATTTGAAACTTGTAAGTATTTTTTGTCTTTTACATTATTTTTCACTCTTCGGATTTTTTTGACTGGGCCATGTGGCCCAAGCCTGTATGGCCACGCACTCGACTCTTTAGATCCAACCGCACTCATTTCCCACCATCTGATCATTTTGATCAAACGACCATGCTTCCAAGTTGCCCCGCGCCTCCATCGATTAGATGTGATCAAGGTCGCCCTTCTGCCCTTTTTCCAAAGTCGTTGGATCCCTAGATCCAACGATTGTCCTTCATCTTCAACCTTCGCCCCTCACTCTCCTTACATTCAAATCTCCAACCACAAGTCTTATCCGCAATTTCCCCACTACCGCAGTCACTCACATCGCCAACCAACATCTCACAGTCGTAGGCCTAACCACCCTCATACATACCCTAACCTTAATCCACTCTTCCTAGTAACCTCTGTCAACAAGAAGCGATTGCACCTTACCCCAAAACCACCTAGAGTTTCTTCAAATATTCCACCTCCGGCTGAATTCACACTGATCCACCCTTGCATGCGAGAGCTCCAAGCACCTTAAACCCTCTTCATGATAGGGAGAGCTTGTGAGCAAGTGCCACATTAGAGATACCTCTCTGGTGTGATCCTTGGCTTCCGGCCAAGTTGCAGCACCTTTACCGGAGCTGCTAGAGCTCAACCCCTCGCCAAGGCTTGGAGCAATGACCAGGAGTCACTTGTCTCCACCTCAGGCCCATGTTGTACCCCTCAGTTGTTCCTCCATTCTTCACCCTCTTTTCTAGGTAAGGTTCTTATTCTTTACCCTCGTATTTCTCGCATTTTATTCTCTTTGAACATACACTATCTCCTTCTTTTGATTGCGTATATATCTTCGCTTGTTACCCGACACCCATGTACACCTCATCTATGTTCCTCTCTGCTTCTTCATCACCATCTCCACCTCACTCCTTCTTAAGCTCAAAAAGCTTGAGTGTTCCTCTCAGCTTCTTCATCACCATCTCCACCTCACTCCTTCTTAAGCTCAAAAAGCTTGAGAACCCATTTAGGGATCCGTTCCTCCACCCTCGTAGAGCCTCCGTCTAACCCCCCCCCCCAACCCCCCTCCCATCTTTGAAGATTCCCGTTGCTTTGACCATATGCTCTAACCATGTTAGGACCCCACAGGACTTGATTGGTCATAATCTCCAGATCTCGTTGGTCTCGTCCTTTGTCTCCTACTACAAGTGGTGATCTCAACTTTCTAGACTCCCTCACCCCTTCATTGACTTCTCCCATCTTTGAGAGAGGTCCAGCGTCTTCCTTGACTAACCTAGAAGTCACCTGAACATGGTAATAGGAGAGATCTCTCGCTGGCACACCGCTCTTGCTCCACCGTGTGCAATTGGGGAGAGACTTTATAAGTACATGTACCGTCCAATCACTTATTATCTAACGGCTTAGATCTGATCTGAATCATCGTCCAGACCAACCAGCCTTAGGAGCCTCGAACCAACGTTGAAACACCCACTTACACCACGTGGATCGTACCTAACTCATGTCCTAAGCTAGAGTCACGTGGATCGTCTCACATGAAGGAAAATGTGTGGCACCTGGGCCCAACTTCTCGAGAATTTCATTCAGGTCCAGCGTATTGTACGTGTGCTGCCTAGAGAGTTTTTCAAGATAAGCCCCTTCATATTCTTATTTTCCATTATATACCCCAGTGCGGGGATATTTGCATGTAATATCCAGTCAGCTTTTGTAAATAGCAACTAAGTCCTTTTTGGACCTCTTTGTTATGTTTTATTTAGTTTTCCCTTATAATTATTCCCCTGACATGTTTTGTTTATAACTCGTGCATCTATTGTCCAAACTAGATGATATTTGCCTTGTTTTAAAGGTCTATTAATACTAATTCAAGTGATGCATTTACTTCTTATTATCATCTATTTATGTTGAAGTGTGATGGCCTTTAAACCTTGATTAATTAGATTGAAAGGTATGTCTAAGGATTTTGATGCATCGTAAGCTCCTGATATTCCATAAATTCACTACGTCATATCAGTAACTATACAATGAATCGTATCTGAATGTTAATCCCTGATTTATACTAAATTAAGGAGCTCGAGTATGTTAAGTGATTAATTGATTCTTCAATTCAAATTGGATGATGCATTAATGGAATGAAGCTTTAATTAACTTTATCTTTGGACAAATTTCTGCCTAGTGATCTTAATTGTTAAATCAAGTAAGGAGCAGTAATTATGAGTTTACCATTGTTTGTGTGCTTGCATTGTGTTGTTGCATTTATTTTCATTCTATGTATTTTATTTAGATGCATTAAAAAATAATATATGTTTTTCTTTGTACATTTTCTCAAAATATCTGAATCAATGGGACTATTTTTTTATCATACTTTCTTTCTGATAGAGCTTTGGGGAAAGGCAAGATGGTGAACAATAGTTGATAGATCAATGGTCATGAATATTGCTCAGTTGGTGTATGTGATTCAAATGCTTCTGATCATTTGGTTGGGGATGTAATGCGAATGTATGGTGGTGACCATTAGGAGAGATCCATCCTATTGCAGATGGTTATCATGGATCCAGTCTTTTTCAGTTGTTTGATGCACAAGGGAGGAGGGCTTCAATAGATCCTCGATAGTGCATTGCCCTCTCTCGTAGCAATTCTTATGATGTTGCTCCACCTTAGAGACCTACAATCTCAAGATTGGCCTCAAGTCAACGACTCAAACTATGTTGAAATGCACAAAAAGAAGGCATGAGTGTGATGATTTTTCCTTTGTAATAATAAAGGATCTAGAAAGGGGTGGCTCTGACACTAGGTATGAATGAAGGTGTTGGTGTTGCTGGCTGAAGCGATGGAGAAGGCAGTTGTCGATGTTTGGGATGATTGAGAGAAGGGAAATAGGAATGATGAAAAAAATAAGATATAATGGAACATATGAATGGCTTTCTAACCAAAAATAGAAGAGAGAGAGAGAGAGAGAATTAAAAAAATTATGAATGGTTTACTTGGAATGATGAAGAGTACATGTGAAGTAAGGAACATATATGTACATAGATATGGTAGCCAGTTGAGGACGATTCTCGATTGACTAACTGTGATGGCCTCTTCCTCCTGCCCGGGGAGAAGTTAGTCAGTTGATGAGAGTTGCTTCAATGGAGGCAACTTCGAATGACCTCACAAAAAAAGTGGCTGGCTTATTTGTAGCTCAACAGAGACAAGATGATTGTCACTCATATGCTGCTAGAGTTGGAAGTGTTAAGTACGCAAATGAGGAATGTACTTAGGTACACAAATGACAAATGTTAATATTTTGACATGGAATCATGTTCTTTTTGTATGGTGGGATTAGTCGGCATCAAGGAGATATGCAAGTGTCAGTGATGACACATGGAAGAGTTCTCGAGTTTGTTAGCAAGGGGTCAATGATGAGGAAGTGAGGTTCGGTGGGTATTACATGTGAAAAGAAGTCTGCAACTAGGAGAAGGACACAATTGTCCATATGATTAACTTACCAAAGAAAAAACAACGGATAAGAGTGGATAGAGAAGAGGAGCTGACTTGTTAGAGAATAGAGAGACTTAGACATGTGGACCAATCAGAAATAAGATGAAGCTCGAAATCAGAGAAAAATACATAATGTATAGTATACAGCTTCAAAGTGAAATTTTCAAAGACGAATAAATTTCCTTAAAATTATGTATTATAAAACTATGCATAAGTAAGTATTTCTAAAAAGTGCTTAGAATTCAAGATAGTGGTTAAGCACCTATTTTTATAGGTATACAAATACATAGTTTTAAGTTTTTGCATTTTCCCTTTGGTTTTCTTGTTAATAACCGTACCATATTATATTTTATAATAATACTATAAATAATAAGCTACTCAAATATATTTCACAAATGAATGACTTTTCACAAATGAATCGACTTGTTAATAACCATACCATTTTAAATAATATCGGATTTAAACGAGTTCTAGAATCGACTTTTCACAAATGAACCCTCTTAAATTCAAAGTATTTTTAAAATTTCAAATATTTCTAGTGATGAACTTTAAAAGTGAGTCAAGTTGAATTATAGTTCATATGCTCGAGATATAGAATCTAGAATACATGCATACAGGAAAACTAAATCGATTTTATATGTCAAAAGCGCACGGTGACCTTTTTAATATTTTGATATTTTTATATAATTCTATTGAATTAATGCGAAAGAAATTATGTTAATAAAAATGTATAATATATATAGGGGCCCTTTCAAATAGGACGCAATCCTTCCTGAGTTCAGGAAGGCCAGCCCTTTTTTGTATAAATCACGAACACTTTAGTAGAATATGTATACAGTTTGTATTATAGGTGCACGTTATAAATACAAAGTCGCATACAAAACTGCGCAATATAATACAAACATTAAAACTTTACATTATAATACAAAACTGTATGTGTATTCTACTAAAGTCATCCCGTTTTATACAAAAAAGAGGCTGGCCTTCCTTAGGGATGGAAGGACCAAGTCCTATTTGAAAGAAATCCTATATATATATATATATATAAATTTTTGAAGTTTATGTATTTACGTGTATATTTATAAATCTATTACTTTATGTAATAAAGCATAATATTTCTTGTTTCTTCTTTTCCCTATAAATGTAGAGTGAGGTATACTATATCGATATTCGGGTGATGGTCTAAACTTATACCTTGCAAGTCAATGTCCTTTGTTTTCTTTGGCCAGCCTGCATACTTATGCATGTACATAGTCTATAATCTTCTTATTATTTTTGGATTTTTATGCATATTTTTAGTTTTTTTAGCATTATTTTATGTGTTTTATTTCACAAACATGAAATTATAATAAATTAAAATTAATGGATATGTGGATGCATTTGTAAATGTAATGATATCAATTTTAAGTAAATGAAACTTCATCAAATATTTATACATACCATAGAATTAAATCACTAAATTGATTTGATTCATGAACTAACTAAAACTTCATTTCCTCTTTGAGTTTGACCTTGGGATTTGCCCAAGTAAAATAGACATATGCCACACTTAATTCCTACATCTTGCGCTTTTGAACTGTTGTTTGATATCCTTTAACAAAACATCAACATATTCTTAATAAAGACAGAAAATGGTTTTTTAAAGCACGCTATTGTTGATGACTCATTCTAGAAGAGCGGATATTTGTCGCTAATTTGTTCTCGTGGTACACCAACCTGGTGAACTATCTTGTCTCTAAGAAAATTTTCCAAGATTGTCACAAGAGTCGCATTAACCAACTTAAGTCAAAATCTAGGAACTATAACTAGGAAGATCCTTTCTTTTTTCCCGAATAACTGGATTGCATCTAGAGGAGGTGCATTCCTATGGTGGAATGCAATAGTTTCATCACATATTTCCATACCTTGGAGGTTGGAGGACCATTATGGGAAGATGATAATGCAAGATGTAGTCTAGTGTGAAATGTGGTGGATGTCTTTGTTCAAGGATTATTGCCACTTTTCAAAGACATACCTAATCTATCTGAGGATGGGAGTCATAAGTTCCAAAGACAATATGTTGATAAAGCCACTCATCATTTATGATATCTTCGATGCTTGTGGCATCGATTTTATGGACCCATACATCGTCGACTAAGGATACAAGTACATCTTTGTAGATGTGAACTGTGTATTAAGGTGAATGGAGGTTATCTCTCCCCAAACTGTACGCAACAGGACTATTTGCAAGTTCTTATGAGATAACATCACATCTTGGTACAAGATTCCCAAAATATTGCTATTAGATGGGGGTAGCCATTTTGTGAACAAAGATGTCAAGAAACTTGTGCAGGACTGTGACATCAAGCATTTTATCGTGAGTCCATACGACTCACAATGTATGAGCAAAGAAGAAGTATCAAATATGAAAGTAAAAATGATATTACAAAAGCTTGTTGGACTAGACAAAAAGAACTTGTTCCAACTCTTGTATATTATTAGGTTTCTGAACAACTTACAAGACCCCATTAGATACTACCTCGTTTAAGATAGTTTGCAGAAAATCATGCCATTTCTTGTAGAACTAATGCACTAATAGAATGCGCCACTAAGATAATGGACATGGATAGTCATCGGAGCAAGCCGAAGAGAGAGAGAGAGAGAGAGAGAGAGAAATATGAATGATTTTGTAAAGATATGAAATCGAATATATGACAACAATGTGATATATAAGGACACGGTTAAGAGATGGCATGATAAGCACATACTACAGAATATCTTTGTCCTAGGACAATAGGTATGGTCATTCAATGCTTAGTTAAAGCTCTTTCTAGGAAAATAAACGAGCAAATAGACTTGACCATTTCTAGTGAGAGCTATGCACGACAATAAAGTATTACGATGTCAGAATTTGTTGATATACAACCTGGTACCAATTCTGCTCTGATATCAGTTGATGGGAGCGGAAGCGGTATCAACTCTACTCTGATACCAGTTGATGGAAATGCGACCCATCGATATCGTCTCCTCTCGGATACCGGATCCCTAGATACATAAGCAGATGTAGACACTAATGCAGATGCGCAATCACAACCATCATAAAAGCGCATGAAAGAAAGAACAGTCGGATATAACGGTGGTCGGTCACCTCTCGCGACCACCAGAGAAGAAAGATCACTAAAAGAAAAACGAGTACAACTCTCTCCATTCCCTCGCAATCTTCCTCTCTTCTCTCCCTCTCCCCATTTTCTCTAGCGGCTACATTGTTCTTGTTGGTAGTGTTGTAGAGGCAATGCCTCCACCACCCTCTATTTATAGCCCGATTACATCCCCATAGTCCAACTCCCTTTAGGACAATAAAAAGAATACAACTCAACTATTATTAGGATTAGGAGTCCAATCACATTAGGATTCCTAATCCTAATATGACTCTAATCCTAACATCTCCTCCTTGAGTTGAATTCCAACATGATCTCTTCATCATCTTGGGTCTGCACTAGGCCATCCTCATCATATGCAAGTCCCGTTAGCAGGAACTCACAGCCTCTAGGTGACGCACCCATCACTAGGTTCCCTCAACGTGCCACTTTGCATGATCTACTGCCAACCGCCGCTAGCGAAATTCTTCGAAGCCTCTGGTCGATTCTAAGAGACCACCATGTCACGGCTTCTGCGGATTGCGCATCTGTTGCGTCGCACTGTCTCGTCGATGTCGAATCTCATTCTGATATGTTGCATCGTATTCCTTCAACAATGTTTAACCCAGCTCTGATCCATTGCATTGTGTACCTTCAACAATGTTAAACCTGGCTCTGATACCACTTGTCAGGGCACGATCCGTTGATACCAACTCTTTGCTCTCTTCTATCCCCCCCCCCCCACCTTCTCTAGGGACCACATGGTTGTTGTGGTGTTGTAGAGGCAATGCCTTCACCCCCCTTCTATATATAGCCCAATTACAACCCCATAGTCCTATTCCTTTAGGACTATGAATAGAGTACTACTCAACTATTACTAGGATTAGGAGTCTAATCCCATTAGGATTCCCAATCCTAATATGACTCTAATCCTAATAGAATTGTCACCTAGTGCACATTTGTTCTTAGTGAATGGGCGACTACTTGAGCATTTTGTGGAATTAGTAGAGCAGCTAACCTTAAAGGAAGAGATCTACTTCATGTGTGCCTCTTGATTCCTTTGATACTTCACTAAATCTCACATGAAGGCCTTGTAGCCTTACTCGGTCTCTAAAGATTTATACCAACGCACTAACATTGTTTACCATTCTGCACTCTTATGTTCTTTTTATACATTCTTGTAGCTCCACACTCATTGCCCACCTTGACTTTTTCCCATACTTAGGATACTAAAACCAAAGTAAAGGGGTTAGTGTCGCCCACTGTATATACCAATTTCTACTCCATGTGTTTCTTGTACTAGACCGCCCTATTTTCGCCTCTTCTATACTTAGGCTAACTAGAACCTAAGTATAAGGGGGCAACCGGCTTCTATTTTTTCTAATCTTTGCATTCACTTCGCTTAGTACGAATATGTCTTACTTATTCTTTGTGCCAAGAGGACATAAGACAAAACACAAGCTAAGTATGGGGGTGCCACATATATTGTACATATATACATTACCCATAACTCCTACTTTCGTGTATTATATGTAAACAATATTAAAAAATACATGGAATATGGGTAAACACTTGTAGATTATGTATAATAATGTAAAGCCATCTATATACTAATAATACTGTACATTTTTTTGTAAAAACTTGCAAGTATAAAATATTTTTCTAAACTTGTAAATAATACACATTTTATAAAGTGGAGGATTGGCTTAGGCTTCTTGAGTGAAGGAAATGGATCATCGCCACCCAAAGTTGATCGGAGTAAAGGCAATGCTGGACTTCAAGGTGGGGATTCAAAGGATGTCAGGGTGTTGATGAGCCAAAGGTGCCTTCTACCTAGAGGTCTCTTAATGAGGGCATCTCTGTTGTGGATCAGGATGGGAACCCACCTCTCTACCGCCAATCTCCTCCACCCATTTAGAGCTTCTATCTTGATGAGGACTTATCATATGATACGTCTCTTTCGAGAAGCGAAATGACTCGATCCATGTGCGCTTGCACATTGGAGTTATGACTTCGCATAGGCATCTCCGTCGTACAATCTATGGTTGTGGTACATTTTGTAACGATGACAGATCATGGATATCATCATAAGACTTAGTCCATATTAAGTTTAACTTGATGATTAATTATATTGAAACAAATTCCCATAATTAATAGATTAAAGGATATCCAATATTTACAATGATAAATAGATTTATTATTATTATTATTAAGTTAATCCATTAAATTAATCATAATCCAAATATATGTATATCCTATATAACATATAACAATCAATCTCTATATACATACAAATACAAATTTTCCTTTCATAACAATAGAACTTGACCCACTCATATATTATCCTTTTTCAAGATATTTCTCGCCAGGTCGTGTTAAATGTTGAGTTGGATGGAGTTCTTCCTTAACTTGTAAGGTAATAATTATGTAACCACCACAACAATACATGCTTAGACACCTAATTTGTTTAATTGAACTAATATGAACAAAATAAATTGTAATTGAGCAGTCAAGTTGATTTCTTTGAGTGTTGTTGATTCATAATTAATCATGCACATAATTGAAAATATGAAACTCATAGATTTTCTAATTATTGCATGATGCAACCATTGCACTTTAAAATGGAAGGTATCATATAATGTGGACTTAAAATTCATTTTAGTCTCAAATATTTCTAAAATATTATATCCAAGCTTGATCTAAATATATCAAATATATTCACATCAATTTTGAGTTTGAAAATAGGGAAAACAAGTCATTATATTTTATCGAGTCCTCTTCCAACTCCATGTATAAAGAAATCTAATTTCTCGAGACCACACTGTTAGCATTGCATGAAACATTTTCACATGTTATAAAAACAACTACAAAAAGTTTTATTAATGATTTCTATGATCTTTTATTGAAACCCAAGATTACGAGCACTTTTTACATCTGTATCTTCGCCTAGATGTCACCAACTTTTGGCGGGAATTTTAGAGAAAATCAAGACTTTCTAAACCTCATTAATACCCCAAAAATAACGTTACAAAGAGGGTTGAACAACATTAACATCATATGTCATAGAATCATTCGAAATATGAAAGTTATTGCAAAAATAATGTACCTGCATTTATGGAAATATGACCTTTTGTTCTTTAAACCCATATGCAATTTGAATCATTCAAATGAGTTTTTGATAATATTTGAAGGGAGATTTGACCCCGCACATTATGGAAATGTAAAAAATACAAAACTAATTAGTAATAAAAAATGCTTATCATATGAGCAACAATGCAATCATATAAAAAAACGATTGCAAATACAAAATCACATGGTAAGGGGAACTATTTCTGCACCATTTTACAAGATCAAATGAGTATGTGAATATGCCTTTAATGCAAGAGTCTTTAAAATAAGAGACCTCTTAATGTAAGTCTGTTCGGATAGATGCTTGCATTTGTGGACACGACGGTGAGTCATGGTACTTCCTATGAACTTGAGAGTTGTTCTTCACCAATATGGCCATGCTAAAGGAGATCAAGAATGATCTATACCTCATAATTTCATCTCTCAAAATAGAATCATTCTACTAGGGAATGAAGCATGGAGAAGAATGTAGATTCTCTCGCAATAGCCGAGCTAGTTGAGAAGAGATAAGAGGCTATATGGTAGATGGTCAATGGTTTACGGTGGGGATATATGGGGACAAACAAATATGATAATAAAGAGAGCTATTCTCTTCTATTTTCTCCTCTCAATTATTAGGACTAAAGAGCACTTACTTTCTTGGGCTTGTGTTAAATGAATAGAAAAGAAGCCATGCCACTCTTTTTATATTAAAATGGAAGATGGAGTCCAACTCCATCTAGATGGACAATCATTGGAGAATGTGTAGAGAGTCAAGTCTCTATACCCTCTCTCTTCAATTAGTTACAACTTCCATCATGGACTTGCACTCTGAATTTTTGGAATTAATGGAAGAAAATAAAAGAGAAAATAATTTCACCTTAATTTTCTTGCTCCATGATGGATGACCACCATGAGAAATTAGAATCATGGAGAGATCACAATGAGAAATTACATAGAAGTAATCTCCACAAATTTGTCTTTCAACAAATTCAATTTCCAATCGATTTATGATTTATTTTATGGAATTAATTATTTTACTTAAACAATTATTTTCCACTGATGGATATATAAACTAGATGGAAGCGATATTTCTGCAAGCTTTTCATTGGGGAAGGAAATAGGGAGATCACTTTGGTGATCTAGCTAGTAGCGAAAGTTATTTGAACCGTGAAAGCTATAGAAGAATACAAAGAAATGAAGTAGAGGAGGCTTTGAAGGTTATGAGACCTAGGAAAGGTGTAGGATAGGATGACATTCCTATAGAAGCATGGAGAGTTTTAGGTGAGCGTGGTTTGATTTGGCTTGCAAATTTATTCAATATTATTTGATGAAGCAAGAAAATGTCTGAAGATTAGAGAAGTATCGTAGTGCCTCTTTATAAGAATAAAGGGAACATTCAAAATTGTTCAAATTACAGAGGAATCTAGCTGATGAGTCACACTATGAAATTTGGGAATGTGTGATCAAAAGAAGGTTGAGACAAGTTTCCAAAGTAAAAGAAAACCAATTTGGATTCATGTCAGGTCTCTCAACCATTGAAACCATCCATTTGTTGAGGAGAACAATGGAGATTTATAGAGCTAAAAGGAAAAACCTCCATATGATTTTTATAGAGCTAAAAGGAACAATGGTGATCTCTCAGCCGATGCCCCATTAGATGATGCGAGGTTTGGGATGTTGAGCCGGCTAAGAGAGGGTGAGGAAGGCTTAAGAAGTGTTTGAATGAGACTATACGAAGGTCTCATAGTTTTTTATATCTAAGCATGAGAATGGCCCAAGATAGATCTGAATGGAGGCAAGGAATCCATGTAGCCAACCCTACTTAATGTGGGAAAAGGCTTTGTTGTTGTTATTATTGTTGAAGCAGTTAAATTCCACCAACTGTCATGTGATATACATAAAATCATCCAACCAAAAAATGAATCCAGATCATTAGTCCATAATAAAATGTAAATCCAAATTATATTTTTCTAACTATGTGAGTCGCATTCGCATATGTCCTAAAGAAATATTAATCATATTCATATTAATACTAATGATTATGGGTATGTATCCATATCGATTAATTGAAAATAATGTGAAATATATTCATATATTTGTATCAATTAATAAATATCAACAACAATTACTATATTGATATCTCAATGTACAACTCCAAATCAACTAGGATTTGTGTGAAGAATTCAGGATACTTGGAAATAATGTCAGGGAGAATATATAGACCACGTATAATGAATTGATAATTTGATTTAATCTAATTTATGATTTAAACCACTTTAGACGATTTCAGGTGGATATTTTTTGAAACATTTCTCCAATTGACTATGAACTCTTTCGGATCAATTTCCAACTCATTGGATTCAAAATTTTCTATGAATTAAGATTTAATCCAATTAATTCTCATTCATTTTGCCTCAAAGCAAAATCACAAAAATCGACCGGTTTCATCATTCCCTTGGAATGAAACTGTCGTGGAACATAATCTATTATGATTGCATAACCTAGAGTATTTCCAATGCATAGGCATCCTACATATTGGAGGACTTTAAACAAACCATAAGTTCACACCCGTATTTGGTTGTTTCCTTCAAGGGTTTATCAATATACCTCTCAATCGATCATTGGGAAACAATATCGATCATATACTCTCCAAAACCATATATTAATATTCTCGAGTTCTTATCTTGTTTCATAAAGAAAGATGATCATCAATAGAATTCATTGTGACTCCAATGTCTCATGAGTGAGCTCCATATTCCTCTTTAGAAAGTATGAACATGTATGATTCCTTCAAAAGATCATACATCCCATATTTCCTTCTACTATTCTAGCACACCATCTCGCATGTGCATAAACCTTGTCAGGCCATCAACCTATTTTCCTACCAAATGTACATATTTGGGTGTGTGTGTGTGTGTGTGTGTGTGTGTATGGTCAAAGGATGTATGCTTGCTCGTGGTAGTATACAGCACATGTTTTTAATATATCGATCTCATCAAGCTAACTCTTTAACTTGACTCATCCGACAGCTCCCAATCTCCATTCCTATACAGATGACATGCATCATGAATGTCAATCAAATATCAATCTTTATGGAAAGATTACCTCATACTAGAGATCCTTCTTGAATGTCACTTGACGATATTGGTTGTGTCATCGATCTAGCTTTTTAGATCTACAACCCTGCATTAGTCATTGTAATCTAGCTCTTTAGATCAACATTTATATGATATCAGGATGGCCATTGTGCAAAACCCAGTTTTGTACATAGGGATTTTAACAATGGAAAACTTAATTATGTTTTATTCTTCAAATAATGAACCAATATAATGCAAAACTTAATTATGTTTTATTCCTCAAACAATGGAACAATGTTATTAACAATAACAATTATTGCATAATGACTAGCCATGACCACACATGTCCAATAGTCTTACGTAAATTCTTAGGTTGGAGAATTTGAGAAGATGGAAGCCATTCTCTCTAAACCATGAATTAACCTTGATTTTTACCACAGAGACCCTATTTCCTCGTCCCTAACTACCCAACCAATTTAGTCATTAAAGAAAAGATCTCACCTGTCGAAGTGCGAAATTCACATGTAATTGCATGGGGACGAATAGGAGCACATTCAACACTTCCTTGCTAAGTTATTGGCTTGCCTTCTTGTTGTTCATTGACTTCGCGTACATATCTTTGATGCGGGGCATGTCTCATCCTTTTCACATCATCAAAGTGATTCTTAGGTATTAATTTTTTGTTGGATCAAACAAGGGTATTGAGTACAAGATAAATGTACGCTGGCTTCTAACCCCTCAAAAATTTGTGCTGAAATAAGATCATTATCTTCGTAATTACTTTGTGGTTGTTGCTTCATCTTTTCTATTTGAATCTACTTGAAGATCATAAAAGATGAACAATAAGCTTGAAGCAATATTATAAGAATTGTTTCCTATATCAAAAGATGTGGTAACGCCGTGTGACATCATTGATAGTACTGCACCAATTTTGAAGTACATAATAATGTGTTTGATAAGTGAATCATTTGTGAATATGTATAATGCACAATATTGTGTATGGAATACATATAATACGTAGATTTCCTTAATATGCATAAAATAAACCAGACATATAATATCGAATACTTGATGAAAAGGCAACAAAGTGGAGGAGAATTTAATGGAATGATTTACTCTAAGTCATTTAATAAAAACATTTGAGTGGATATATTTAATAAGGTTGATATACCTTGAGAAATTCATTTCATAAAGATACCACCCAGCTAGGTAAAGGATGAGCCATAACCAATCATGATACATGATTTTGGCCATTTGTAAGGGACCGTTCGGTATAGGAAAAAGGTAAAGAGATAAGGAGAGATAAGACATTGTTTCTTTTCGATTGACGGAGAGGATAAGGAGGAATAATGAGGGATTAGTGGTAGTTATATGCTATTATCTATTTGGTAGGACGGAGAGGATAAGGAGGTATAATGAGGTTTTGTTAGATAAGATTGTTAGTTAAGTGCTAGTTAGTTACTGGTATTTTTTTGTTAAGAGAGGCCTATGATGGAGGAATAGTGAGAAACCTTATTCCTCATTTTGACTCCAGAACCAAAATGTTGACCGCATGTGAAGGGAGAGTGATAAGAAGGAATATCACTTTATTTCTAAAACGAACAACCCCTTAAAGTCATCACCTTGTCATTGTAGCTCAACTAACCTTGACACAAGAATTTGGCTAGCAAAATCTACGTTCGAGTCACATAATGTAATTATCTAAGGTGCTGAGGTGTGAGCTACATTAGTATTTTTTTAGATTAACTCAAAAGGATCTATCAAAAATCTCCAGATAAAGTTTAGAATCATGATTTATTATCTTGTAATCTTTGCAGACTGCCTAATATTAAAATATAACCCTTTAAAAGATCATATCAAAACATTAATATGGATCCAACTGGGTAAATCCCAACAGAGAAAATAGCATCATGGCTCATGAGTTGTACATTCACATCACTACCACAGGACATCCTTATTTATACGACCAACCATCCATAATAAAGCAAAGGCTGAGTTTATTACTCAGAAAAAATGAATAATTACATTTTGCATCCTTCAAGGTGTTTACAATTGGAAAGCATTGAAAACAGTAAGCAGTTCGACATGTTGTCCAGAGACACACATGTTAGATTTCTAGCAGCCTTCTGCAATTAGTGTTCTTCCAAGCCTCTCCTTGAGCAACAGCAGAGTCCCCCATGTACAGACCTCAATAAGACAAGGTGATCTATCTTCATTGCCTCTGTTGCATTCACTGCTTCAAGCAGCACTTCGTCTTCCATTGTCTATCTTTTACTTTAAATCAGTATTATCTGAGTTACTACAATCCACCATCTGTATGGGAGTTCTGACATATGTCTATCCCGCAACCATGTACTAAATGCTTGGGTTGCAAGAATGCCTCTCAACTGGGTCTTTACCTTCCCAATTCATGCCCCACTACCACCTCTTCCCAGACAATCAATTTCCTATCCTCCGTCCAGTACTTTAATGGAAAAAAATAAGTAGATAAAATTGAAAGATATCAAATGAAATCTAATAGCATAAACTAGAAAGAAATGGAAGAAAACATAATACTAATTAAAATGAAATTTTGGGATACCACACACGTTACCTGCTTGGGAGTTTCGAGGCTGCTAACACGCACCTTTAGAGTATGTACATTTGGCAGACCGATAGGTTGATGATCTAATCAATATCCATACACTGGCGTGCTGGTGTGCAGACAAGGGTAAATGAGTAATACGATTTCTCAAAGGGATCATACAGGTTCATTACTGAACCGGAAGACATGAGCTCACTCATGAGATATTGGAATCAAATTCCGTACGTAGTCATCTTACTTTGGAAGCTAGACTGAATTTTAGGTTTGATATATGCTTTTTTGGAAAGTATATGATCAATACCTATGTGTGATATATACTTTTGGAAAGTATAAGATCGATACCAACTCCCAATGATCAAATGAGAAACTTAATAGTAAAACCCGAACGAAGACAGTCTAAATAAGATCTCAAACTCCAAGTTTATTCTAGATCTTCCGGTATGTAGGATGCACATGTATTAGGAATACCTGAGGTGATGTGATCATAAATGATTGTATAACCATGATGCTTCCATTCCGAGGGAGTGATGAACAGTTCTGAATTTTAGTGACTCCTTGATTGGTTCGCTGAGCACGTGACTAAATCTACACTCATTGTAATACGGGTACTTAGAGAATCATCCAGAACCAAATCGAAGATCTTCTTGAAGAGGACTCAGCTTTAATTTATATCCCAGGCAAGTCCAGGGTCGAACACATGGAGGCAAAGGAACAACTTCGTGTTAAATCAAAAAACATAAGTTTAGGTTTCTAATGCGATTTCTTTGTATTTTTTAATGCAAAAAAAATGCTAATGCAAATGCGATTGAATTAAGTTAATAAGAAAGCATATAACTTAGCTAAATTAATTTTAATACGAAATTAATCTAATTTAGCCAAATTACATTTTTCCTACAAACCTAATCCAGTGATGAATGCATCGCATATTTTTTTGGAATTTTATGGATTCAAATACAACAATGAAAAATGATAACTTTTTATGGGTTTTAATGCGGTTTTTCACACAAACAGAATGCAAAAATTATGAAAATTTTACTAGAATTAATACATGTCTCAATGAGACTACAGTAATTTTTTTAGAATTTTTTGAGAATATACAAATTTTTGTGGATTTTTTAATGAAAACATATTGATGGTAAGTAATTATTTCTTAATAAATCCATATTATCAAATTAGCCAGAGTGCGAATTATCTCAAAAGATATTTATAAGAGCAATCCAGGAGAGTTGAAATTTCGCAAAAATAATATGTGTAGATTTAATTAAAAATCAATTACGAAAATTACTCTACAATTTATTTAAGGCACTGGATAACTCCAATTTAAATGAAATTTAAATACAAATTAAATCACATTTTAAAGCATCATTTCTAATTTTTGTGAAATTTTTGAAGAAATTGAGAGTGAATGAATTTAAGAGCTTAAATTAGGTAAAATATGCAAGTTTTCAATAAAACAATTTTAGTTAATTATCCAGAGTCACAAAAATACAATTAAATATCCAGATGATAGAGAATTACATGCTCAATAATATGATATTTTTTATTAAATAAAGTGATGTGAAATTGAAGTCCAAATTAATATGCGAACACAAGGCTATCCGTGCATACAAAAAATGAAAAACAATACAAACAACTATGTACAGGGACCTTTTTGCAATAACAACAACTTAAAATATAAAAATGCAATTTTTAAAATAAAAATAAAAAAGTGAAAAGAACCTCTTCTTTTCGTGCGCCAGGCGGGTGGATAGGGTGATGGGGTGGCGGCGGGAGCGATGCGTGCTCTGGCGGGCAACGGTACAAGGACTGGCGGCGCGATGGCAGGCAGCGCCACTATGGCTGGAAGAAGGGAAGCCACTGTTGCGGTTGTTGTGGGTTGGAGATGGCATTGCATGACGGCGGAATGCGAGGAGGAGCATCGTTGCTGAGGCAGAGGATGGCGGATCAAGGCCGTGAGACCGCCGTTGGCGGGTGCATGGTGGCGGGCGGGGTTGTTGTGCGGAGGGAGGAGGGAGCGGCGGCGGTCGCGCAGTGGTGGCGGGCAGAGATAGTGTTGGCAGGACGGTCTGTTAGCGAGGCGATGGAGGAGCTGATGGCGACGCGCGGGGTGCGGCAGCTGCTGGTGGTTGGTTGTGGTGGCGGTATGGCCTGCAGCCGCAGGTGGCTGGGCCGGCACGCCAGCGGTGGAGGCTGGGGGGCGACCACCTGCTGTCCTTTTTTATTTGATTTTTTGTATATTTGTTGTGTTGTTTTGATTGATTTTTTTATTTTTTTTATTTTTTGATGATTTTCTTAAATAGGGGAACACAAACACAAGATGAGAATGTGGTAGGGTGATGATAGCATGGTAACAAAAATAAATAAATGAAGGTGTGTGGTTGGTGACGTGGTGTAATAAAAAAAGAAAATAAAAATGATGATGAATAATTAAAAAATGAAATTACCTAAATGGAAGGGGTCGCCTATGGGGTGTGCTCACGAGGAGCATGGTCCGCTCGAATCGCTCGCGGGCGATGAGCTCGGGCAGCGCGCAGATGCGGTTGTGATGTTGACCAAGAAGCCAATGGATCTCATCGGAGAGAGGGTTGTCGTCGCTCGACCGTGGTTGCATCGCTGTCACCAATTCACTCTGGGAACTAGGCTCTCCTCATATAAAGATGGATGAAAAGCAAAAATGAGAAGAATGTGATGTATATAAAGTAATAAAAACGAGAAGTTATGAAAGTGATGGAGGGGAGGTTAAATAAAATAGTGGAGAAGTTAGAAAAAATGTTGGAGTATTGGAGTTGAATGGGTGGTTATTGTAGAGAATGGAAATTAAATAAAAAAATAAATAGTAGCCTACTTCAGATAAGAGAATAAAATAAAGGAGAAAATTAGAATGGAAGATTTACAAAAGTAGGTCCATAAAAGCACTATGTACATGATTTTTTTTATTTTTCTAGTTTTAGCTTTTTTGTATTTTATAAAATATATTTACAAACTAAAAATAAAATAAAATATTAGAAATAAACAAAACACAGAAATATTTTTTTGGATTTTTAGCAATTTAGAAAAGTAAAACAAAAAATGAGAAAACAAAAAAAATGTGCAATATATACAATGTACACCTAGGTCTCAAACCTAAACTTTGCAAACGAGCTCCGATTTTAATGAAATCATTTCATTGGATAGATAATTTTCTCACTTAAACTTTAAAAGTGAGTTTGGTGAATTTGGAGTTCATACGAAGCGGGAATTTGGTTGGGAAGTTGAACTTTACGGCATTTTCATTTTGGGATCTAGGAGTATTTATTTGAGGTGGAAGTTATTTTTATTTTTATATTTTTATATACATTTTTATGAACAAGTTAGAGAAAGAATTAGCTAAAAGGAGTTGAAATGAAATTATTAAAAATACATCAAGTTTTTGGGCTATTTACAGGTGAAAAACTTCTTTATTTTGCGGGCTTTTTATTATTAACTTATTTTGTACAATATAATATACAATAATTAATGTATTTTATTTACAAGAGTTATTTTATCAATTTATGGATTTTATAGACATTTATTTGAGAGTTTACTCGAGGATTTTTCTAAGATCAGTATATTGAGATGATGAATCGTGGATTCATTACCCCCCTATACTTAAACTTTACTCGTCCTCGAGCAAATCAAGAATGAATAAGTTGGGATAACCCTTGACTGTGCATGTGAATACAAGACTTGATCTATTTAACAACTCTCGATTTTAGAGATCCTAAAATTCTAAGTTGAACCAAGCTCTAGTCAAAAGGTATCCAATTTCCCTAATCTTCATACTCTCTTTGTATGCATATATAGTAGAGATATGACTTAAGTGTGGACTGCAGTTACAAGAGTAGAGTCGCAACTTCACCCAAGGTTCCAGTCCAAGAGACTCTCCTAAGAACCTGATCCTCAATACTAGGGAATAAATCATTTCTTGCATTCATCCGCCGTCTCTTTAGTTGTTAGACTTAAAAGTGTAGATGGAAGGCCAATTGATGGAGAGCATAGGATTGTGTCATTTCTTCTCTCCCTCTCATTGGAACAAGGATCCTCTCGAGTGCCTTATTAACTCAACGCATTTTTGTTGTCGATCAGTGTTTCCATCAAGAGAAGTTGGAGTCATCTGCACTAGTTTTCCTTGGAGTACACCTGGGTGTGCCTTTTTTGAGTATCTATTATACCTTCTAAACCCAGACTTGTAGCATTTACGATGTAGAGCCCTTTTATGGTGCAAACCTGTAGCGGTGGTCCAAGTGGACACTTTGAAATGGTTGGGAGCGCTCACCTTTGGTGGAAGCTCTTTTGATATTTGACTTGTAGGGTGAAAGCTTTTTCAACATTTGATATTTCTTTGTATTATTTTTGGCTAGCTCATTGTTTTTACCAAGAGTTGGCGCACACTGATCGACATTTTTTTATTTTATCGCACCCTGGCACTTAGGTAAATGTCAAGAGATAGTACAAGAACCATGTTCTTATACTGGATAAAGGTGCTGATACTCAGGTTTCGTGAAGCCTTCATTAATTTTATCCATCCTTGAGCATAATTAAATCAGGTCCAAACTCAAATCCCTCATCCCAATTCCTCAAGTAAAATTTCAACTCATCTCATCATAACTAGAGTCGTATATATGAGGTGCTGATCATATTCGCAAGGTTGAGACTAAGCGTGCACTATAGCATACAAATCTTTCAAACTAGGGATATGTGAATAATAAGTCAAAAACCCTAATGACTAAGGCTGGTTAACTTAAAATCTCAAGACCTCATAAACCAAGTGTTCTTGAACTTCACTAGTATTGTATGAGAGTGTAAGTGTCAAAGATTAAACCAACTTATTAGTTAGTTTTTTTTTTTGTTTTGATTTTTTTGAAAAAGATATGAAAGGAAGATCTTTTTTTATAAAAAAAAAAGCTTTTTGCTTTTTTTCAAAAGTTTTTTGAAAAAGACACACTCTTTTTTATTATTTTTAAAAGGTGATAAAGAATAGAAAAAGGTTTTTTTAAATATATATAATATCTTTTGAAAAAGAAGGGTTTTTTGTTTTTTAAAACCAACTGTACTCACCCCGTAATTATTTTATAATATATACTAAAATATTCGAAAGTACGAGCTATGGGGTAACGTATATATGTAATATATACACACACCCTATACTTAGCATGTGATATGTCCTTAAAGCACAAGAAGCGAGAAAAAGACATAGCTCGTGCTAAGCATAGAAGAGCTAAAATAACAAGAAGTATAGAAGTCAATCCCTCCCCCCCATACTTAGGCTCTGGTCAGTCTAAGTGTAGAAGAAGAGCAAAAATGGGGCGGACAAGGTCAAGTGGAGAAATGGATGAGTATAGACATATGGCGGGCATCAGTCCCCCCTATACTTAGGTTCTGGTAAGCCTAAGTATAGGACATGAGTAAGAGTGAGAATTGATGTGATCTGGAGAATAGACAAAGAAGGGAGAATGTATAAGAGGAATGAATCTTCTAAGCTGCTGAATCTTGATACTGCATCTTCATGAAGAATAATATGATGTATTCGCTCTGTGCTCACCCTGCATGAAGTTGATGACCTCGACTTGGACTAACTGCTTTTTAGAATCTACAAAATGCTTCAACAATTGTCCATTCACCACATGAGATTGTGCACCGTCTGTGAGATCAGCTATCTCTACACTTCCATTCCCGTGCACTTTCTTAACAACAAAGGGACCCGTCCATTTAGATTTGAGATTCCCATGGAACATCTTCAACTTTGCATTAAACAACCATACTTTCTGCCCAGGGACAAAGTCTTTGCACCTAATGTGCTGATCATGCCATCTCTTCACTTTGTCCTTATAAATCAAATTGTTGTCATATGCCCTATTTCGGATTTCCACGAGCTCGTTCAAGTTCAAGTCTCTAAAAAGCTTTCCTAGGTGACAACTCCAATTAATCTGCTTAATTGCCCATTCGGATTTGTGAATCATCTCTGCGGGCAAATGGAAGGGCTTTCCATAGATCATTCTGAATGGTGAAGTACCCAATGGTGTCTTGCAGGTTGTCCTATAGGCCCACAGAACTTGGTCCAAGAGCTGGTACCAGTTCTTCCTATCAGGACGAACCAACTTCTGGAAAATACTCTTCACCTCTCTATTCGAAACCACTGCCATGCTATTGGATTGTGGGTGGTAAGGACTAGTAACTCTATGCTCAAATCCGTAGTCCTTAGCTAAAGATCTCACATATCGATTCACAAAGTGGCTACCTCATCAGATATCAAAACTTTTGGCACCCTGAACCTAGCAATAATATGGTCTTTCACAAACTTACAGACAATCTTGCTGTCTGCAGTTCGGGTTGGGATAGCACCCACCCACCTAGATAAATAGTCAACCGCCAACAAGATGTACTCATGTCCTTGACTGTTGGGAAAGGGAACTATAAAATCTATGCTTCATGCATCAAAAACATCACAAATAATCACCGGTTGCATGGGCATCTCATCTCTCTATCCAACTGTCCCTCTCATCCTCTAACAAATCGGGCACGACCACACAAAATCAATAGCATCTCATAACAAGGTCGGCCAATACAATCCATATTGAAGTACCTTGTGAGCGGCTCTCTTCCCCGAATGGTGTACTCCAGCCTCAAGTGATTGACAATATGTGAGGACACTCTGTTACTCCTCCCGAGGAATACACCTTCTCCAAACACAATCCGGCCCTTCGAAGAAAAGGAAAGGATCGTCCTAGTGGTATCTCCTTGAATCCGACTTTAGTCGATCAATGTTGCTCCTAGTCCAACCATGGGGAACCTGCCTGGAGACAAGATAGTTCCCATGTTGGCATACCACGGGAGGGAGTCAATAACACAAATTGACTCGTTTGGGAAGGTATCTCTAATCCACCATAATCAGGAGAATCCTTAAGTTCAATCCAAGAAAGATGGTCAGCCACAACATTCTTCACTCCAGGTTTATCTTTTATCTCCAAATCAAATTCCTGGAGGAGTAAAATCCACCTAAGAAGACGTGCCTTGGCATCCTTCTTTTCCATTAAATATCGAATGGTTGTGTGATCAGTGTAGATTGTCACCTTAGAGTCCAAAATATACAACATGAACTTCTCGAGGGCCCATACTACAACGAGCATTTCTTTTTCAGTCACGGTGTAATTCTTCTCTGTAGGGTCTAATACTTTGCTCGCGTAGTGGATCGCAAATGGGATCCCCTTTCGTCATTGTCCTAATATAGCTGCTATAGCAAAATCTGAAGCGTCAATCATGATCTCAAAGGGGCGAGACCAATCAGGAGCTTGTAGGATAGGCGAGGCACAAATCTTCCTCTTTAAGAGCTCAAAGGCCTCCAGACACATGTGATTTACAACGAACTCTGTGATTTTCCCTAAGAGCTCAGTTAGTCGGTGGGCGATCTTTGAAAAATCCTGAATGAATCTCCTATAGAATCCAACATGTCCTAGGAATGACCACACTGACTTTACGTTGGTAGGTGGATCGAGTTTCTTGATCACCTGCACCTTGGCAGAGTCAACATCCATTCCCCTTTTGGAGATGACATGCCCCAACATGATACCCTCCGTCATCACAAATTGACTCGTCTCCTAGGAGAGTACCAGATTCACCTCCCTACACCTCTTAAGGACTCAATCCAAGTGCACTAAACATGTATCAAAGGAATCACCATGGACCAAGACGTCATCCATGAACACTTCCAGGAGATCTCCCACCATCTCATCAAATATGGCGATCATGCACCGCTCAAATGTGCCCGGAGCATTACAAAGCCCGAATGGCATGCGCCTGAAAGCGTAAGTGATGAATGGACATGTGAATGTGGTCTTTTCCCGATCCTCAATGGCTATAGCTACATGGTTGTAGCCCGAGTACCCGTCAAGAAAACAGAAGAACTCTTTCCATGCTAGTCTCTCCAAGATCTGATCAATAAAAGGTAAGGGAAAGTGGTCTTTCTTGGTCGCGGCATTCAAGCGCATGTAATCAACACAGACGCACCACGACGTGAGTACTCGTGTCGCGATCTCTACCCCTCCTCGTTGGTAACCATCTGAATTCCCGACTTCTTCGGGACAACATGAAGCGGGGCCACCCACTAGGAGTCAGAAATAGGGTATATAAACCCTGCCTTGCACCATCTCTCAATCTCTTTCTTCACCGCTTTCTGTAGATTGGGATTAAGTCTCCTATGGAACTCACGGGAAGGTATCACATTATCCTCAGTAAAAATGTGGTGCGAACAGAGAGCGGGGTTGATCCCCACGAGATCCGACACTGTCCAGCCTATTACTTTGTGGTTCCTCTTTAAGACCTCTAATAACCTAGACTCGTGTTCTAAAGTCAATTCTGAGCTAATAATAACAGGATATCTCTCTTTGGATCACGCAAGAAAGGCGCACTTGAGTGTAGGAGGTAGTGATTTCAATTCTGACAATGTCGTGTCATCAAGCGGATCTGGCTGAACTGAATCTGAATCTGGTTCCGTGCTGCATGAAGGTAGGCTAAGCTGCGTAGTACTCGCCACCAACTCAGAAGTATCAGGAGTCAGATCGCCAAAAAAACATGGTAAGTCAGTCAAAGCCGCGTCTGACTCATCATTTATGTCCCATGATTGTTCTGAAAGTGATGGAACTGACAGATCTAGATGGATCTCTATGTCATCACGGGAATAGGTCGATGCATCTCTAACAAGATCAAGCAACACCTAGCAAACTACATCATCCACTATGTCCTTTTCCAGATGAAAGGGTCTCGCTCTTTCCTGAAGGAACCTGTCTCCAAATCCCAATGGTGTTAATCATTCTGCAATATGCCTCTAAAGATGAGTACTCTGTGCTACTGTCTGAATTGGGTCGCTGACACTTGGTTTGCTTCTTCTCAAGGTTCACTTCTCCGCCTGAAGAACGGAACTTCATCATTCCCGTACCATAATCAAAAGTTGTGCATGCGATCCTAAGGAAGGGCTGCCCGAGAATGATCTGAGATTCTCTCCAATGATTGGGGGTCTCCATGTCCAAGACTGTGAAGTCAACCTGATAGTTCTGTCCCTCAATTGAGATAACTACATTCTTCACTTCTCCCTTAGGTCTCTTCACTGAATAATTAGCGAATTGGAGTAAAGCTCTGGATTTATGAAGTGGCCCCAACTCCAATTTCTGATATAAGGCTAAGGGGAGTAAGTTGTTGGAAGAACCATTATCCAAGAGTGTGTATGCAAACGCAATGTCGGCAATACGACTCTCCCACATAGTGAGCACCCATGTCTCGCTTTTTCCTTGGCAATGTCTGATTCTTAAGACAATAGGTTGTGGCTGATGGACATGCGAGCCCACGGCAAGCCATTATTCAATAAATGTTATTGCAAATATCATTCCCTGATATGACTTGAAGAATAATTAATTTTCATAATAGGTCCCTTAGTACAATTAGGGTTATGTACCATGGCCATTTTAATGATCATACAGCTATTGATTCAATTATTGAATCGTAGAGGCTGGTGCTTGGATGAATATCTAAAGAGTTAGATTGAGGAAAATATATGTAGTAGAGACTACAATATATATCCTTAAAAGGTTCATGCTAGTATACTGGAATCTAGCACCAGAGAGTGCTACTTCGTTAGGGAATAAAGGATGGTATTGGATACCTACTTTATGACCTTGAGTTTCTTAAAAGATCTCATCTCTAAGGATATGATTCTTAGAGGATGACTCTCTTGAGAATCAAGATGAAAATAAAGTAAAGGATCTCATTTAATCTTGAGAGATGAAGAGGCTCCTGAAGTCAGAACTAAAAGGACAATTAAAGATGAAACACTAATACCTCTTCAAATGAGTTTGAGGATGGATTTCATGTGTCGGAGAAATCTGACATTGATCGAACTTCATGTGATGAAGCTTCTAAAGATCACGACATGGAAAGATGGATTTTAGCAATAAAGTCTACAGTAGACTTCATATACAAGTGTTGTATATGGACCCTCGAGGATCCACATGTATGGGTAAGACCCGTTAAGGTGTAAATGGATCTTCAAGAGAAAGACGGAACCTGATGAGAAGGTAGAGACCTTCAAAGCACGGTTCGTATCCACAAGATACACACTGAAGAGAAGACATTGCTTGCAATGAAACTTCCTCTTCAGTAACCTTGCTTAAACCCATCAGATTATTGCTAATTATAGCTACACAACATGACTTTGACATCTTCAAGATGGAAGTCAAGATTGCATTCCTCCACGAATACTCTCTAAGGATATTCACATGAAGTAGCCCTGGGGCTTCATAGTTGAGGAAAGCGAGCTGTGCAAGCTAAAGAAACTCCATCTATGAACTCGAAATAAGCTTCTTGTAGTTGGAACATAAGATTTGATGAAATTATAAATGCTATGATTTCAGATAGAATCTTGATGTACCATGTGAAGCTTAGTGGGAGTGCCATAGTGTTCATCGTGCTAAATGTAGATGATATCTAATCATTTCGAATGATATAAGGATAATAATAATAAGTGTTTTATATACTGGCTATTCCATACCTTGAGATATGATCCCAAGGATACCTCTTAGATCTTAGTTCTGAAAGTATTCAGAAGCAAAGAGAAGAGGCCATTGGAACCGTCGCATTAATGGTATACCTTGGATGTATTCCATTTTCTAGAAAATTCCAAGAAAGGCTTCCTTCCCTTAAGATATGGTATCGACCTATGTAAAGTGATAGCACCTCAAAGAGTTAAGGAAGTGAATGCTAGAACTACTTGCCCTTGTGCATCAGCTGCGAAAAGCCGAGTGTATGCTAAATGTGTACAAAAGACAGATGTCTGCCATGCAGTGGGAGTGGTAAACTGTTACTAATCGTACTATGGTGATAAAACACTTGATTATAATAATAACAATATCTTCATAGATGACAAGACTTTAGAGATAGTGATCTCTAAGTCTTATCTTCAAGAACTTAAGACTTTATAGATAGTGGTCTAAAAGGTCTTAATTGTAGATACCTTAGGAGATAGAGATCTCCAGGAATAAGGGTATTCTGACAAGGATTATGGACATACTGGTTATAATAATTATCGAGTTGTAGTTTCAAGGACACTATAACTCATAAAATTGAGTATTGGTTGCATAAGATGCAACATTCGCATTGGATGCGAGCACTGTTACTGGGTGATATGCAAGTGTCGTAAAAGGACTTGGCATAGTCTCTCCGGAACATAGTGACTGATCAGCTTACCTAGCTATTTTCCTAAATAGCCTATGATTGTCACATGAGTGAGGGTTTAAATGATTAGCCCATTAATGGCTCTTTGGGCTAGTGAGAGATTTTTGGACATGCTAGCCCAAGGCCATTATGCAATAAATGTTATTACAAATATCATTCCCTGATCTGAAATGAAGAATAACTAATTTGCATAATAGGTCCCTTGGTGCAATTAGAGTTATGTATCGTGGCCATCTTAATGATCATACATCTTTGATTCAATTATTGAATCATAGAGGCTGGTGCTTGGATGAATATCTAAAGAGTTTAGATTGAGGACTCATCAAGTACCATCAAATGATTGTTAAGAGATGATTTCCAGCATGATGAAAGAGATGGCAATCCTTTCTCATATAGGACGATATCTGACCGACCTCTTGATGCAGGTCCTCTGCATAGGAATAGAGATTCGGAGGTGTCAGATTAGTTAGGTCAAAGGGGTTGACTTAACGAGATCGAGATAACCAAAGTCCCTATGTCGAATACTATCACGATATAGGCACGCATCCTCTGACCGGATATAGATGTATTACTATATGTCTGAGTATGTACATTTAGCAGACCAATAGGTTGATGACCTAACCAAGGTCTATACACCGGTGAGATGGTGTACACGTAAGGGCATATGAGTAATACGATCTCTCAAAGGGATCATACAGCTTCACTTTTGAATCGGAAGACATGAGCTCACTCATGAGGTATTTGGGGCTGATCAAATTCCATGCATGGTCGTCATGCTTTAGAAGCATGACACGAATTTTGAAGGT
This sequence comes from Ottelia alismoides, assembly GCA_037367405.1. Classification (NCBI taxonomy): domain Eukaryota; kingdom Viridiplantae; phylum Streptophyta; class Magnoliopsida; order Alismatales; family Hydrocharitaceae; genus Ottelia; species Ottelia alismoides. The sequence continues at coordinate 892,671 of JAZKJV010010363.1, read as the reverse complement.
ATGATATATGCTTTTGGAAAGCGTATGATCAATACCAAATCCCAATGACCAAGATTGAGAAACTTGATGATGAAACCCTGAAGATGACAGTGTAAAATTGATCAATATCTTCGGGTTGATCACAGGTCTTCTAGTATGCAGGATGTACAGGTATTAGGAATACCTGAGGGTGATGTGATCATAATCGATTGTATAACTATGACGCTTCCATTCTGAGGGGGTGATGAAACAGGTCTGGATTTTAGTGACTCCTCTCAGTAGAGAAGTAATCTGATTTTGGTCCAAGTGTTGGACATTGATCTGAATGAGATTCAGATGCAATGAGAAGATTAGATTTGTGGCCTTGATTAAATCAAGCATCTCTGAAGGTATGTAAGGTCTGGATTTGAGATGTGATCTCAATATCCAAGTCACTATACGTGGAACACTACAATCGCCCTATCCTTATCTCCAAGTATTTGCGGAGAAAGCGCATTATTCTGGAAAGAGTTCAAGAATAATTCCAAGGTTGAATTATATCTGAGCATTGAGAAATGCATTTAAATGTGATTTAATTATCATGAATAATGTGAATTTGATTCGCATTATCTGAATGCATGAGAATGATTATCAAATGTAATTAAATGTGATTTAATTAATGTGGATATATATAATGTGGATAGTACTACCCAATTATCCATGTATGTTATAAATACGATTTATAATATATAATAGAGAAAGACTTATGCGCTTTATATTTGTTGATTAATTGTTAATGTGAATTGGATTTACATTGGATAATTAATTGAAAATATAATGTGAATTTGATTCACATAGTTTCAATGGCTTGGTTGATATTTTCCACAAGATAATTTGGAATTATTTTTGTGAAAAAATTATCTACGACAAGAGTCATATGAGATATCATGAGATAATGAGATCTCATGATATTTTTAGGAGATTGGCCAATTCCTCTCAAAGAGGATTGGACGGCTACAACTCTCCATGTGGAGTGGAGTAGCTGTCCCCTCTATTTTAGGGATGGACCTTGGTCTTCTCATTATCATATCTCTAGTCAAATGCGATTTAATTTGAGATTAATTATATTGATTTATCAATATAAGTTAATTTAAATTAAATCATTTGTTGTTTGTGTTTTTACAACGACATCTTAGCCATTGAAAGAAACACAAATCAATCTCAACCACTTATTGTGTGTTCCATATGGATTGGGATCCATAGACTCCCAAAACCCTATATAAGAAGAGGCATGACTTGCTCTTCGAGTAACGCGATCTTCATGAAGTCTCTCTCTCTCTCTCTCTCTCTCGCTTCCTCTCATTCTCACGCATACTCCATCTCTTCTCTCTTTGAGGTGGTTGTCCACTCTCATAAAGAGAAGATCATCTTCATCGTCGTGCCCCTTCGACGACTCGTGGATCTTCATCTTCTTTGGTGCGTGGCACTCGTGAAGAAGGCGTTCGATCTCATGAGACGAGATCAGGAGATCCATCACTTGGATCAACGACTTGGATTGCGAGAAGCACGTGACTCATCCCGCGCTTACAAGTGTCTCCTCCGATGGATCGGACTTGAGACAAGAGGCCTCTTCGCTTAGAGGCTCGATCGCAACCATGCTCCAAGAGGTATTCCTATATCTTTTATGTGATTAGATGAAATGATCCAAGAAATGTTCTTGGATCTTGTGGTTTCATCGTAAAAAAATTTAAATTCCATTGCACTGAGCAACTAGTGTGACTAGTCACTCTTCATCGTATACGATACGATGCGCATGCTTCCGTGATGCGCTTGAGGATAATCCCATATTCTTCAGTGGCTACTGACAAGACATGTGTCTTCACATTTTTGTTCTCTTTCTTCCTGCTAACCCTAGTAGGTGTGCATCTCACCTTAAGGTATTTCTGGAATGCAGGATGGTTAGCCGCATACTCATCAAATGGCACCTTTACAGTAATATTTTCTTTACAAAACCATGCCATATCGGGGTCATCTTTCTGAATCTTTTTGATGTGCTTTCCTACCGTAAGAGCACGGGGGAAAGTAATTAAATCTAGGGAAACAGAAGATGAAGAATCTGAATCATGAACTGAAAGATCATTCTTCGCATTAACAGAAACAGAGTTCTTCATACAAGAATCTTTTTGATGCAACATGGAATCCAAATCAAAACTATCTACTATAGGTTGTGGAATAGAAGCTGAAGTTGTATCCTCCACAACCGGAGATGCAAGGTCCTCCATAGACTCGGAAGTATATCCATAATGTTGATGTTGCATACGTGCTCTCCTTCTCCTCTCGGCTCCCTGAGTAGAAATCCCTCAAATGGTGCTTATGGGGCTCTGGAATATGCTACCTCTCCTCCTCGTCCTCTGAAGACTCCTCGGGTAAATCTCCAGAGATGCCCCTCCTCGTGTCCCTTGCCCGGTTAGGTACGGTCACGGTCCTTCCTCTCATGAGTGACATATGGTTAGTCTCGTCGCACGAAAGAATCTCATGTTCAGATCTAGGAGATGCTGAATAGTATACCTGACTAAAGTGATGTTGAGAACTAGATCAGTTCAGGCTATTGGGGTTAGCCTGAACATGAGCTGGGATCAAGATAGAGGGTGCAGTCTGCTCGTCTCGCCATCTGGACAGGTAGTTGACATCCACCCGTAAGTTGTGAATTTCATTCCTGTAGGAATGGAGCTCATCGAGTATTTGCTGTTGAATGTCCACGGGACTGGACGATGAAGGAAAGGGATAAGGACTAGGAAGAAGAACGGGAAGACCGGCCATGCTGGCCAGGGTACTGCCTCTACTACTGTTGCTGGGGTGTCTGCTGAAATTGTGGGCCCTGCTGGCCCCGTCTGGTAATGGCCCTGTCAGCCATACTGCTGGTACTGTTGTCGTTGCTGTTGTGGTGGCAGGAATCCAGGGCTCTGTTGTGAAGGAGGTGGTGTGGAGGTGAATGTGATGTTGTGAAAGGTCAGAGGACGCTGGTAGGTTTGTCGGTCCCCCGTACTTCCCTGTCTGGCAGGATCTGAGTATACCATACTCCTTTCACCTCCTAAACTGGCGGAGGCTCCTCCTGAATTGTCTCTGCTAATGGAGGTGGCTGCTGAAAAGAATGGGTGTAGGACTGGTCATGTTCCCACAGTTGGGGTTGCCCTAACACCAACTGCTCATGAATATGGTGAACTCGGTATATGGGGGCAGAGGGTGCAGTCATGACAGGTATCTTTATCTTAGATATCCTATCAGTCAACTCCTCCATTTGTTTTGGAATTTTGGAGACGCTCCGGTCCAATTCATCAATCCTCATGTCAATCCTCTCGACTACTGTAAGCCTGTCTGCAAGGAATCCTATGCTAGGATCACATCCAGAGAGAGATCGACTATAGCTAACTTTCCCCCTCCAGATGAGAGTGAACTGGGGGATGATGTATAGGCCCTGCTGGCCATATGTGAGTGGCCAGTTTCAGCCATCTAATCAAATACCTTCCAGACGATATTCGATCCTCGTGATGTATAGCTGCCTCCATAGGCAACGCTCACTAAATCCTACAAACCTCTCCTCATTAAAATTTACATTAGAGAGATCAATAATAAAATATATACAAAAAAATGAGAAGAAAATAATTAAGAGAAAAAAATAGAATAATTACAAGATGGCTCGAGGGTCAGACTACCTGAGTTAGAGAAAACCTAAATGAACTTTTCTAAATTAATCCCCAAATCATTTGCCTCCCCGACAACGGCACCATCTGATCGATCAGATGAGCCCATGACCTAATCTGCACTCGTTGTAATACAGGTACTTAGCGAATAGTTCAGATCCAAATCGGAGATCTTCGTGAAGAGGACTCAGCTTTAATTTATATCCCAGGCAAGTCTGGGGTCGAACACAGGGAGGCAAAGGAACAACTTCGGGTTAAATCAGAAAACTTAAGTTTAGGTTTCCAATGTAATTTTTTTTGTATTTTTTTTAAAGAGAAAAAAATGCTAATGCAAAAGCACTTGAATTAAGTCAATAAGAAAGCAGATAAATTAGCTAAATTAATTTGAATGTGAAATTAATCCAATTTAGCCAAAATACATTTTTCCTACAAACCTAATCCAGTGTTGAATGCATCACATCTTTTTGGAATTTTATGGAATAAAATACAACAATGAAAAATGTTAACTTTTTACGGGTTTTTATGCAATTTTTCAAACAAACAGAATGCAAAACTTATGAAAATTTTACTGGAATTAAAACGTGTTGCAATGAGACTACAATATTCTTTTAGAATTTTTTGAGAATATACGAATTTTTTTACGGATTTTTTAAATGAAAACAAAGTGACAACGAGTAATTAATTCTTAATAAATCCACATTGTCAAATTAGCCATAGTGCAAATTATCTCAAAAAGGTATTTATAAGAGCAATCCAGAAGATTTGAAATTTCGTAGAAATAATATGCGTAGATTTAATTAAAAATAAATTATAAAAACCACTCTACAATTTATTTAAGGCACGGGATAACTCCAATTTAAATGAAATTTGGGAGCAAATTAAATCACATTACAAAGCATCCTTTCTGATTTTTGTGGAATTTTTGGAGCAATTGAGAGTGAATTATGAATTTAAGAGCTTAAATTAGGTAAAATATGCAAGTTTTCAATAAAACAATTTTAATTAATTATCCAGAGCTCACAAAAATATAATTCAATATCCAGATGATGGAGAATTAGATGCTCAACAATATGATATTTTTCATTAAATAAAGTGATGCGAAATTGAAGTCCAAATTAATATGCGAACACAAGGCTATCCGTACAATATAGAAAACGAAAAAACATACAAACAACTATGTACAGGGACCTTTTTGCGATAACAACAAGTTAAAATATAAAAATGTAATTTTTACAATAAAAATTAAAAAAATAAAAGGACCTCTTCTTCTTTGTGCGAAGGCGGGCGGATAGGGTGATGGGGCGACGGCGGGGCGGCGCGTGCTCTGGCAGGCAGTGGCGCAAGGACCGGCGGCGCGATGGCGAGCGGCGTTGCTGTGGCTGGAGGAAGGGAAGTCGCGGTTGCGGTTGTTGCGGGCTGGAGGTGGAACTGCGTGACGGCAGAAGGCGAGGAGGAGTGTCGTCATTGAGGCAGAGGACAACGGCTCAAGGCCATGGGACTGTCGTTGGTGGGCGTACGGTGGCGGGCGGGGTGGCTGTGTGGAGGGGAGGAGGGACCAACAGTAGCCGCACAGTGGTGGCGGCTGGAGATGGTGCTGGCGGGATGGCATGCTGGCGAGGCTATGGAGGAGCTGGAAGCGACGCATGGGGGCGTGGCAGCTGCTGGTTGTCGGTCGCGGTGGCGATGCGGCCTGCAGCCGCAGGTGGCTGGGCCAGCGCGCCGGCGGTGGAGCCGAGGGTGGCCGACGGTGGAGGTTGGGGGCCGACCACCTGCTATCATTTTTTATTATTTTTTATTTTTTTATTTTTGTTGTGTTGTTTTGATTGATTTTTTTTATTTTTTTTATTTTTAAGGGTTTCTTAAACATGGAATACAAACACAAGATGAGAATGTGGTGTTGTGATGATAACGTGGTAACAAAAATAAACAAATGAAGGTGTGTGGGTGATGATGTGGTGTAATAAAAAAGAAAATAAAAATGATGATGAATAATTAAAAAAATGAAATTACCTAAATGGAAGCGGTTGCCTATGGGGCGTGATCACGAGGAGCACGGTCTTCGCTCGAATCGCCGGATAGTGATGAGCTTGGGCAGCACGCGGATGTGACTGCGATGTTGGCCAAGTTGCCAACGGATCTCACCGGAGAGAGGGTTGTCGTCGCTCGACCGTAGTTGCATTGTTGTCACCGATTCCACTCTGGGAACTAGGCTCTCCTCACATAAAGATGGATCAAATGCAAAAAAGAAGAGAATGTGATGTATATAAAGAGAAAAAATGAGAAGTTATGAAAGTGGTGGAGGGGAGGTTAATAAAATGGTAGAGTTGGATTAGAAGTTAGAAAAAATGGTGGAGTGTTGGAGTTGAATGGGTGGTTATTGTAGAGAATGGAAATTAAATAAAAAATAAAAATAACAAATAGTAGCCTACTTTACATAAGAGAATAAAATAAAGGAGAAAATTAGAATGGAAGATTTATAAAAGTAGGTCCATAAAAACACTATGTACATGGAATTTTTTACTTTTCTAGTTTTAACTTTTTTATATTTTTAATAAAAGATATTTACAAACTAAAAATAAAACAAAATATTATAAATAAAACAAAATGTAGAAATATTTTTTTGGATTTTTAGTAATTAAGAAAAGTAAAATAAAAAATGAGAAAACAAAAAATATGTGAAATATATACAATGTACACCTAGGTCCCAAAAGTCAAATTTTACAAACGAGCTCCGATTTTAATGAAACCACTTTCATTGGATAGATAATTTTCTTACTTAAACTTTAAAAGTGAGTTTGGTGAATTTGGAGTTCATAATGGAGCGGGAATTTGGCCGGGAAGTTAGACTTTACGGCTTTTTCTCTTTGAGATCTAGGAGTGTTTATTTGAGGTGGAATTTATTTTATATTTTTGTATAAAAATACACATCTTTATGAACAAGCTAGATAAAGAATTATCCAAAAAGGAGTTGAAATGAAATTATTAAAAATACATCAAGTTTTTGGCTATTTATAGGTGAAAACTCATTTATTTGCGGCTTTTTATTATTAACTTATTTTGTACAATATAATAGACAATAATTAACGTATTTTATTTACAAGAGTTATTTTATTAATTTATGGATTTTATAGACATTTATTTGAGATTTTACTTGGGGATTTTGCTAAGATCAGTATATTGAGATGATGAATCGCGGATTCATCACTCCTCTCAGTAGAGAAGTAATCTAATCTTGGTCCAAATGTTGGACATTGATCTGAATGTGATTCAAATGCAATGAGAAGATTAGTTTCACAGGTTCGATTTAATCAAACATTTGTAGGAGGTCCCTGAGATCTAGATTTTAGATATGATCTCAATCCAAGTCACTATATGTGGAACGTACGATTGCCATGCCCTTATCTCCAAGTATCCGCGAAGAAAGGGCATTATTCTTGAAAGAGGTCAAGGATGATTTCATTATTGATAAAGTGTTTGAGCATTGAGGAAATTGATAGTTAAATATGATTTAATTATCATGGTAATATGAATTTGATTCATATTATTTGTCCATATAAGGAGAGTTAACTATGCTAATTAATTTTGATTTAATTATCAATGATGTGAATAATGTGAATGCGATTCATGTTATTTGGGCACATGAGAAGAGCCGGCTTAGATAATGAAATGTGATTTAATTATCAAAGATATGATTAATGTGGATATTTCTATCCATAATAATCATGGATATTATAAATATGATTTATAATATGTTGGATAGATTTAATTGTAACTTAAGTTACAAATTATATGTTGTTGTGAATTGGATTCACAATAAACGATTAATTATAAATTTGATTTACATATTGTGTTGGATATATGAATATGATTCATATTTATCAATGGCATGATTGATATTTTCATAAATTTAATTTGGAATTATTTTGTGAATATAAATGCAACAATAGTTGTTGCATTGTAATATATATAATAAATATAAATTAAGGAAGGTAAAACCACCAATAAAGGTAGCCACCCACCTTGATCAATTCAAAAGGGGGACAATCACCCTTTTTGGGGGGTGGTTGCCTCCTTATTATATATTTATTATAATTAAAATTAAAATAAATTAATTTGTATCTTGATACCTGGATATAATTAATTTATTTTAATTAGTTGTTGCAGATTTGTAGCAAAAAATTAAGGTCGTTGATTAATAACCTCTTAATCTAAACCGTTGGATTAAGAGGGCACATTGATTGAGATCCATGTACATCCAACTAATATAAAAGGAAGGGTAAGCCTTGCCTTTTAGACTATCATCATACCAAGAGGAATTAAACTCTCTCCATATTTAGCTCTCATAGTTGCATCCTATTTTTTCTCTCTATCAATATTATGGCCATCCACATATTGACTTAGAGAAACTCGTAGTCATCGCAACGTCGTTGTGTTGCCGGATTGACTACTCATGGATCTTTGTCTCCTTCGGTATACCTCGCTCATGAAGAAGATGTCGGATCTCGTGAGATGGTATTAGCATATTTACCGCTTGGATCATCAATATGGATTGCGAGGAGAACGTGTTTCATCAACATACTCGCAAGTGTCGCCTCTGTTGGATCGGACTTAAGACATGATGTCTCTTACTTTAGAGACTCGATCGCAACCACGCTTCTAGTGGTAACCCTAATACTTGTTTGTGGGTTAGATGAAACGATTAGAGAAGTGCTCTTGGTTTGTGTGGTTTCATCGTTCATTTTTTCAAAATTCCGTTGCCTCGAGCGATTAGTATGACTAGTCTCACATATGATGCGATCACCACTCTTTTGTGATGCGCTTAAGGTTCTTCCCATAACCTTCACTAGTGATGAATGTGTGATTTATCACTCTAGTTACCTAAAAATATAGATTCGTCTTGAGAATTTAGGATCATTACATGTTAATTACATAAAATTTACTTTCACACACTGATAAATTAGTTTGCATAAATTAGCATTCATGTCTGCATTCACAATCATCTTCACATTTTCACTAAAATTCACCCATTTTTAATTAATTCATGCTAACTCTAATTGACATAAAACCATCACCATTGTGTACATATCACTATAATCCATGAAAATCCTAAAAAATGCTAACTTATACATATGCAAAAACATCTCAAACCCTAATTTCAGGATAGACATACAAAAACAATGATATCGATCTCATACAATGTACAATTAAACTCTACTCACTTCTGAATTAACATACATTCAAATATCTACAATTCAAGACCAAATTCAAAAGAATCAGAGTCCATTTGTGAAAATTAGGTTTTGGGACCTAACTACGCATTGTATATATTTGCTAATTTTAACCTATCATTTCATGTGCACATTTCAATCATTTTAATTATTTCCTTTTCATTTATTTATTTTATTATTTGTTTTAATAAATTACATAAAAATCAAAAATAAAAAATCAGAAAAGTGATAAAAAGGACCAATTATGACTTGATCTTTCTAATTTAATCCATCTGTACACATTCCACATCCTGATTTATTTTGACATTAACTCAATCCATAAAAATCCAAAAAATATCATTTGAGTTCATTGCATTATCCCATAACATGTTTAATTTTTGTACATATTTATTTATCGTCAGAAAATCAAATAAAAAATGTAAAACCAAAAAAAATGTTTTTTATATACATAAAATACCACCAAAAGTTGCATATCTTGCATTCAACATTCCGTTTGCATTTGAGTCCTTCATGCACAATACATTTAGATGCACATACTTCATTTTGATCATTTTTTCCATTTGGCTCTATCTCCTATTTTTAATCTATTTAATTCTACATTTTTTGCATCAATCAAAGTTTGATCAACGCGCCACGTGGTGCATATTTATTGGGCTACCTGGCCCTGGTCACCTGCCCTCATTCCCTCTCCTCTCACGTGCAGAGCACGTGGCCACCCACGAACCTCTCCTCATGTGCCACTCATGTAAGGGTCCTCTTCCTCCTTGATCTCTGTTGCGCCGCCCGACACCACCTTCCCTCTCCAACGAGCCCCAGCCGTGAGCCGTCTACTCCTCTCTTCTCCGACCATCCTTTCTCCAGCCAACCAACTACCTAGAAACCCTATCCCTTCATAGTCGTTGACCCTAGTTATCCCTTCTTCATCGATAATAACCCTAACGACACTTATCTCCTCCCCGATCTTTGTAATACATCGCCTTTAAAGGTCGGAAGCCAAACCCTCCATTTATCCCTAACCAACCACCTCCGTTAAGATCACCCGACCTTATCTCCTTCACCTCATCTCGCAACCAATCAACGACGAACCGCCTTCTATCCCTTATCCTCTCCAACGACCGTCCGACTCCGTCATCCTATTTAACCCCCTCGTCGACCCCATGATTGAACATCTGCCATCTTCGACATTTGAGGGAGAGAGAGAGCCTGAGGAAAAGGTGGTGACAACACCAACTTCTTGGTGAAAACCCTATCGGGCATGATCCATGGCAATGCCTCATCGTGCTATTGTAACTCTTAGTGACAGCAAAACTCTGTCGTGCTCCATCCACGGCGAAGAGACAACCAGAGTGAGGATCTTCTCCTCCAACCTACAGGCATGAATACTCAAGGGGTATACCCCCTTCAACCTAGTTTTTCTCTGTCTCTTTTCTCCTTCCTCTTTCTCTTTGATTTTTCCTCGCATCTTCCTCTTCCGCGAGCAACCCATCATCTCTCTCACCTCCCCGAGCCACCCTCATCTCCTCTCCCATGTGCCTTCCCGTTATACCTCGTCACAACCCCTCATCGATAGCTCCATCCACTGCCGAGCGGAGCCCCGCTATTCACCATTTCCTTCGAGTAGCAGTAACTTCGTCAACGGAGGGAAGAAGACCAGCCTTGTGGATCGAGCTCCAGATCCTGTACGATCAAGAACAGGGTGAATCTCCACCATCCAAAGATGCCCAAATTCCAACCTTCAATCAAGCTTCATAAACAGATCGAATCTCCTCCGAGCCAAAAGCCCGAACCTCCTGCCTCATTAGCGACGAAGCTCCAAACGACATCCACGCGGAGGCTCGGCCCGAGCTGCCCGAGCCTCGGATCCACACCACGCTCATTGCATGCGTGCGATGTGGATTTTGCGGTCAGACCCCAGTACCTCATTAGAGTTGCACGCAGTCCCGGTCATGCGCTCCTTACACGTGACATTGGGCAAATTACATGAGCACCCTAAGAACTTCCAGGATTTACAGATACGCCCCCGCTCGGGGTAAGGTCCAGCAGCTTTGGGAAATTATAGAACTATCATGTTCATAGGTATAAAAGCAAGAACTTTATTTATTTATATTACAATATAGTCCCTAAACTTCATTTGATCATATCTTGAACAATATTTATCTGCATTTGGTGTTCTTAATGTCTATTTGATCCTTGATTTTCTTTCTATTATATAGAATATTGAGATATTCTATTTTTGAGACATTATTTGACATTAATAAATTGAGGATGTTTATTTGATAATTTTCAACACTTTTATTTATCTTTAATAATTCTTTTGCTCAACAACTTGTGTCTTCATTTTGGGATATTTATTGGGAAATTAATCCAATATTAATTGGCACATTAATTGAGGGGGAGGTTCAATTGAATTTCTTGGTTGTTGCTTGTTTTGACAGCTCTACATTTGTCATCATTGCATCAATTTTCATCATCATTTAAAAATCGCAAAAAGATTGTATTTATTTATTTATTATTTGATCCCACATCATAGCATTATTTTCTTGCATAAAAATCATTTTTGAAAACACACGCATCATGTTTCTCTTTCTTGAATTAATTACATATCTTTAAAAAAAAACCCATAAAAAGTGAAAAAAGATAAAAACACCAAAAATATTATTCAATTTCTTTTTTTGAAAACCTAAAAGTTCAGAATTATTTAGAAATTAATTCTAAACCCTCACATTACGTCCCTGAGTTCGACCATGAGACTTATCCAAGTAAAATAAATAAATTTGATTACATTGAGACTTGATTTTCCGTATAATTTCTCGGTGTGATCATTTTTGACGAATCGCTAGATTTTCTGACTACAACAACTTTGACATCAACGTAGGATGCATGGATATTGGGAGTGCTCTAGGTCGATATAATCGTAATGGAATGTAAACCATGATACTTCCATTTCGAGGGAATTATGAAAATGGGTAGATTTTAGTAACTCCTCTTTGAGCCGTGTTGAGAAATAATTAACTGCATTAAATATCGATTCATAGACTAATTTATAGATCCAAAGACTGAAAACTGATATGAAGGAGTTCATAGTCAAATGGAGAAATTAGTTCAATTTTTTTATTAAATCAGATAACTCAAAGTGGTATGAATCTTTATTACATCTAAATATCAAGTCACCCTACATGGCATATAAAATCTCCATGATATTAATCCAAGTATCCGCAGATATTCGACTCGATGCTTAACTGGATTAAGAGTCATACATTGAGAATTTAACTATCGAGATAATAGTCGTTATTGTCCTAATAATCAATATGGGAATATGTGAATGTATTCTACATATGTGCATGTGATCCATATAATTAGCATTTTAATAATATGGACATGAATCCACAATAATTAATATTAATATGCATATGATTCATATTTATTCCAAGACTCACATGAATGTGATTCACATAATGTTTTTGTAAATTGGATTTACATTATAATATAGACTAACAAATAAGATTCGTTGAAAGATGTGGATGATTTGTAATTATCCCATAAATAATCCATGATAATCATCCATAGAGATAAATCCATAAGCATTTAAGAGCAAGTCCATGTAGGACTTGAAATTTTTAGATGATAACTGGCGGAGAAAAATATACTCAATTGTCTCATGGTGGTTGCACTATGGAGCCAGAGAAGGAAATATTTTGTTTTCTTTTTCATTCATCTATTCAAGTTTGAAAGAGAGTAGTAGAAGTTGAATTAATTCAAATTCAAATTTCAAAAGAGAGAGAGGGAGTCTATTTGTAATTGTGTTAATAAAGAAGAGATAAAGTATAGAGAGCTTTGAATCTCAACTTCCTTACATATGATCGTCCATGGGGCTATATATAGAGGGCCTCATATCTTTCTCTTCTCATTCAATTCAAGTTCAATGCAAGTGCCCTCTAGTCTAATGATGGAAAAGACAAAATTAAAGAGAAAGGTTCTCTTCTTCTCTCCTCTTGTCGTGTCGTACACCATATATTCTCTACCTCATCCATCCACCATCCAGCCTCTCTCCCTCTCCATTAGCTCAACTAACTGCATGAGGACCATCCTTCTTATTTGTGAGCCGTGCTTGAGTAGAAAGACTCAATTTTATGAGATAGAATCGAAAGGAAAGAAATCATTCTAGATATCTTTTGGCATGGACAATCTATAAGGTCAACTTTCAAGTTAGTGGGAGGATTCACGAGTCATCATTGTGGCCGTGAGTGCAAGCATCCATCGGTTCAGTCTTGATTTAGGAGGTCTTTTATTTTAGAGAGTTACACATTTGAAGTATAATTCATATACTCACGTTGTTTGCAAAACAACATGGAAATAATTTTTGATAGCATATGGTTTTGCAATGCGATCAAAATTTCCGTTATACAATTCTATATGATGAGCCTCCTTTCTTTCGAACATGATTTGTATTTTCTGTGTTTTCTTAATGTGCAAGGTCAAACCTCCCTTCATAAAGGTGTGAACTCCTACCTGCGGATCCGGGTTATCCATTTACACATCACTCACAGTGGATCGCATTATGTTACCAAAATTTAGGGAAAATCTTTCACGTTTCGAAATGACATTCATAATTGATGTAAACGACCACAGAACCAACAAAAGTGTCACAAATTCACATTTCTTTAATTTTCTTATACAGATACATGTAACAAAAGAAATTGTAATGTGTAAATGTATCCCAAAATATAGAAGAGAATGAAGGCATTTACATTATCTTAAATAAATCTAAACATGTGTATCGTAAGCAGAAACTGCGGAACTCAACGCTCAACTATCAGTCTACTGCGATACCGGCGCCTTGCCTGCCAAACATGATAGGAACAGGAGAATATCAACAATTATTGAATACAATCTAGCATTTAAAAAATAATAGGTAAACATGTAGTTTCAAAAGAAAATAAGTAGATATATTTTAATATTTAAATTAACAGGCTACTTGCTTGGAAATGGGTTTTCAAGCTGTTATGTATGTAAATCCCTAGATCACCCATCGCCTCATAACTTTCAGTGTATAATCTTTTCGTATATTAATTAAAGATCCATATGCAAATTATTATTATTTTATCACTTAGAGATCATGTTGATGGATCTTGATATTGAGGATGATGAGTCTCTGGTCTGATCTCTATTTCTGTCTAATTTTTCAAGTCTAGTGGATAGTTTGCGATCTTGGTCTGAGTGTGATCCCATACTATGACTCTAAGGCATGAAGAATACCTTAGGATTGGGGTGCCTCCGTAGGCATGCAGTGGAGTATAATACATCCTAACTAAGTTCCAAAATGTCCACTAGCTTCTTCTGACATTTGTAGTAGTAGTTCTAAAATCCGATTAAATGCTGATGATTGACGATTGAAGATTGACGATAATTGATGATTTCTGTACCAAGCTCAATTGTAACTAACTCAGTTTTAACCAAACTCTCAACTGTAAGACATCACCAAGTCTGTTGGCGGAACGGTAACGGAAACTCAAGCGGTAAGGAAGTGTCCTAAGAGACTCTTCTGTCTCGCCCTCTAAGTGGAAGTGCGGTCCAGTAGAGGGATAGCTCCAAAACTATGCACCTGAGACGGGTAAGAGAGACTCTCTGGAAGAGTCACTCCAAAAAACGTCCCAACTGGTACGGGCAAAAACAGCGCCAAAACCAAAACCAAGGGTCCTCCAGCCTATGCACCCTAGTGAAAGAGGGTCAACGGAATTGGTCAAAAACATGGATCCCAATGAAGCGTAAAAACACTGCGAGCTCTCGTAAAAACGGTTAAAAGGGTTGGGATCTTAGACCCACTCTCTAGGCGATCGTTTCCCTAACTGGGCTTCCTATCTCTTGCCCAACTGAGGGTCATCGTGCCCTCTCACGGTCAGATGTAAATGTCACCATGACTGGCACTATAATTATAATAATTGATTCTCATCAAATCATATATATGTGTCAACATCCATTATCAAGCTAAAAATGTACACTGACCAATCGATCTACTACCAGAGTCCTTGATCCTGGTTATATAGTTTAAATGCAAGGATTTAGTTTTAATGGACCTTAGCTTGATTAATTTAATATACCTTCAAGGTACGATTGATAAAGTTGTAAGAAGGTAGGGCATAAGCGTCAGTATGTATATAATAAGGGTACAAGTTTTACTATAAATACTCAAAAGAGTGCAAAGTGTAAAGTCCCTTTTTGTGGAAGAGTGATTGACTAATATGAACAACGGGAAAAGAACGTAAAAGGAGTTGAGGAATCTTACACTTCTACTGAGAAATTATTTCATCCTGCATTAACAAAAAAAACTAAATAAGTTCAATTTAGTTACTCTCGGCTCATACTAGTGCACTGAAAATAGTCATTTATGTACTAAGCACTAGTGATCCTTCGTCATATTCAAATATATATAAACCTATATACATCAACATAAATATTCATGATCATGCCCAAGGGGTTATTTAATTAGTTTGGCAATCTGAAGTGAAGACTGCATAGTTTGTCAAACTCAGACTTCAATCTAACTGGCAAGCATGCAGATCCAGTTGGTTGGGTTCAACCAACTATGGAATAATATTGTCAGTAAAAAGCCAGTCACAACGATTCTTTGCCACTACTATCTAGGGTATATTGTGCAGTGAAGAATGTAGTCAATTTCTCATGCTTGGATTAAGAGAGAAAATACAAGTTTGTGCTCTGCTTTTTTTGACAAAAAAGTTCATAAAGGCTCCATATTGACATCGAGTCCGACCCAGATCAAAGATGTGTTGAATAATCTATCATGTCTAAGCTGACAGTGATCACAAGAAAATCATAAAACATTTACCTTAAACACATAAGTGGAAGGCGGGATGGATGCCAAAACATGTGAAGGGCATCTAAAAAAGAATGCAAAAAGCATGGTGAAGAAGAAAAACAAAACTTTCATTAATCACCAAAATCCATGTTCAACATTTTTAAGACAACAAGCATTCCCACCAGACTCTTGTATTCTAATGACATCAAACCTAACTAAAATTGTATGCTACCTTTGCAGCGTCATAGGGAATGAGTGAGTAAAGGACTATATGTCAGGACTTCATACTCAATGTAGATGCAACAATGTCAGAACACCATGCATCCCTACAAAATCTATGGTCAAGCAAGATATTTTATTAAAAAATATCACAATATGAAACCAATCTAAATGGAGGCATCCGGAGGAACAATATAAAAGGATAACTGCTGAAATGATACTATAATTGTCAAATCTCCATGAGCTTATCATAGTTCTGCCAAACAAAACTAATTACGTTAATTCATAATTCAACATTTTTTTAACCATACAACAACAACAACAACAAAGCCTTTTCCCACAATTAAGCAGGGTCGGCTACATGGATTCTTCGCCTCCATTCAGATCTATCTTGGGTCAATCTTGGACTTATATCCAAAAAGCTAAGATCCCTTCGTATAGTCTCTTTCCAACACTTCTTGGGCCGTCCTCGCCCTCTCTTAGCCGGCTCAACATCCCAACACCCGCATCTCCTAACCGGTGCATCAATTGACCTTCTTTGCAAATGACCAAACCATCTTAAGCGGTTTTCTCGCATCTTATCCTCGATCGGAGCTACACCAACTTTCTTTCTAATTGCATCATTCCGAATCCGATCTTTACGTGTATGTCCACACATCCATCTTAGCATTTTTATTTCTGCTACAGCCATTCTCTGCACATGTCTATGGTTCACAGGCCAACATTCAGAACCATAAAGCATAGCAGGTCTCACGGCTGCTTTGTAAAACTTTCCTTTAATTTTTAAAGGAATTTTCTTATCACAAAGAACAGCGGAGGCTCCTCTCCACTTTAGCCAGCCTGCATTTATTCTATTAGTAACATCTCCATCAATTTCCCCATCATGTTGCAAAATAGATCCCAGATATCTAAAAGAATCTCTCTTCTGAATGTTATCGTCACCAATCTTCACCTCGATTCCTTCACCATTGCTTCCATCAAAGGTCCATTCCATATATTCCGTCTTAGACCTACTTATACGAAAGCCTTTAGTCTCCAATGCATGTCTCCAAACCTCAAGCTTCTCATTTACTCCATCTCTAGTCTCGTTGATCAACACAATATCATCAGCAAATAACATACACCAAGGTAACTCATCCTGAATGTGACTTGTCAACTCGTCCATAATCAAAGTAAAAAGAAATGGGCTCAAAGCTGAACCTTGATGTAAACCAAGTAATCCAAAATTCTCAAACTTACATTTTTTGCTAATGCAACTTTACACCATAATAAATCATATTTTGCTACACAGTGCCAGAGAAACTCCATGAATAACATAAAATTGCTTTTCTCTTAGTCATTTCATATTGCAAAAGCATGTTGAAAATAGGGCAAATCAACTTCCTGTAGCATTTGTTGAAGTTGCATAGAATCTAATTAGGTAAAGGTTTTAAGAAAACAAGTAGAATCAAGAAATGAGGAAATGGGAGAAAATACAACCCCCATTTGGAACAAGCATCATAATTAATTTTTTCTGGTAGAGCGAATTTTCTTTTCCTTTCCTTCCTATTACTTTTGTTACATATGTACAATTATCAACTAATCTATGTTGTTGTCCAATAGTAAATACTTATGTATAATATTGGTAATTTAGATGAATTATGCTCGGGAGGGAGTTCCAAATCCCTAGAAGTAGCCTTCAAATGAGAAGTGGTTGAATTATACATGGCCTGAAATTTAAAGGCGAAATCAGATGCATGTGTCAGTTTTCCAAAGATAATGACAAGAACTTTGTTGAAAAAGTGACATTACATGTGTGTGTGGGGGGGGGGGGATAGCAAGAGAGGTTAAATTTGTACATGAAAGGCAACAAGAGAGGGATCGTTGTACCTTTCAAATCTCTAAAACTTGGAGATTCAAGCATGCATGTATCAGCATCACTTTAGATGCTAGAGCAACAACTTGAGATCCAAATAGAGCAGCAGATGGCTCTAAAAGGGAATCAACAACTCCTTGCAAGAGCTCCAACAGAGAGAGAGACAACATATGGCTGCTCCAAGGCTCCAAGAATATGGGAAAGGGCTGCAGTTCCTTGGGGTTGCCGTTTGCAGTAGTAGTTGCAGGTGATTCCATCAGCTATGGCTGCTTGGAGCAACAGCTCCAAATCTCCGAAAAATTGGAGGAATGAGCCGTTTCGGTTGGAACCTGGAAATAATATGGGAGCTTTCTCTCGGCGGGGTTTGGGAGAAAGATTAGAGGAGAAAAAAAGAGGTCTTGAGAGATATTAATAAGGGAAAAAAAGGAAAAGAAGTTGTTGATAAGTGGAGGGAAAAGGGAGCCAAATGTGGCTGCCTGGAAATTGAAGTAAATTATTATTTTTAAACGTTTCTCTCTTTTATATAAAAATCAAAGTCACTTGCATTCACACCTCGAGTCTCCGATTCAAATGAACAATAGCTCGATTTGATCATCTCTGAATGACAATTAAAATGAGTATATTCATATACTTCCAATTAAGATGAATTCAGATATTGTTGAGCTACGGTTTTGATTTGTGATTAAATTTCGTGATTTTAGATGGCCAAATGACATCTGACCGATGAACGGTCGATTTCGTTGGTCTTGTTCTGTCGAGACGAAATTTTTGATGGTCTCAGATTATTTTTACGATTTCTAATTTGCATCTCAATTTTTCTGATGGCAAAGACTCATCTAAATAGTCCCTGACTATCATATCAATGGCGATTGGTTTTAGTAGATTCATTCCACACACAGTTTAAGAAAGGGACTTTCAAATTCTATATATATATTGATATTGAGTAGACCCGAGATACTCACTACAACTACCTTAGAGGAAAGAAAGAGATCGGAAATTTGACTGTAGATCGTAGGCGGATCGAAGAGAGACTAAGTCGAAGGATTAGTTCTATATACGCTATTACAAAACCTGATGAATGTGTTACAGAGTAATAGAGGAGTACAAACTAGATAAGACAGACTGCATACTTTGCGAAAAAAATCAGCAACTCATGAGAGCCTAGGGAGCTGGGAAAAGGTGAGTGTTAACACCTTCATGGTTGCTCTTAGTAAGGAATTTCACGTTATGGAAATGATCTTCTGACCTCTATGATCTCCAGAAGAGAAGGAGCGCCCTATCGTAAAACCCCTGTTAACTATTAGTTCCACTACCCCGGGCTTCTCAAGCTAATCAAAGTAGTAGGGTCTCGCCAAGAGAGACTACCGAGCCCCTGAAGCCTAAAAGAGGTTTGATTTCTTCAATAGAAAGTAGGGCACTCTTTCTCTCTGCAGAAGGTGGTATTGACTACTTTAGACTCATTACCAGCTACACAATTAATCTATGATTTAGAATCCAATAATAACAATTTGCGATCAGTGTCCTAGTGGATAAATCTATTTGTGCCTTTTTTTTCTATTCTCATTTTCTCTTTGTTAGTGTTGTCTATAATGACTGATTGATCAAGAACTTTCAATTTGCTAGTCAGAACAATTCAATTGGTATTTTGTATTACATTATGATCCTATCTGTCCAAAGTCAGATAGATGAGGTAGAGGCACCAGGAATTCCCTGTTTCTGTCTGCATCTCCTTCAACCTCGATGCCCCCTTCTTTTGCTATTTCCTCCTCGGATGCTAGGTTGTCGATCATGACGGGTCCTCATGATGCTCTGATGGGGAAGAGAAGGCCAATTCCACCTTCCCGAATGGTTAGGAAGATCTTGGAGTGGAAAGAGCATCTTCGCTCTTTCCCCATCACTGTTGCAGCGGAAATCGACTACTATCGATATATATATATATATATATATATATATATGACTTCCCTGTGGCTTAATAAGTTGCATACATAGAGGTGGTCCCTCCCAACATAGAAAGAAGATGTAGCTAGTATGACTAAGATCCAAATGAAGAAGTACTGTGTCAACAATTCCCTCAGTCTATCCCGCCAAAGACGAAGTCTTGACTATCCCCTAAGTGGAGTGAGAAAGAATGAATGAGTGGACTCCAGGAAAGAATGGATGTTGTCATCCCATAACAAGATAATAGAATAGAGAATCCAGGACTTCCCCAACCTGTGGGGGTGGGGGGGTGTTGGGAAGATCACAACCTGTCAGCTTGACTTGACCTAAGAGAATCGAATGAAGGATATGATTGATGGATTTCCCAGGTTATCCTCTGTCCTTAGCTCCCGAACCGGAGTAGCCCATGAATGTTGAGGGGAGCGAAAGAAGCAAGGTTCTTGGAATCAGAAATGAAAGTCCTTATTCGAGCCGACCTTGATTTTATTGATCGATTTAGATCATTTAATATTGATCGATAGTTTTATTGGATCAAATGGATCCTAATTGAGTTGAGTTCGGGTTTATTCGGATTCGGCTGTTACAAAAGATAACACGAGGACAAGGCCATCCACCTCATTTTATAAAAAATACTTCATTTTCATGGGATGATGGAGAGTATTGCAGATTATATGGCTTCGCTTTTCGATATTTTGCATGCTTTCTCCTATGTAAAAAACATTGTGGTATATCTTCGATATTTTGGTGATACTCATGTTATCTAATTTTAGATATAATGGTTCAGTACTTCCAATATATAAACTTTACATATATTTGGAAATCAATGAAAACAATCTCCTTCTATTAGAAAATATCTTATAAAATCAATTCGATTGTATGCAATAATATTCTCTTTTCCAGAAAAAAAGTAGATTAACTGAGGTCCAATTCATAGAGTTCGTTTGGTTGCAGGGTTGGGTTGGATACTATTCAGAGGGGTACCATCTCCTCACAATTTACTATTCACCCATTCCAACCAAACTGGACGCTATAAATTCGGATTTCGCCGGCCAAACTCGAGTGGGAATTCCGAAGAAAAGACTAGAGAGAGACAGAGAGAGGGGGCAAGGAGAGAGAGAGACGGTTTTCATTAACTCCGGCCAGTATATTCCCCTTTCCTCTTGGTAGGAACATATCATCCCGAAACCGAGAAACAGTCTTCAAATCCCATGCCGATCGGTTCTGGTGCCTGTGGATCTGGTGTCGTCGGTGAGCCACGCCAATCTTTCCTTGTTCATACCAAGATGTTTACCTAATCCTATTTTTTTCGCTTTTGGGCTTCTGGATTAGAGGTTACTTGTGCGTCGTTGGGTCTTTATTGTCTAGGGTTGGACGGCAAAAGTGGGGGTTGTTTGTTCCCCAAGTTCGTCTCTCTCTCTATATATATCCTTTCTGTCAACGAATAATTTGTTTATCTATTGCCATGGTTGATGATTTGTAGGGTTGGTACTGTGGGTTGCCATGATTTTTTTCTTTCACATACATGCCTGTGATTCGGAATATCTGGTCTTGTAGGGAGCTGAGGATGCCAATTAGCGGTTGGAATGAAGGCTATTGTATGTGCGTATGGGTGCGTGTCTTTTTTTTGCGGTTGTGGCGGGGTGGGCTGGTATAGAAGAGAACACGAAGTCCACTTAGATAAGGAGGATAGGTAAGGCATACCTGAATCCACCAAAATTGGGGGGGGGGGGGGAGGATCAAGCCCATAATTTGTTAGATACCATCAGCCTTTAAGTGCGTTTTGCATGAGTGTTGGAGGGAGTTATCCGTTAGGTTGTCCTCCAAACACCTAATGTGATATCCTTCAACATATCCAACCTTCCTTACATTTTAAATCTTTTCAGTATACCACCATTATTTTAAACGTACTTTAGTATACCACCATTATTTTGATGTAACATCTTTTTTACCGATTTTCTTCACACGACTTGTCCATATACTCTACAAATGGCTTCTTTAAATCTGTCCCAATTTATATCTTGTTTTATTTCGTTATAGTACAAAACACCAACTATTACTTCACAGGTTAACCCGATCCACAATGTTACTCCAACCTCATTGAAAACTATGGTAGTATGCACCTTTTATTTTATGTTTGGATATATGGATCGAGTGTGTTAACCCAAGGGAATCTGCCTATACATCTCATTGCAGTACTAAACACCAGGTATTACTTCACAGGTTAGCTTGATCCACAATGTTACTCCAACCTCCTTGAAACCTATGTACATATGCATGGTTTACAATATCGTGATGTATCGTTGAAGGGGAGGTTTTGATATTCGGGTGTATATCGAATTCTAGGATATTGTTCGATATCTTGCGGGATATCAACAAGATATCAACAATTCATCTCATACTGATAAAAAATTGAAGATTTCAATACAAAATTTCTCAGATAGCAGTCGGTATCGACATGGGATTGAGACTGCTGAACATCACCTTTTTTAAATATTTTTGGTCTACTTGTTGGGATTTTGCTTTTGTATCTACTCCCGATATTAGAAACACAATA
Organism: Ottelia alismoides; assembly: GCA_037367405.1. Lineage (NCBI taxonomy): Eukaryota > Viridiplantae > Streptophyta > Magnoliopsida > Alismatales > Hydrocharitaceae > Ottelia > Ottelia alismoides. The sequence continues at coordinate 870,404 of JAZKJV010010363.1, read as the reverse complement.
ATATATATATATATATATATATATATATATATAGAGAGAGAGAGAGAGAGAGAGAGAGCCAGTACGTTACACCCACACCCTCGTCGGGGGAGCTTACCTTGCTCCCCATAGACCCCCTAGACTCACTGATCGATCCTCTTGCCCCCTTTTGTCAATGAAGATGAAACAACTCTAAAGCTGATCCATGAATGTTTGCATACATATATGTTATAATGCTCAATAACTTGTTCGCTTGATATCCGATATAACCCATCATTTCATTTATATAGAATATGTGACACAATGTGAAGTTAATGTGTTAAATACACCTCCGTGGTGTCACTACATTATTATTGTTTGAATTTTATCATTTTCTTCCTGATGTCTCTCACCGACCAACATTAAGCATTGAAAACAATGATATGTACGATATAATGTGTATTAGTATGCTAAATACACCTCATTACTGCATATAAATGTGTATTTGTATGTTTTTATTATTTTAAGAATCACGATGGTCTTAATTTGAAAAAAAATTGCTTTTTTGAGCCATTTATGAGATTTCTACCATCATCGTCGATATATCCTTGGTATATCCTTTTTTAAACATGGTCCGATGCGATATCGATATTGATACTTCGAATCTTGGTTATATGCACCTTTTATTTTGTGTTTGGATGTATGGATGGAGTGTCTTAGCCCAAGGGTATTCTCCAACACCTAATAAATCAACCCTTGAAGGACACCTAGTCTTTCCTACCTCTCCAACAATATTTTTAATCTACAGTTTCAACCGCATCAGTCATTATGACGTTCATCCTAAATACCTCTCACTTTCTCTTTAATCAACATTCCATTTATGTTATCAAGATACACTAATTTTTTATTACATTTAACTGCATCAGTCATTATGGCATTATTCATCCTAAATATCTTTCACTTTTCTCTTTAATCAACATTCCATTTACATTATCAAGATACACTAGTTTTTTATTACATTTATTTTGCAATGGGGGTACGAGTATCCCATTGCAACCCTTTGCAAATGTAATCGATGGATAAGATCAATGATGATCTATGTTTGAGATTACTAGATGTTGGATTATGTTTAGGGTGATATAATTAACCTCACTTATATCCGCAACATTCTCATTGTGCGATGACTCATCACTTATTCCAAGTAATAGTGATGGTTGCATGATCTTGGGTAGCCCTTACCTCGTATCTCTTTGGTAAGGGTAGCTCCACCTCTTGCGTAGCCTTTTCTACTATCAGAGGGCATTTGCTCTAATACTGTGTGTAACGTCTCAGGCCAATACCCAAGCCATCTAGGATTATTCTCCTACACAACTTGTTAGGCTTCGGCCTAATTGGACCACTTGATAACAAGTCTAAAATGCTTAAGTCCTAGTTATCTAGTACTAGTCTCAACTGCTTGTAGCCTACTCTCATACTTTTGAGATTACTAGATGTGGGACTATTGCTAGAATATGTATCATGTCATAGATAGGCAATTGGATCCCTCTAGGATTCGATTATGACATCGTAGGTTTAGTCCCACATCTACTGTGAGCTAGACTCGATATTCTAGTGGGGCTATATAAGAAGTCCCACACCACCTGTAACATATGAGAGAGTTTATTATGCATATTAGCCCTTTGAGGCGGTTCTCTCGTGGTTTCATCTCACTCCTTATAGAGTAAGTTTCCATGTTAAATCCTGGTGTTCTTTCATGTTCTATATTTCTTTATCTCTGATACGCTTTCACATTCATCGTTCTACATGGTATTAGAGTGGGTTTGATTTTGGTGAAACGTTCTTGAAGATTTGTGTTTGAAGATTATTATCATGTATTATTATTCATGTTCACGATCAAGTTTGAAATTCAATTCTGTTTTTTTGAAAATCCAATTTTTTTATAGTCATCGGCAATGTCGATATAATCAACTGCTTTAACATCGATTTTCTGATCTAGAATTCACACGATCTTCAACGATGATTTTTCGAAACTCTAAGTCCCCAGAGGGGGAGGTGATCTTTCCAAAAAAAGGGAAGAAGGAGCCAAGAAATAAAATGAGTTTTTAGTGAAAAAACATGAGAGTTTTTTGTTTTTTAGGCCAATTTGGCCATGAGTTTTGAAAAGAGAGTGGCATAAGTACAAAAAAGTGTATGTAAAAAAATAAATAAAAAATGGCGAAGTCTTCTCCCACTTTAAGTAGGGTCAACTACATGGATTCTTGTTCAAATCTATGTTGAAAGATTCTGCTATTTTTTACACTGGTTGTCGGTTACCTAATGCAACTCTCACAAGGAGGGTTTTAAACCATGATCTTTTGGATGTAGGTACATTGCACGTAAAAAATGATTGAAAAAGAAGAAGAGAAGACAATGGGGGGATGAGAGAGTTTCGATAGAGACATGAGAGAGGGTGGTCGGAGGTTGGCTTCTTGTGCAGCGACAAGTACGAGAGAGGGTGCTCCTTTATCATTTCAATGGCGTCAGGTCTCCAAGATGATTGTTGTTGTTCTTGCGTTTGATTCTCATGCCCAGGCGGGGAGATGCTTCAAGTGTGGTGACCCCGACCATGTGCTGTTGTTTGCTGAAATGCGGTCTTGTGTTTTGGGTGCGGTGGGATTGGTCATCAATGTAAGAACCGTCCATGCTGCGAAGCATACATGGCGATGCAACAACAAGGTGAAAGAATAAGCGAACATCCGATATCTCAAAAGCTTGATGATTCTAAGGGGTGTCCATCTCTAGCAAGGATCTTGGTTGGTATCTGCACTAGTCGAGACAAGCCTTAATGAGATAATGGTTGATATTGGCTTAAAATTGGTTCTTCCTTGGGGGGGTGTTGTGCTACTTGAGAACTTGGATGGTTTACGTGAGAGGACTCTCTGAAGATGGATTGCAATGTCTTCTTATTTGCCCTTCAGCCGACCAAAGGGTTAGAATCTTGTGGCGATGCCCGATCTTGCATAATGGAGCCTCCCATGCGGTTTATTACAAGGTTTTATCTTTGATGGGCCTACATCTACACGCAAGGTATATTTCTACGGTGACAGGTTTGCTGGCGGAATATAGAGAGGTGGTTTGGATAGTCTGTGATGGGCTATCAATGGGTTCTGAGATCCATGTGAAGGCAGAGATGGTGACATGTTCTTGTTGCTTCCTTCGGAGACCGCTCTTCGAGTTGGGGGGGGGGCTATTTTTTCATAGGAGTTGTCAATGCTGAAGCTCCGATCAGTGATAAAGGCTCGTTCATGAGCTCTCGACGACACCCGATGAAAGTAGAATCGTCGCGAGGGTTACACTTCCCGCACCAAATCTCGGGAAGGCAATGCTTTTCAAATTGCTGAAGATTCACGATCCTTCATGGATGTTCTTTTGGCTGATTTGGAGCTTGATAGAGGCCCCAAATGAGGGGGTACTTGATGGTTCAGATTTGATTACTAAATTAGATCCTCCTCCTGCCTTGTCGATTCAGTTATATCGGGCGAATATACTTAAAAGATTCTCTCTAAATCCTTCAGCCTTGAGATCTGCTTCAACTTTTGGCTTCTGGGAAAAAGAAAAGAACCGGAAGTGGAAGTGGAGAAAAAATGAGTGCGAGAGCGTTCGGCAGTCCGGAGAAAGGGAAGGCGGTTCTCCGCTGGGAGGAGCAAGAGAAGCGAGCTTTCGGCCACGAAGAGGAGCCTATCGAAGGGGGAAGTGGGGAGTGGACGCGGGTGACCCATAGGAAGCCTGAGCGGAGGTGCTTCTGGTGTGGATTTAGGGGGCACGCCGCTTCGTTCTGTCCTTCCCCGCCAAGGTGCTACTCATGCGGTAAGACTGGTCACCGGCAAGCGAAGTGCATGGTGGCTTTTGGGTCTGTTGAGGTATCGGTACCGGCGAGGGGCGTGGCTATTTTACGTGGGCAAGGCATCAACAATCTCGCGGGGCCCGACAAATACATGCTTCATCTATTAGTCGGGGGGAGGGGGGCAACCTTCGCGGTGGTGGTGGAGAGAGTACATCGGAGTGCAACTGCAGCGCAACCTGCAAGTATTCCCAAACTTGTGGTAGGGGGTGGTGGTTCATCGACCTCTGAAGAGGGAAGGGAGAACGTTCGGGGTGCAGGTTTGCATGCGCTGATCGGGTTTGCGATGAGGGCTGTTATCGCGATGGACGATGTGCACTCCCACCTACTTGGGTTCCTTGGGCCGCGGTTCTCTGGCGATGTTGTGAAGCTGGATGATCGAAGATGCTGTCAACGTGGTTTATCGTCATCTCAGAGGGATCGCCTTCTTAACAATGGTGATGTCAGTAATGTTTGCTGGAGGAGCTTGCGATTTGCAGATGGGTCCTGTGCGGAGATGGAGGTTTGCATTGCTAGGATCAAGGGTGTCCCCTTCCTATCTCGATCGGTAGGATGCTTGAGGAAGGCCCTGCGCCGGTGGGGCACGTTTCGAGCGGTGTTGGATGACAGGCTTAAGGCACCGGTGGAGGACACGAGGGTCTTATTAGAATGCAACGGGAGCTTCCTGGACAAGGTAAGAGGTCGAAGCACTTTCGCGGAAATGGAGGTCGGTTGCTACACATTCAGAATCGAGCTTCAGATCGACGACCCTTCGCCTCCGCCGGAGATTCTGAGAGAGATGGCCGGCGGAAAAACCGGCGACGCTTTCCGTGTTGGCGGTTGGTTTTCCTAGGAGAGCCTTGGGTGGAACAGCGCACACGGTTCATTGCACGCGGCGCTTCGGGGACTCGTCCCGGGTTCTGTACTTGCCGTCAAACAAATTCCCTTTGCCTGATGATGTGGACAGTGGGGTACCAGCCAGGTCACCAACAACTTACTCGTCTGATGTGAATGCGGGTTCGAGAGCCCGGAATGCGCACGCGGACCCTCTCGCGGATCCAGGTTTGACGCCAATTGCTGTAGCGGGTGCGAAGGGCTTTTCGGATGCGGGTTTCGGTTGGTTTTTATCTTCCTCCTCGGACCCCGCTATGTTCTTGCCTTTCGTGGCTTTCTCGGCCTCGCCGACGTGGCCTTTTCCTTTGTGGGGGTCTGGTGATGCGCTAAGTGGCTCTCCTCAGCCGTCATCACTTCCGCTCATCACTCCTCTCACAACGGAGGGGAGGTCACGGGCGCAGGCACCTCCCCGCTTTGTTTCAGCGCCCTCGCCCTCGAGCTCCAATTCTGATGGCCTTCGTAGGGATGCTGCAGGGTGACTGACCTCATCTCGGGCGCAGAGGTTAGCGATAGGAGGGCTGGGAAGAGATACAGAAGAAGGAACATGTCGAGGTCATCGCATGTGGAGGCGCAACCTTGCCCTCCGTTAAAGCTTCTCGTTGCGGAGGCCGCGGGTGTGGCCCAAGTCCATGGGATACTCGACGGTCCCAAATGAAAATTCTTTCCTAGAATGTTCGCGGGCTCGGTGACCCGGAAAAACGGAGGATTGTGCGGTCCAGGTTCAATGAATGGGGATGCGACGTCATTTTGTTACAGGAGACGAAGGTTCAGTCAATTACGGATGACATGTGGAGATCTTCTGGCGCGGGGTGCATCGATCAGTACAGAACGGTAGATGCGGTGGGATCCTCGGGTGGTTTGCTGGTGGCGTGGCGTGCTTCGACCATGGCTTTCGACTCTGTGATTCATGGGAGGCACAAGCTGACTGTGATTCTGGTATGTACGACTTCCTCCTTGCCGGTGGCTGTATCATGTGTATATGATCCTTGCTGTAATGTGCTTCGGGGGGAACTCTGGGAGGATCTTCTTGCGGCGGGTAGATCAATCGAGGGAGTCCCTTGGCTCATTGGGGGGGACTTCAACGTTACTTTACTGACGTCGGATAGGCCCGGGGGCAGGGGGCAGGACTCGGGCTCGCTCGATTTTGCGGACACCGTTGACTCTCTGGGTCTTGAGGTTATGGATGCGCAGGACGTCGCTTATACTTGGAGAAGTACCAACTCTCGGTCGCGTATTGACCGCTTCTTGGCTTCAAACGAGCTTCTGGAGGCTTTTGCGCTGTCCTGCGTGGAGGCCAAAGCGCGGACTTTATCGGATCACACTCCAATTGTTTGGTCCTCTGGTGTTGTTCCCCTGCGCATAGGGGGGTTTTTAGGTATGAAAAATGCTGGTTGTTGGAGGATAACTTTAGGGAGTCGGTGGCATCGCACTGGTCAGGTGTGGTTGTCTATGGGTCCGTCGCATCTCGTTTTGTTCAGAAGTTATCTTCATTACGGGTACGGCTAGCTGCTTTCAAGAGGGAGTCTAGGGCGGCCAGATGTGCTTTGAGGAAGGAGGCGGAGGAGATCATTCGGAGCTTCGATGCGTTGGAGGACCTTAGGGAACTCTCGGTAGACGAATTGGCATGTCGCGCAGCTGCTCAGATGAAAGTTACTTTGGAGGATAGGAAGAGAGTCGCGGAATGGAGACAGAGGTCGAGAAATGTGTGGCTGCGGGAGGGGGACGCAAATACGACATTCTTTCATCGTGTTGCTTGTGGAAGGCGCAGGTCGTATGCGCTGCGCTCCATATCGATTGGTGGGGTCCGCGTGGAGGGGAACAAAGAAATAGAGAGAGCTATTGCTAATCACTTTGGGGACGTCTCTTCAAGAACTATTCCGAGGACGTGGAGGTGGCTGGGCCTCGATACGACGCCTGTGGCGGAATCCTTCTGCGACATGCTCACTCGGGACGTGACCCTGGAAGAGCTTAAAGATGCGGTGTGGGACCTGAATGCTGATACTGCCCCTGACCCTGATGGCTTCCCGGTGTCTTTCTACAAGGACTTTTGGGATCTCGTCAGCCATGAGGTGTTGGAGGTGGTCACTGAGTTCTGTCTGGGTAATGTGGGATTCGATAGGGTTAACCGTGCGCTTATCATCTTGCTGCCCAAAACATCGGCGCCGGATTCCATTGACGATTTTCGCCCCATCGCGGTCTCTAACGCCCTATATCTAATTACTGCAAAGGTACTCGCTAGCAGGCTGAGCTGCGTTCTTGGCAGTATTGTCTCATCGATGCAATCGGCCTTCATTCCAGGGAGGCAGATCTCGGACTGCCTCACTCTTGCATCTGAGATCGTTGCGGATTGGCAGAGAAGGGGCAAGCGCAGTGTTCTTTGGAAGGTGGACTTTGCGAAGGCTTACGATAGCCTTGATTGGAGGTTCCTCTGGTCAGTGCTTCGGAGAAGGGGGTTCCCGGAGATGTGGATCACTTGGATGAGGCGGTGTGTTACTACGTCCTCGTTTTCGATCATGGTGAATGGCCGGCCGGAGGGGGGATTGGTTCAACCTCGAAGGGGGGTGCGCCAAGGTTGCCCTCTTGCGCCTATGTTGTTTATCCTAGCAGCGGACGCACTGAGTAATATTGCGATTCGTGTGGTCAACCGCGAGCTCTCTAATGGGTATTCGCGGGGAGGCGTGATGGTCCCGCTTCTGTAATACACCGACGATACCATCTTCTTCATTGAAGGGGGTATGGAGGAGGCCAGTGGCATGGCCATGGCTCTGGAGATCTATGGTGAGTTGTCCGGGTTGCTTAAGAATGATAATGATGCAGCACAGAATTGATAAATAGGGCCTCAGTTTTTTCAGGGTCTAATTTTATTTACGAATAGTTGAGTCGCAAATTTTATTTAAATAAAAGAGATCATGTGTGATTTCTAATTAGTTGGTCAATTTTAAATTTGAATTTTGAATTTCGAATTAGAGTTAATATAGGATAGGGGTAGATTTGAATTTTTATTCAAATCAATTAGAGTCAAATTAGGATAAGTTGGGATTTGAATTTGATTTGTTTCTATTTTTGTAATCCCATCCCTCCTATATAAAGGGATGGTAGTCTATTATTTTAAACAGTCCAGTTGACATATGCAAATTGAGTTTATCTCATTATCTCTAGTTTCTCTCTCCCTCCTTAGCGCAATCTTGCGATTCCTTTCCAAATTCCTACGTAGCCGACGTGTTTTCTCCTTCTTCCTCTCCTCTCTAAATTTATTCCACCAAAATTATATTTTTCGACCGTTGCAAATTCTCGACTGCATCTTTTGGTATCAGAGCATGGAAACAGAATCGTTCTCACGATTCGACGATCCTGTCGGGTATTGGCATTTGCAACTCAATCTCAGTTGCATATCTCATGGTTCGCATGCTTGTTCGTCGACAACGAAAGTCAGATCGCTGTAGCCGCTGTTCAACCCGATTTCGAAGAAAAAAAATAAAGGTACGGATCTATATGACGAATACATCGCTGTGGAAGACGAACCGGCCGCTGTCCAAATCATTTCGGAGGACAAAAGCGACAAAATAGTGGCTGTCCAGACCGCTTCGGATCAGATTCCGCTCTCGGATTCAACTCCGCCATGCCCCCCGATCGTTTTCACGCCATCGGAAATACCCCAGGTACCCCCGACGTCAGACCTCCACCGATGAGAGAAGGAGAGAGATATGGTAATTGATTTCTTGGTCGAAAAATTTTATGCTACATCACAAATTGATTTCGGTGGCAGATTGCTGGTCAGATGGTAATTGGTGCCCGACTTTCTCCGCCAGCTTCTCCGACCAGAGATTGGAAGATTTCTTGGCCTTACTGGATGCTGTGAGGGAGGTAGGGCGCCCCTCGGAGGGGAGGGACCACTGGAGTTGGCGTGAGGGCCCGTTCACGTTCAAGAAAGCTTTTGGGGCTATCAACAGGCCGCCGCCGTCCCAATTGGAGATTCTGATCCGCGATTGTGCATTCTTGTGGGCTCTCAAGCTTCCAGAGAGAATTGGTTTCTTCCTATGGTTGTTCAGGAGACATAGGCTGATGACGAGGGACCGATGTGCCATGCTTTTGGGAATCGTCTCTTACAGGTGCCTTCTATGCAGCGAGGCGATTGAATCCGTGGATCACCTCTTCTTCAAGTGCCCCACGGTGATTCAAATATGGCAGGGGGCCGGTTTGGCCTGGTGCTGCGCTGAGTATCTCCAGTCGTTCTATGACGCGCTTCTGGCAAATAAAGATAGACCGAGAAGGGAGTTACTTTATCCTTTGGCCATACTGTGGGCGGTTTGGCGTGGTAGGAACGATTTGCTGTTCTCGGGCCATCGGTTCTATAAGGAGAACGTGGGGATTCATGCCAAGCGTTTGATGGAAGAATGGGTTTTGTAATTGCTCTCTAGTGTGGGCGTGCGTTTGTATTTTCCTCCTTGCTTCTATCCTCGTTTTTTGAATAAAACCTTGGGGCGAGCACCAACGAGTGTATCCCCCTCGTTTCAGGCTTTCAAAAAAAAACTTTTGGCTTCTGGGACACGCCTTGCGAGTTGGGTAAAATAAAGCCTCTGTCCAAGGCTGAAGGCCATGCGATCTGCGGTGGGGGAAGCAAGAGTGCTTCTTTTTCAACGGGGCATGATGGAGGGAAGGTTCCTTTGGCGGAGAAAGGGGGGAGATGGCCTCCCATAGAGCTGCACTCTGATGGGCTGCTACTTACCTTCGGCGGAGAAAGGGGGGATATGGGCTCCCTTAGAGCCTCTTCTTTCGATGGGTCGTTGCTGACTAAAGTTTGGGTCCTTGGAGCTTCTCTTTCCCCAAGACTATCACCTAGATGAAGATTTGGGAACAGGTATTCCAGGTTGAATATGTGTGATTGTAGGAGGCATGTTCGGTTGGGCTATCTATAAGGCCCTTGAGCCCTTGGTTGGGGGGGGGTGTGACTAGGGTCTCTAAGCCAACTCTAGGGAGTAGGGACTGGAAGTGTTCACGACGAGAGTGTGAAGGCTGCGGATAGTCCTGCTCAAGATGCAGGTCAACTTGAACGAGATCAGGAAATGCCCGGTAGTATTGCAACCCTATAAGAGGGTGGTATCGATCGTGAATTGGTCGATTGTTTGGGTGTGGTCCTGCCCCGTAGGACTAAAATCATTTCTTAAATGAATATGATGTGGAATGTTAGGGGCCTTGGTAGGAGCGAGAAGTGATTGGCGGTGCGAGACTTGTGCTTGGAAGCTAAGACATATGTTATTCTTTTGCAAGAAATAAAAATACACAGAATATGCGCACTATTTGGAATTCCATTGGCAGCGCACACATTACAAATTTTAGAGCAATTGACTCGATGGGGGCATTTGGTGGCCTGGTCTTGGGTTGGAATGGAGAAAAAAATTTATTTGTCTCCAGGTGAAACGAAGGGCATGCATTCTATCTCCACTATTCTTTGTAGAAGGGCAGGTGATGTAAAGATCGTTATCTCAAACGTTTATGAGGCGAACAACGGAATTGGTTTCTTAAAGTTGCTTGATGAGCTACATATGATTAGAGCTAAATACCCCTCGCGTGCTTGGTTGATTGGAGAGGGGATTTCAATGTTACACTTCATGCTGATGATGGACCACAGATGCATAGGGTTGCTAATCCTGGGTCTGAAGCTTTCTCTGCGTTCATCAATAATTAGGACATGTAGATCGACGCTAGGTTTGTAAAATATACTTGGAGGAGCACACGGTCGAGATCCTGCATTGACAGATTTTTTGTTTCGGCTGAGGTGACGCACAACTTCACGTTGGTTCATGCTTGGGCCCTTTCATAGGCCCACTCGGACCATGCTCCTCGTCTCTGGTCCTCGGGTGAGGATGCGCGACCAAGATCTTTCTTTAAGTTTGAGCGCTCATGGCTCCTGGAGGATGGATTTCAAGAGATAGATCATTTGGACAGTCCTATCAATCAAGTGGCTCGACGACGACCCAATTAGCCAACAAGTTAGCGACATTGAGGAGACATTTGGTAGAATACAATATGGGAGTTCGAAATCAACGTAGGAGTGGAAGAGCACATGCTCTGGAGGACATTGGAGGACATTGTCAGATTGGACATGCTAGAAGATAATTGAAAAATATGTGGGCTGGTCAGCTTAATGAGATCCAGATGGAAGGCAAGAAAAAGGAAGTTGAATGGAGACATAGATCGAGACATCGTTGGCTAGAGGTGGGGGATAATAACACACATTTCTTCCTGACCGTGTCACGTGGTCGGAGATGCAGAAATTGCATACACATTACCGTGGATGAATGTGTTCTATGGGATCATTATCGGGGTTTTAGTTGTAGGGTTAGCCGTGCTGGGTGGGAATGGCATGGATGAGGGGTGAGAGAGTTCTCTATGGACCAGGATAAGGTGTTGATTGCTCCATTTGGGTAGGAGGAGATTCAGAAGGTGGTCATACGACTGAATTTAGATGATGCTCCAAGGTTGGATGATTTTTCGATTTCTTTCTACATGGAGTTCTGGGATGCCATCAAGGGGGATGTGGTTGCCGTTATGCAATAGCTTGGGTGGTGGGGGGTGGGGTAGGGGACAAGGTTCTGACCATTTGAACAAGGCCTTGTTGTTCCTTTTGTCAAAGAAAGATGGCTCACCCAGAGTTGATGATTTCATACCTATTGCCCACTCCAATGGGATCTACCTAATTGTCGTAAAGGTGCTGGCTAATCGCCTTCATATTGTATTACATGACATCTTCTCTCTGAACAAATGGCATTTGTTTTGGGTAGACATATGGCGTATGGGTGTGTGTTGGCTGTTGAATATTGCTTGACTAGAAAAAGGAGGAATGAAAAAGGTTTATTGTGGAAGGTGGATTTCTCTAAGGTCTACGATTGTGTGGATTGGAGATTCATCTAAACATCATTATGGAAGTGAGATTTTCCCAATACTTGAATTACTTGGGTCAAACGATGCATTACAACTGCACTGCCCCATATGCTGTACTTATTACGATCATCCAAAGGGGGATACTTCCAACCTCAAAGGGGATGCGTCAAGGATGCCCCCCCGACACCACTGCTCTTTGTGATTGCAACTGACACTTAGACTACAATGACGAGACTTGCTACTGATGCGGGATACTGCTAGGGTTACCGGCTTGAGGATATATCTATCCTAATCCTCCAATATGCAGATGATATCGTGATTTTCTTGGATGGAGACGTGAAACATGCAATAAGAGTGTCTTATATCATGGATATATTCAGGGATATTTCAGGTCTTCAGCTCAACAAAGATAAATAAGTGTTTGCGCCATTTGGACTCTTAGTGGTAAATTCTGTTTGCGCCATTTGGACTCTTAGTGGTAAATTCGTGAGGCAGTCTTGGTGTTGTGACGCTCGCGTGGGACTTTACCTATTACATATCGGGGCCTTCCATTGGTTAATGGATGACTTCGTACCTTGGATTGGAAATCGATTTTAGACAAAATGGAAAGCAAGATGGCTGGTTGGAAATCGATATCATTGTCTAGAGGAGGTAAAGTTGGTGCTCTTGAAACATGCGCTGTCGGCCATCCCCACTTTCTTCTGCTCCACTAGGATACTTCTGACGTGTGTGCGAGCAAGGATGGAGAGTATGATGAGAAGGTTCTTTTGACAGATGGGAGACATGAGAAGGGAGGCATACATCTCATTGATTGGGAAACATTGACCAGACCAAAGGGTGTTGGTGGTTTGGGTATTCTGATGTTAGATTCCATGAATATAGCACTCTAAAAAGCATGAGGTAGTCCGAGGTATTTTCCCAAAATGTAAGGTAAGGCGTAAACCTCAATTTTTCTGGAAAGAAAAATTATAATTAAGCAAAATACATTAAAACATATATAATAATATTCGGTTTTGCAAAAAACGCATTCAAAAATAATTTCACACTAGTAAAAGATCCAACACATAAGCGATGCAAGCATTGAAGTTCAGAAAAACTAATATTAGGCTGCTATTTTGTGAAACATCAAGTTCCAACTCCAACTTCCATGGTTCTATATAGTATTGAACCAAAGTCTGCACTTAATACTAAAAGTACAATAGGATACATATTCCATAATTTGTAGTGTTCAAAGTTAAAACGTGTTGATATGCTTTGAATGGATGCCCCTAGCACCGCTGCTCTTTGTGATTGCAGCTGACACTTCGACTACAATGACGAGACTTGCTACTGATGCAGGATAGTGCAGGGTTACATGCTTGAGGATATATCTATCCCAATCCTCCAATATGCAGATGACATCATGATTTTCTTGGATGGAGTTGTGGAACATCCAAGGAGAGCGTCTTATATCATGGATATATTTGGGGATAGTTCATGTCTTCAGCTCAACAAAGATAAATAAGTGTTTGTGCTGTTTGGACTCTTAAAGAGGTAAATTCATGAGGCAGGCTTGGTGCTGCAATGCTCATGTGGGACTTTACCTATTATATATCTGTGCCTTCCATTGGTTGATAGACGATTTCACACCTCGGAATAGAATTCGGTTTTAGACAGAATGGAAAGCAAGATGATTGGTTGGAAATCGAGATCATTGTCTAGAGGAGGTAAGTTGGTGCTCTTGAAACATGCACTGTCGGCCATCCACACTTTCTTCTGCTCCACTAGAATGACTAGATTACTTCTGACGGGTGTGCCAACAAGGATGGAGAGTATGATTTGAAGGTTCTTTTGGCAGATGGGGGACATGAGAAGGGATGCATACATCTCGTTGATTGGGAAACATTGGCAAGACCAAAGGTGTTGGTGGTATAGGCATTCTGATGTTGATTCCATGAATATAACACTCTTGACCAAGGTTTAAAAAACATGAGGTAGTCCAAGGTGCTTTCCCAAAATGTAAGGCAAGGCGTAAACCTCAATTTTTTTGGAAAGAGAAATTATAATTAATCAAAATACATTAAATCATATATAATAATATTCGATTTTGCTAGAAGCACATTCAAAAACAATTTCACACTAGTATGAAGTTAAGAAAAACTAATATTAGGTCTCTATTTTGTGAAATATCAAGTTCCAACTCCAACTTCCATGATTCTATATAGTATTGAACCAAAGTCTACACTCAATACTAAAAGTACAATAGGGCCCATAATCCATAATTTTTAGTGTTCGAAGTTAAAACGCGTTGATATGCTTTGAATCATAACCATTTGTCTTGCCAGACCCAGTTAGTTTCTTTTCAACCGTGCTTCTCCATATATGTGATAACTATTTTAAGAACAACCAAATAACATCAAGTTGCAAACTTGCAACTAGTATAAAATTTTTATTACAATTCAAACACAATCGTGTACATTGTGTACAATCAAACTAGTATGTGTGTATGCAATATGATAAATTGAACATGATGTATACAAGATCATCACGCTTTGCTTGTTTCAAGCAATCTCTTCTCTTTGTATGGACCAATTTTTAGAAATATGCAAGGTATAACATGTAAACAAAAACACTAGCATATAAATATATAATGCTTAGGCAAAATAGGGTCATGCGCAAGGCAGATAGCCCATTTTTTTAAAAGCCTCGTATTTGAAGCTTACGCCTCCGCCTCTCCTCAGTCACCTCATGCCTCACAACACCTTGAGGCTTACGCCTCAATTTCTGGGTGAGGCTTAAACCTCGAGGTGCATTTGTCAAAAACACGTCGAGGCTTATGCCTCCTCGCCTCGAGGCGTGCTTTTTTAAAACAATACTCTTGACTAAATGGGTCCTAAGATTGTGGGGTGGATCTGATGACCTGGTTTCTATGCAGAGGATTTATGGCATTTGTGACGAGTTGGTGGGTAATTGCATTCGACTTGCTTCCTCGCTTTGAAAGGAAATTGTGCAAATTCTACCAGATATAGGGGATGTACTCGGGCCAGTAGTAGGGAATGGGGAGACTTTTAGATTCTGGTTGGATAATTGGATTGGACTTGGGGTTTTGGGTGAGAGATACCTACATTTATTTGCTTTTGCAGAGAATCAGATCTTGATGGTAGGCAACGCTTGGGTGAATGGTTCCTGGCTTCCAACATTCACGGTGCATTTCTCGAAGCAGAGGTTTCATGAGAACTTGGCGTTGCCTGGAGACTTGAAGGATGTGGATTGTATCACCTAGGGTAGAGATCACTAGTGGCATTTCTCAGTTAAAAGGGCGTATGGATATTTTACGCAGCATCAAGACATTGGTGAGGTCCTCTTCAACAATGATTGCGAACAAGGTTCAGAAATGCGGCTCATGCGGCCACATATGCGGCCGCATATGCGTATGCGGTGGCCTATCTGAAGCGCATACTCAATATGCGGTCATATGCGGTCCAGCCGCATATGCGGGCCACCTAAACCGCATATGCGGCCGCTTATGCGGTTGATATGCGGTCTAATTTCGTTCACTTAGGATCCAAATTAAAAACCCGATATTCACTTCTCTCGTTCCTCCATCGTTTTCCATATTACGCACCCTAACCTCCATCGTTTTCTCCCGCACCCTAACCTCTCCCGCACCCTAACCTCCATCGCGCCTCCACGCCTCCACCCTCGCCGCCTTCCCTCTCCACCTGCACGCTTTCTCACTTCCCTTCCCTCTCGTTGCCGCCATTCTCGCTTTCTCACCTCCACGCTGCCAGCATCTCCCTCACCGCCTTGCTGCATCTCCACCTGAAAATCTGCACCACCGCGCCGTTGACGCAGTCAGCAGAGGCCCGACCAAGATCGACGTGCTGCACCGAATCACTCCTGCTTCCTGTCTGTACAGGGGTTCCCTTCCTAGTAAATTTTCCTCCTCCTTTGCCCGTGGATTCCTGTTATGCCTTGATTAGTTCGATGAACAATTGTATTCTCGTTACCTCGAGCATACCATAGCGTATTTTTTAGATTTGTTAATTATTTTGGCTGGCCTAGAGTATTGTGGTTGGAATCGCGCTATATGATGCTGTACCCAGTCGTGTGTTTCCTTTCTTATTTGGAGGTTCTCCGCTTGGCTCATGAATAGGTCATTCTTGACACTTCAATTCGCTTCACTTACCCGGAGCACTGATAAAACGAATTTCATATTGAATTCGTTAATTTTATGCATTGCATAAGGGTTTGTTTACTGTTTGCATGCTTGGTTGCATCAATTTGTTAGCATGACCATTCGATCTGCCTTTTTGAGATTTCTTTTATTTTCCCTGTTGTTTACATATTTTATTAAAAAAACATTGGTTGTGTAACATAACACATCACATTCAGCTAATACTCCACTACTCACACAAGAATCCCTTTATACTATCTCCCCACACAAATCTATCAATTATCCCGATATTCACTTTTATAATTTGCATGACCCGTTAGAAAATTTCAACAACTTGCAATGAACACATTATAAATTAGATTGTGCTTTTATAATTTGTTTTGTAAATTGATCGTGTAATTCAAGATGCCGTGTCCTTGTGGTTCGACACCTTTGGTTTAAAGTTTGGATACATCTTTACCATTAGAGCCCGTTTCTTTTTGGGTTGTTCCATTCTCATAGTATTTTACCATATAAACGACATTGAAACTGCACTGATCGTGGTATAAACGGCATCTTTACCATTAGATGTGTTTTATTATAGTTTGAAGAAGTTATATAAGTTATTAGTTATGTGTGGTCCAACTCTCTTTATAAATTATGTAGTTTCATTTTAATTTTTATATATGTATAATGTAAACATGTTACAATGACACGTCATTTTTTGGATAACCGATTTGCAATTTGCACTTCTTATTTTCAATGACACATCATTTTTGTACCATGTTTAGGTCGGTCATTATGGCTACCCCTTCCACGCCTACAACGGCAGAATCCACATTCTATGTTCCACCCGGTTCTACCGATCCAGGGTGGAAATATGCATACCTCATTGAGAGGACCGATTCGAACACGGTTGGGTGTCGCTTGTGCGGCAAGGTCATAAAAGGAGGCATCAATAGATGAAGCAACATCTCGCACACATCAAGGGAAATACAAGGGCATGTCCAAAGGCTGATGGAGATGTGCAAAAGGAAATCAGAGATTATGTGGAGGATATTATGAAGAAGAAGAATGAAAAAGTTGTTAGCATGAGAGAACTGCGGCAGGAAGTAACAATCAAGGCATCTGATGGATCTTCTAACCATCCATCAGAAGGAGGTGCTAGTACAAAAAGACCTCGTGTATCTGAAGATGATGTGTCTTTGGGCACAACAATGCGGCAAACAGTGATAAAAGATGCTTTAGCCAAAGAGGAGCGTGCACGTGTCAACAGATTCGTGGCCAAATTCTTTTATGATGCTGACATTCCCTTCAATGTGGTCACTAAAAATTCCTTTATACGAATGTGCGAGGCAATTGGACAATATGGAAGCGGATACAAGCCACCTTCATACTATGAAATTACAGAAACTTTGTTGAAGGAGGAAGTGGATGAAACAAAGGAATATTTAAAGAGTCATAATGAATCGTGGAAAAACAATGGTTGTTCAATAATGACCGATGCATGGACTGACATGAGGGGAAGGAGCATTATGAACTTGTGTGTTAATTGTGACTTGGGCACAACTTTCTTGAAGTCCGTTGACGCATCCGCAGATTCTCACACGGCTGAATATATCTCTTCTCTCGTAGAGGATTGTATCAAGGATGTTGGAGAAGAAAATGTTGTACAAGTTGTTACAGACAATGCTTCTGCAAATATGGCAGCCGGACGACTTCTTAAGACTAAATATCCAAGGATATTTTGGTCTTCATGTGCGGCCCATTGCATTGATCTTGTTCTTGAGGAGATTGGAAAGGAATCAAAGATAAAAAATTGCATCACTAAGGTTAGAACTCTCACTCTCTTTATCTACAGTCATGCAAAGACTTTGAGCTTGATGAGACAGTTCACCCAGAAGGGTGAAATTGTTCGGCCAGGGCAAACAAGATTTGCCACCACTTTCCTTACACTACAGAGCGTGATGGACAAGAAGGAAAAATTACGGTTGATGTTCTCTTCTGATGAGTGGAGAGAGTGCAAGTGGTCAAAGACCAGAAAAGGTGAGGTGGCTGCATCCATTGTCCTCAGTTCATCATTTTGGAGCCAAGTGTCTTTGACGTTGAAGATCTTCTCTCCACTAGTCTACCTCTTGCGTGTGTTTGATGGAGAAAGGAAGCCCTCAATGGGCTTTGTATATGGAGGATTGGAGGATGCAAAAAATGAAATAAAGGCTATTTTTAAAAATGTTGAACATTCATACAAGCCCTTTGTAGATGCCATTACCTTGAAGACGAAAGGAAGATTGGATAGCCCCCTCCATCTTGCAGCTTTCTATCTCAATCCCTATTATTTTTATAGGGATAGCGATGCAATTTCTAAAGATAGCTTCGTCGTTGATGGTTTGATGGAATGTGTAGAGATTTTTTATCCTGAGTTGGAGATTCAGGATGCCATCACGAAGAAAGAGATTCATATTTACCGAAGAGGAGAAGGAGCATTTGGAAAGCCAATGGCTGTCAGACAAAGATCCACCAATGATGATGATTTCAATCCTGGTAATATATCTTAAACTTATTATCGACGGTAAAGTTTTTAAGTTAGATTTATTATTTTACAAGTCATTAATTGTGCAATCTCTTGTAGCTCATTGGTGGATGCTATATGGTTCTCAAACGCCTTATTTGAAAGAAATGGGCTTTGAGAATTCTGAAGTTGACATCCTCTTCTTCAGCCTGTGAGAGGAATTGGAGCTCATTTGCAGCGGTATAACTATCACTATTTGGATGTACAATTATATGTATTCAATGAATAATTGAGTCATTATAATTTATAATTCATCAATTTTATAAATTCTTAATGCAGATTCACACCAAAAAAAGGAACAAACTAGAAACCAAGAGATTGAATGATTTGGTTTTTGTGAAATTCAATTCAAAGCTGAAGGAGCGTCGATCACTAACTGGGAGAGATCCATTTGTTTCAAAGGATAGAACACATGTTATGGATTGGATTGGTGCCAGTGAAGAAGAAGAAGAAGAAATCTTCCAAGGGTCGGGGCTCACGTGGAACTTGGTAGCAGAAGCAAGTGGGGCAGAAGAATTTGCTGAGAATAGGAGGAGCCAAAGGAATGCGGAAGCTTTGTCAACTTTGGGCGAAGAAGAAGAATTTATGAGTGATTCGGAAGGCGATGATGATATTCCAACAATCAATTTTGAAGATGATTTAGATTAGAATTTAGAAGCCGGTTTATAACTTTATATTTGAACATTCTGCATTCTGAAACATTTTTTGCTATCTAAATGAACTATGTAGCTTTTTATTGTGGTGCTTTTTTATTTTTAAAAGTATGTTTTTGTAGGAATCTAAAAGGAAACATGTATTTTTTTGTCTCTGACATCACAATTAAATGTTTATCTTTAATATTTTTTATTTAAATAATACAAACCGCATAATCCGCATATACTTCCGCATATACTTCCGCATATCCGCTTACTCGCTCGGGACCGCCTGACCGAACGAATACCGCATACCGACTTTCTGAACATTGATTGCGAAATCATTTGGAGTATTGGAATTCAGTAAAGGATAAAGGTTTTTGCATGGCTTGCACGACATGGTAGTACATCGAGATAAAATTCTTCATATTAGGGATTTGCTTTGAAGTAGGTGCACAGAAGATAATGAAGGTATGGACCATCTTTTCTAGGCGTCAAGGCTTATGCCTCCCTCCTCGAGATGCGGTTTTTTAAAACAATACTCTTGACTAAATGGGTACTAAGATTGTGGGGTGGATTTGATGACCTGGTTTCCACGCGGAGGATTTGTGGCATTTGTGACTAGTGAGTGGGTAATTGCATTTGACTTGCTTCCTCGCTTTGGAAGGGAATTGTGCAAATTCTACCAGATATAAGGGAGGTACTTGGGCCTGTAATAGGGAATGGGGAAACTTTTAGATTCTGGTTGGATAGTTGGACTGGACTTGGGTTTTTGAGCGAGAGATACACACGTTTATTTGCTTTTGCAGAGGACCAGAACTTGATGGTAGGCAACACTTGGGTGAATGGTTCCCGACTTCCAACATTCACGGTGCATTTCTCGAAGCAGAGGTTTCATGAGTACTTGGCGTTGCTTGGAGACTTGAAGGATGTGGATTGTATCACCCAAGGTAGAGATTACTAGTGGCATTTCTCATAAAAGGGCGTATGGATATTTTGCGCAACATCAAGACACTGGTGAGGTCCTCTTCAACAATGATTGCGAAATCATTTGGAGTCGGAATTCAGCAGAGGATCAAGGTTTTTGCATGGCTTGTACGACATGGTAAATTGCTTACAAAGTACATCGAGATAAATATCTTCATACTAGGGATTTGCTTTGCAGTAGGCGCGCAAAAGATAATGAAGGTATGGACCATCTTTTCTTCAGATGCAGGTTGTCATCTTCAGTCTGGTCAAGGTCTGGAATCACTTGATTGAATACTGATAGCGACACATCTTTTTGGAATTCCATTAGATTGTATTGCAACAACTCCCAAGAGGATAACTCCACTGCAATTTCTTCTTTGGGTCATCTGGTGTTCAAGAAATGAGTGTATTTTCCAAGGTCAAGTGTTTTACCTAGAAAATGTGATGGGATACTATAGAGCTCTCACCAAACATGATTGTAAATTTTTATTGATCTCTTATAATATAATTCCTTACGGTGGGTCCTATCTTGAGATCCACTTCTTGATTTTAAAAAAAGAAGAGAAAAAGCTGAAAAATAGAAAGAAGAAAAGACAAAAAAAGAGAGAAATCAGCTTATTTATTTTATCTTCCCCATATTCAGGTGTTTTCCCACCTTTGTTGATGTCACCTTTTCCGGACAAGTTATGGGAGAATAGGGAGTGCTTTTGTAGAGTTCTGCAGCTCAGAATCAGATTCTAAAGGTCAGATTCAGACTCTCCAGATCAGATCCAGATGCTCAGTTTTAGACTCTACTAATTTGATTGCAGACGTGCAACCATTATGTGAGGAGTCCTATCTTTATTTGGACGTGAGGTTTTCATGTGATCCATAGGGACTCTAGAGTAGAGGTCCCATTTCTCTCAGCTAGTGTGGACGCATTGTTTTTCATGTGGATTCATAGACTCATAGCAGAGATCCCATTCTCTGAGTTAGCATGGAAGAGACCTAGTTCTCCGACGAGGAGACTCCCTTTTAGACTCCATTCTCCTGCATCCGAGAACTTCGACAGGATGTTTCCACGGCTTTCTCCAGTTTGGCCCTTCAGAGAGATGGAGTAGTTGCAGGCCAAAAGTTTTCCATGTAAACTGTGAAGACTCATTCTAGTTTCAGCGACTTTGCACAGTACAAAGCCTACACGCTTCGATAAGGAGGCTTATTCTAGTTTCTGGTCGAGGTCTGGAATAACTTGGTTGAATATTGATAGCGACGTATCTTTTTGGAACTCCATTAGATTGTATTGCGACAACTCTCGAGAGGACAACTCCACTGCATTTTTTTCTTTTGGGCCATCTGTTGTGCAAGAAATGAGTGCATTTTCTAAGGTCAAGTGTTTTACCTAGAAAATATGATTGGACACTATGGAGCTCTCACCAAAACATGATTGTAAATTTTTATTGATCTCTTTAATATAATTTCTTACGATGGGTCTGATGCAAACAGAAAAATCGGGAAGGGGTGAGAAGAGAGATTAGGAACCGCGACACGCTTCGCGTGGTTGAGAGAGGAATGGGGCGAGATGAGAAACCCTAGAAATTTGGAGAAAGGGGAGATAATGGTAGATGCACTCTCCAAACCAAACTCAATGCTTAATTTATAATCTGTTTCCCTCAATAGACTAGCATCCCCTTTATATAAGAGGGGAGGAATTACAAAAATAGAAAGAAATTCGAATTCAAAATAACAACCTAATCGATTCTAATTGACTCTAACCGATTTAGTTGACTCTTAACTAATTTTATCTGCCAAAAACGTTGAGATTACAATCTCAATTTATTTAAATAAAATAAGCAAACTAATTAAAATAACTAATTAGGGATAAAAATCCCGAATTCAGAAAATCCCCAAATCAGCAATCTTCTTCAATTCGGGTCGCCTTGTCGATTTGAGAATAATTGCGTCAATTCTCCCATACTTGAAAAATTCATCTCCTGATGAATTACTTTATCTTCCGTCTTGAGATGTAACGTATTGATGCATACTTTCTTGATCCCATGTTGAAAGAAAAGATGTGGAGCGAAAGGCGGGATCCGGGTGATCTTAATGCGGTGATTGGACTCGTCGAATTCCATCCTGAAGAACATATGTGGCGTAGATGGCGACGCCCACAAAGAGGTCGCTCCCCTAATGTGGTGTTCAAAAATTGATGGGGCAACTTCCTCTCGAGCATCGCAACCTTCAGAGAGCCCATAACAATTGAATGACACATGTTTAGGATGGGGAAGAGATGTGGGTAATGAACTAGGCCATAGGATCCTTATATAGGTGAATCCCATATTCCTAATCCTAATTGGAGAAGGTAGCAATATTAATGAACCAAATTCCTAAGTAGTACCTTGATTTTACATAAATCCCCACGCACTACGAAAAGTTTTTTTATACGGGAGATACAGCGGTGTCGCATTTTTAACATGCGACACTTGCAATGTTTTTTTTTACCTATGATTTACAAGAGTAATGCATCTTGGGTATGCATTTTTCTATAAGAACCTTGTCTATATGCGAAACGCACCATTTCCAATAAGTCTCACGTATAATGCATGTCGAACATGCGCTATATGAGGATCTTCATGTAAAGGTAGTTTCACATATAACGCATGTTGGAAATGCACCATATAAGGATCTTCCTGTAACAATTCCTGGAACAATTCCAGCAAGTTTCACATATAACGCATGTTAGACATGCGCTATATGAGGATCTTCCTGTAACAATCCCGGAACAATTGCAGGAAGTTTCTCATATAACGCATGTTAGACGTGCGCTATATGAGGATCTTCCTGTAACAATCCCGGGGACAATTCCCAGGAATTTCTCATATAAAGCATGTTAGACATGCGCTATATGAGGATAACCCTTGTTATCCAGGAATTCCTAAAGAACTCGCATGTTTAATGATGCAGCATGATTCCACCTCCACCCTTTAGTAGACATTTTTATTTTAAGTTTTATTTAATCATGTAAAAAGGCTCATTATAAAAGGCCTTTAGTTTTTTTCTTTTCTGCATGATTTCTTTCCTTTATTTTTATTTCCAAAATGTGGTTGCTATTTTAGGGGGGATTAGCCTCTATAAAAGGCCCCCTTTGTATTAGGATTAACTAAGTTGAATTGAGTTATTTTTTCCACCCCTAATTCTCTCTCTCTGGAATCTCTCTCCCTCCCCTCTCTCCAATCCCGCCGCCCTCTTTCCCTTCCCCTCCCATGTTTCTCCCTCGCCAACCCTAACCCCGCGGCAACTTCACGCCGCCGCCACCACCCAACCTCCCCCCCTCCCGACTTCGACCACGCCCTCCCCACTCTCGACTTCTCTTCCCCTCTCGATTTCGCCCCCTCCCCTCTCCTCCTTCTCCCGATCGCCGCCCGTCTTCCCCCCGTTTTTCCCCTCTCCTCTTCCGCTCCTTCCCACCCGCCGCACCTTCTTCTTCCACCCCCCAGTGACGTGGTGCGCCTGCTAGCGCGCCCCCTCTTCGCCCTCCCCTCGACTGCGACCAGTGCCCAGCCGCCCCTTTCCCCTTCCGCGAGCTACTTGACCCGTGGCCTCCATCCGAACTTCCCCTGCATCCAGACCTCCGCCTCCCTATTCCCGCCCTTCCATTCGCCGCCCCTGCCCCTCCTATCGACTCCCGTGTTGAGCAACCCCTCCCTCCACGCGGTTGCCACCCCACGCCCTGCCGACCATCTCGACGCGCCGTTGTGCGTCATCCACCAATTTCCGCGTGGCCCAGCCCCGTGTTGCCGCTGGAAGCACCCAAGACGCCAAAGTCCTCCGCCGACCAGATCTGAAACGAGTACTCTTCTCCCCTGCCGGTTGTGGTAAGAGCGTATTTTTCCACATATTTTCCACCGTACAAACTTAGTATTGTGGCATGTTATACTGCTGTTTAGTTTAATGATTTATTGAGGTTTTAATACTGCAACATCGTTGTTTATTTCCTCGAGTCATTAACTAATTGATTTGCCCTACAACTGTGGAAGACAACGGCGCTAAATTTCGAGTTTTGCATTCTTTTGTTGCTGATTTTCATGCATTGCATATCTTCTTATTTGTGCTCGTCACTTCGACCTTAATTTCAATTGTTAAAAGCACCATTTAGTCCGTTAGTCATTGGATTTGCATCAATTTGGTATCAGAGCATAACGATTCTGCATTTCGTCTGCATCCCATTTATTCATTGCATAAAAAAAACACACCCATACACAAAACAAAACAAAAAAAAATCCTCAAAGCAGAAACCCTAGGGTTCCATGGCCGACAAACCTAGTGCCTCTAAATTCACCTATACCTCACACCCTGAATTAACTTTGGAGGCTTTGTTTGCCCAATTACAACACCTGGGCAATCAACTGAGCACACAAGTCGCCGGAATTGATCGTAAAGTCGTCGTCGCATATGAACAAATTGCCACATTGAATAGTCGCGTGCTAGGACCAGACCATAGTGATGAAACCCCCAATAAAGGTCGACGCACTGGCCGGAAACCTCACTCCCGGAATAGCACTTCCCGTGACTCTAGTTCATCTACTTCTGACGGACACGTTAGCGATTGGCCATCACAAGAAAGTGAAGAAGAAGAACCAAGAGACTACACTCCTTTCTTTTCCAAGAATCAAGATCCACACACCTCCGGCTACACTGCACAACCTACTGGCGAATATCAATTCCCGCCCCGAAATGGGCCTAGGTCCGATGATGGATGGGATCGAGGCATCCGCCTCGACGTTCCGGAATTTGACGGAGGACGAGACCCTGATGTCTTCTTGGATTGGCTCCAAACCGTCGAACACTTCTTTGTGTGGAAATCTATGCCTAGTGAGCGGAAAGTTCAATTTGTCACCATCAAACTAAAGGGACATGCTCTGCTATGGTGGGGCCGTTTGCAGTCTGAACACAAACGAAAGGGAAAAAGTAAAATCCGCAGTTGGAGCAAAATGAAAGCTAAATTGAAGACCAAATTCGTGCCTGAAGATTACAGACGCGATCTGTACGCGC
The DNA here is from genome assembly GCA_037367405.1 of Ottelia alismoides. NCBI lineage: Eukaryota > Viridiplantae > Streptophyta > Magnoliopsida > Alismatales > Hydrocharitaceae > Ottelia > Ottelia alismoides. The sequence continues at coordinate 845,478 of JAZKJV010010363.1, read as the reverse complement.
GACTGCAATCATGGAGGCAAGGTACCATGAGCGTGAAGGAATACACCGAAGGGTTCCAATTCCTAGTCCATCGCAACCGCTTGCAGGAGACTCCTATTCAGGAAGTCACCCGCTACATGCAAGGCCTCCGCCAAGTCATCCAGGATGAACTCTACCTCCACAACTGCCGAGATGTCGACGAAGCCTACACGCAGGCTGAACGGGCTGAGACCAAGCTCGCTAAAGCCCAAATAAGGAAGATGTTCTTCTCTGCGAACTCCGTCCCTCGCACCAGTACCCAATGACGACCTCCAACCCGATAGGTTCCTCATCCATAGTTGCGGGTAAACTCCAAGCCAAACCATCGACCCCTGCCGTCGCCCGACCCCCTATTGGAAATCCCGGTCCAGGCATCTTGGGAAGTCGACCTATTGTAGGACCTGATACTTGCTTCCGATGCTATCAAAAGGGACACCGAGCAGCAGAGTGCCCAAACCCTAAGGCTAGACCCGTCCACTTATGCACCACCGACGACCCTGAAGACCCTGACTTGAATCACAGGAATCACCTATGGAGGAACCGACTGCTTTGAATGCTGACACCATGGGAGCCGACGACTATGAGCCTCTAGGAGTGGATGGAAACGAATCCGGTCCGTTCTTGGTAATTGAACACGAGAACTTTATCGCTCCTGACAACGCACCCACAAACATTCTGCTCACCCCCGCTGTCCACGATGCTGATAGCTGGCTGCGACGCAGCATCTTCCGAACCACCTGCACCTCAGGAGGACGACGCTGTTCGCTGATCATTGATGGAGGAAGCGTTGAGAACTTCGTTTCACAAGAAATGGTCGATAAGTTGGGACTGCCAACTCAACCACTCGAGAAACCGTACAGTGTGGCATGGTTTCGTGGTGGTACTCAACTCCCGATCCATCGTCAAAGCCTCGTTAACTTCTCCATTGGTCCTTCATATAAGGACGAGGTGTGGTGCTATGTAGCCCCTATGGATGTCTGTCACATACTTCTAGGGAGACCGTGGCAATTCGATCGAGACACTGAACACCGTGGAAAACTGAACACTTACTCCTTTCTCATAGACAAAGTGCGTGTAACCCTCAGACCACAACGTGAAGCCCTTAGCCCTCGCCAAGTGGCTATAATTCGAGCTGCGATCGCCCAAACTGGTAATAAAACTACACCGTCAGGGACTGCGACCACGGGCCCTGTGTTGTTGATGGAAACCCAAACATTCCAACGTGAAATGCAGGAAAGCTCCACCATCTATGCATTAATAGGACGTGAAGTGGACAATCAAGAGACAACTCCACCTGAAGTCCCGCCTGAGATAAAGCCCATCATCCAAGAGTTCGCTGACATCATGCCTGAAGAGTTGCCTGAAGGACTCCCCCCGTTGCGAGACATTCAGCATCACATTGATCTAGTCCCTGGAGCCAGCCTACCCCACTTACCCCATTACCGAATGAGCCCAAGTGAGCATGAAGAGATGAACCGGCAGGTTACTGATCTGCTGCGACGTGGGTATGTTCGAGAGAGTATGAGCCCCGTGGCGGTTCCTGCTCTGCTTACCCCGAAGAAAGACGGCACATGGAGAATGTGCGTGGACAGTCGTGCTATCAACAAGATAACGATCAAATATCGTTTTCCCATTCCACGCCTTGATGATATGCTTGATATGTTATCGGGTGCCAAATTGTTTTCCAAAATGGATCTCCGCAGTGGCTACCATCAGATTCGCCTCCGACCTGGAGACGAGTGGAAGACTGCTTTTAAGACCAAAGAGGGCCTGTATGAATGGACGGTCATGCCCTTCGGCTTGTCGAATGCCCCAAGCACCTTCATGCGAACCATGAATCATGTGTTGCGACCCTTCATTGGCAAGTTTGTGGTTGTGTATTTCGATGATATCCTGATCTACAACTTGACTAAAGAGGACCACTTGTCTCACCTTCGACAAGTCCTGGAAACCCTGAGAGCCCAAAAACTGTATGTTCACCTTAAGAAATGCTCCTTCATGTCTGACACAGTCCTCTTCCTGGGGTACATTGTCACCGCCGATGGACTTAAGGTTGATCCCTCCAAAATTCAGGCCATTCAGAGCTGGCCCGTACCCAAAATCCTCACTGAAATTCGCAGCTTTCTGGGGCTAGCTTCTTTCTACCGACGTTTCATTCGGAACTTTAGCACTTGTGCGGCTCCGTTGGTAGATTGCACGCATAAAGGCGCACCCGCTAGGACTCTTGAAGCAGAAACGAGCTTTCAAGATCTAAAACATCAATTGACACATGCTCCTGTCTTGGTACTCCCTGACTTCACCAAGATTTTTGTTGTCGATTGCGACGCCTCACATGTCGGGATTGGTGCCGTCCTAAGCCAAGAATGATGACCTGTAGCATTCTACAGTGAGAAATTGAACGAAGCTCGATCACGATACTCCACTTATGACGTCTAATTCTATGCCGTGGTACAAGCTCTCAAGCATTGGAGGCATTACCTGATCCAACGTGAATTTGTCCTTAACTCTGATCATGAAGCCTTAAGGTATCTGAATTCCCAGAAGACCTTTAACAAACGTCATGCCAAATGGGTTAGTTTCCTCCAAGAATACACCTTCCATCTCAAGCACAAAGCCGGAACCCTGAACCGTGTGGCCGACGCGTTGAGCCGGCGAGCACTTGCCCTGACCACATCACCACAATGACCGTCAGCACAACAGGATTTGACACTCTCAAGGACCTCTACCCCACTGATCCTGACTTCGGTCAAGTTCATGCCGAATGTGTTAATACCGGGCAGGACCCAACAACCACTTATGTTCTTCATGAGGGTTTCCTATTCAAAGGCCACCAACTGTGCATCCCTGCCACGTCCCTTCGTGAGAATTTAATTTCAAAACTACACAACGGAGGCTTAGCTGGACACTTTGGAAGGGACAAGACCTTGACTCTTCTTCAAGAGCGATTTTATTGGCCGCAGATGCGAAAGGATGTTATAAAATTCGTACAGAAATGCCAAACATGTCAGAGATTCAAAGGCCACAGGCAGAACACTGGATTATACACGCCTCTGCCAATTCCTCTGCGACCCTGGGAAGACATCACCATGGATTTTGTGCTAGGCTTACCCCTCACTGTGTGAAAAGTTGATTCTATTTTTGTGGTTGTAGATAGATTTTCTAAAATGGCACATTTCATTGCATGTAGAAAAACCTCAGATGCATCTCACGTCGCCGATCTGTTTTTTCGTGATGTCGTTCGTTTGCATGGTGTCCCTCGTTCTTTTATTTCCGATCGTGATACCCGGTTTTTGAGTCATTTTTGGCGCACGCTTTGGTCCCGTCTTGGTACTCGTTTGCAATATAGCACCGCTTATCATCCACAAACAGATGGGCAAACTAAAGTAGTTAACAGATCATTAGGAAATTTATTGCGATGTCTTGCAGGGGACTCTCCGTCCAAATGGGATCTAATTCTTCCCCAAGCCGAATTCGCATATAACAGTTCCACTAATAGGTCCACCGGAAAATCGCCCTTTGAGAGTGTGTACGGCTTTCCACTTACCCAATTTCTAGACTTAAAACCCACAACCATGCAAGGGAGAAGTAGTGCAGCTGCTGAGGATCTGGTCGAACACCTAACCCATACCCATGCTGAAATCCAAACCAAGCTCCAAACCATGACCCAGAAATACCAAGCCCAAACCAACCTACACCGAAGAGAGAGCGAGTTCAGAGTTGGGGAGTTAGTGATGGTCCACCTGAAAAAAGAGAGGTTTCCTTTGAGAGTCCACCAAAAATTGAGCGAACGAAAGATTGGTCCATTCCGAGTCCTCAAGAAGATTGGGCCCAATGCTTATTTACTCGACCTGCCGCCAGACGTCCAGACATCGCCAGTATTCAACGTATCAGATCTCTTCTTATATCATGGAGATGAACAGGCCGATGCCACCCTAGTAGCAGTTCCCGCCGATGACACGCGCCAACCACCAGCCGAGAATGATGCCGATCAGATTGAAGATATTGCCGACATCCGCGATATGACGACTAGACGTGGTCTCTTTCGACGATACCTAGTCAAATGGAAGGGATGTCCTTCTACGGATTGCACCTGGATTGACGAGGATGAACTCCGACAACTCCGCCCCGACATACTTCAGAGCTTCTACGATGCCATCTTGACGGAGCGAGATTCTTTTCAGCAGGGGGAGTTGATGCAGCATGATTCCACCTCCACCCTTTTAGTAGACATTTTTATTTTAAGTTTTAGTTAATCATGTAAAAAGGCTCATTATAAAAGGCCTTTAGTTTTTTTCTTTTCTGCATGATTTCTTTCCTTTATTTTTATTTCCAAAATGTGGTTGCTATTTTAGGGGGATTAGCCTCTATAAAAGGCCCCTTTGTATTAGGATTAACTAAGTTGAATTGAGTTATTTTTTCCACCCCTAATTCTCTCTCTCTCTCGAATCTCTCTCCCTCCCTCTCTCTAATCCCGCCGCCCTCTTTCCCTTCCCCTCCCGTGTTTCTCCCTCGCCAACTCTAACCCGCGGCAACTTCACGCCGCCGCCACCACCCAACCTCCCCCCCTCCCGACTTCGACCACGCCTCCCCACTCTCGACTTCTCTTCCCCTCTCGATTTCGCCCCCTCCCCTCTCCTCCTTCTCCTGATCGCCGCCCGTCTTCCCCCCGGTTTTCCCCTCTCCTCTTCCGCTCCTTCCCAACCTGCCGCACCTTCTTCTTCCACCCCCCCAGTGACGTGCGCCTGCCAGCGCGCCCACTCTTCGCCCTCCCCTCGACTGCGACTAGTGCCCAGCCGCCCCTTTCCCCTTCCGCGAGCTACTTGACCCGTGGCCTCCATTCGAACTTCCCCTGCATCCAGACCTCCGCCTCCCTATTCCCGCCCTTCCATTCGTCGCCCCTGCCCCTCCTATCGACTCCCGTGCTGAGCAACCCCTCCCTCCACGCGGTTGCCACCCCACACCCTGCCGACCATCTCGACGCGCCGTTGTGCGTCATCCACCAATTTCCGCGTGGCCCAGCCTCGTGTTGCCGCTGGAAGCACCCAAGACGCCAAAGTCCTCCGTCGACCAGATCTGAAACGAGTACTCTTCTCCCCTGCCGGTTGTGGTAAGAGCGTATTTTTCCACATATTTTCCACCGTACAAACTTAGTATTGTGGCCTGTTATACTGCTGTTTAGTTTGGTGATTTATTGAGGTTCTAATACTGCAACATCGTTGTTTATTTCCTCGAGTCATTAACTAATTGATTTGCCCTACAACTGTGGAAGACAATGGCGCTAAATTTCGAGTTTTGCATTCTTTTGTTGCTGATTTTCGTGCGTTGCATATCTTCTTATTTGTGCTCGTCACTTGGACCTTAATTTCAATTGTTAAAAACACCATTTAGTTCGTTAGTCATTGGATTTGCATCATTTAACATGCACTATTTTATGTTGACCCTGGTTATATAATATTTCCTTGAAGTTTCAACCAACTTTTTATTTTAACCTGCATACACAATATTCCCATGGAATTCTGATCTCCACATTCACATAATTGACAAATTTATTCGTAGACATTCACATTCAAATAAATTATATATCGATTTACAAACACATTCACACAAATTACATAAATTAAATTGTCCAGAATGATATACATTATCATAATTGTCTCACATGAACAACTACACAAATTACAACTGAACGCCTTCTTCTCCGTTGATATGTCCTCGTATCACGCAGATCAAAGGGTAACAAACGACTTGTCTCATCTACAATATTTATTTGCGAGGGTCGTGCACCGTCTTCGTCAAAGGTTGGCATTGGTGGTGGTGCAGCGCGTAGTAAATGGGCTGCGTTTCTTTAGCGTCCATGCCTTGCCTAATCGGTGCCCGCGACGTTGGCATGTCGTCACGTGGTAGCTCGACAGCCGGTGTGACGAACTCGCTCTCCAATTCCGTGGATGCAAGATCTTCATCTGCCCCCGCGACTTCCTCATTGTCCACAGGTACTGCTGGCGGTTCATGTGCTCTTTCCCGACCTCTTCCTCTTCCTCTAGCCCTTTCTCGTCTAGCCTCCGCCTGAGCCACATCAGCATAGTCCTCGTGTATGATGACTGCATCTGCAAATTGAAATGCCAACCATTGCTCTATTTTTGCTTTTGCTTGTATCGCAATCTCGCGGCATTCCTCGTGTCCGATATCATATATACGGCCCCACCTGGCGAGCTGCATCTAAAAAAATAGATATCGGTTATTTTTATGGATACTTCTTGAAGTAAATTACAACAAAGTTGATCAGTGTACTTACGTTGCTTGCCAAAGTTGCTCCTAATCGACCAACAAATCTTTTCGTAATCATCCTATACCAATCTACGTAGACTAGAGTCATGAAGATCTAATTGGATTGGTCGAGAGCAACGACTCTATTTTCTCTATCATCCCACTCAGCTATTTGCACCCAATGTTTCAACCTCCAATCAACATGCACCTTTCCCCTCAAGTCGATGGCGTGGAGGTCCTGGAAGGTAAAGTAAGGGCGTGGAATGTCCTGTCTGTCGCCAAATTGTCTCAGAAATCGATCCGGGAAATAATACTCCACAATGTGGGAGTATATCAATGGTACACTCGCCCTCCAAATACTTTTGTTTTTAAGACAGTTGGCAGGTATATTTTCAAGGATGTCATCGTTATACGGCGTCCACAACACCTGCACGGGAAATTTATATTTAGTTTAGTAGTTTTTTTTGCAGAAATTGAATTAATGTGTAGATGCAAATTTACCTGCTCCGGTGATTGCATGTCAAAAGCGTCGCGGTATGGTCTCACAACGTGTGTTGGTTGTCGACGATGCGCAAACGTCGTTGCCCAACGAACTCCTAACGGGCGCCCGCGCCACTGTATACTTTCCCTGATTACATGAGCAATGTGGGGGAAATGTTTCCATGCCCAGAGCTGAAGCAATATGATCGAGCCTCCAATCTCCTCGGTCGCCATATCCGTCGCTAAACAGAGATGCCTATATAGATATGCAAGAATGGCAGATCCCTAGCTCAACATGCCAGAGTATTCTAGATCATTCAGATGTGGTAGCGCAATAAGGGAACCCAATGATCCTGACTTGTTCGTGAATAACACACCATCAAGTAACTGTAAGATGTAAGCACGAGCATGCCTCTATAAGACCACTTCTTCTGCGTCTTCTGGCAATTCCGCGAAGTGTGTGAATAACCAGCTCGCTAATACCCTGCTGCCAACGATCTCGGAAGGAAGAGGCCTGCCACCCAGAAGCTGCTCGCATGTATCAGCCCACGTAGCTCCAGATGTGGTCTCTCCTGTAACCACGGGTCCATCAATTCTTAACCCCAATATGAATGCGACGTCCTGCAACGTGATAGACATCTCTCCACTAGCCATGTGAAAAGTATGTGTCTCGGGTCTCCAGTGCTCCACCAAAGCTGTCACTAAATGCCAATCAAGTGTTATAAATTCCAGTTCAGATATGCATCCAAAGCCTGCTTGAGCTACATAAGGCTGCAGGCGATCATCCAAAGGAATGCGGCGTACATGTGTTTCTCGACGTCAACAACGTAACCACGAAGATTCCTACAAGTTAATTGTTATAACCAAAATAAGCAAAGAATAATGTTTTTAAATGTCTTACGTCGCCTGCCCAGACACGACGAGAATGATGACGCTCCTGTTGAGTCAAAACAGATTGGTCAAGTGGGTTGGGATCCATCTGCAATTTAAAATTTGAATGTTAGAATATATATATAATGTTATCAAGCAACAAAAAGAATATACGAAAAGAACAAGTATGTTGTCAACTAAGAGAAAAAAAGAAGCAAACTTACTCAAAACAGAACATTTGCGTTTGTTATGACCTTCGCCACTACAATTACCACATTTATTTTTATTCCTTCCTGCTGGCTGTGCATTAGAGGTGGAATGCTTGAGAATTCCTTGTGCTTCTACTTGGAAAACCACGGTGTGTGTGACCCAATATACCACAAAACGAACAAGTATTTTGTCGAATCACATCTCTAACATCCATTTCATTATGAATCCTTGTTGAGCATGTGCGACCTTTGCCGCGCTTACGCTTTGGGTCAGGGCGTAATTCTGGATAGTTCAACGGGGCCCACGTCTCCCGATCACCGATGGGAAAAAATCTTCCTCCGTAAACTTTCAATTGGTGTTGTCACGTGTACCACTCTTCAACATAAGAATCTAATCCTGCTTGACAGTTAGAAATGGCCGCAATAGCGTGTGAACATGGGATACAGAAAATTTGCTACTTATTACATGTACATTTACGTTGGACCAAATTCACTGTGAACTGTTTGCGACCCCGAATACCATACTGCGTTCGTCGAACACCACTAGACACCTCAAACAATATATCCGGATGCCTTTGTATTTGCGTTACTGTGTGCCCACTATACTTCAACGGTTCAGCTCTGTTGCTGCGTAATGCGTGAATTTACGTCCTGGGGCAATGGCTGCGCTTGCCTCTTCTGCATAATGGTTAAAGTACAAGACACAATTATAAAATGCCTTCTCGATCAATGCAGAAATTGGCAAACAACGTGCATATCTAAGAACTGCATTGTAGCTTTCACTGAGATTTGTAGTCATGTGACCAAACCTATAACTACCATCATAAGCCAAAGTCCATTGCTCACGGCGTGAGTTGAAAGCCATCTACCTGCTTCTGTGTTCCACTCCTGCAATTTCCTCATGAAGTAAGTGAACTTTCTACTAGTCGTTTGTAGTGCTGCTGCTTGTACCAAAGCTTTCATATAGCCGTTCTTGAAAACGCTATTGAAGTTGCTCGCGACATGCCTTGAACAGAAACGCCAATACATAAAAGGTTCTATTAAGTCCATGTCAACATCTTTCATTGCGGATTTTATTCCAGAATTACGGTCAGAAATGATACATATTGGCCCTGCATGCATGCTAATTACCCTGATACGTACCAAGGATAGAAACCACTTCCATGAAGGATCGGATTCTTCGTCAACAATTCCAAAAGCAAGGGGAACGATATGCTTATCCCCATCAATCCTGCATGCAATGAGCAATTTTTGCTTCTACTTTCCATACAAATGGGTCCCATCGATACTAATCAAAGGGCGACAATATTTGAATGCCTCAATGGAAGGGCCAAATACTAAAAAACATCGTTGAAATCCACGACAATGAGGTTTACAAGGATCTGGATGTTCGCTGTATTCGATATCAATTTCAGTTCCCGGTATGGCAGCCTTCATTCCATGCAATAGATTAGGCATTTTAGCATAAGACTTCTTCCAATCACCGAATATTATTCCGATTGCTTTCTTCCGAGCATCCCAATCCCTTTTCTTGGTAACCCAGTAGTTGTACATCTCGTGGATGTGAGCTCTACAGCTCGATACGCGAACATTAGGGTCATCCCTCACTAGAGATAGCAATTATCTAAACATGAATTTGTAGTCTAATTGAGGATGATCCTGATTAACTGTAGGGTTTATACAAGTGTGCGGCCCAACAATCTTAGAGATCACCTACATACCATCAAATTTCCTAAAATAACCTCGTAAATACCAAACACATCCATTCGATCTGTGTGTGCAAAAACCGACCATATCAAGCTGGTGGATTCTTTGACAATGAAGTCCTAGTGTGCTAGAATGTGATACTTCTTTACAACATAAATCAAATCTTCTCTACATTTGAAGGTTCTGCCCTTGCGTATTTCGTCAACGACACCATCAAGTCCAGACTTCTTTCGAATGTCATCCTCATTGGTTGAACGGGTATTGGATCCTCCCACCCCCAAAAAAGGTAGACGGGGTACAATCTGTTGCGTGCTTTGTTCATCGACTCAGATCTCCTCGTTTATCACATTATCTTCAACATCTTCATCACTATCTTCTTCCAGATCATCATCGGTTCCCCAAGGGATGAAGTCATCCAAAGCATGATTAACCTCTTTCAGCAGATTGTCACTCATGCGCCATTCTTGATCCGTACATGGCTGCGATATAGGCACATCAGTGCTAGTGTTGAAGGAGGGTTGTGTGCTAGGGACAATGGAGAGTTGTGTGTTAGGGACAACGGAGGGTCCCGTGTTAATCACAACATTGGGGACTTCGCTCACCGATACATTTTCAACAATAATATCAGTAGGTATCGATTTCCCAATGGTTCGAGCATACACAAAAGCTTCTTGCACATCATCATCATCGACGATAGACGAAAATGATGGCTCTTCGCCTAGGCCCCGAGGGATGCGATGTAGTAATTGGATTATTTGATTATTGTCATCCAGGTTGAACTTACGATAAACTAAGTTCAACATCTCATTGAATGTCATATTAGGCATTAATCCAAATCCACGTACATTGGTCGTCGAAGAGCCAATAAGCGCATCTTTCAAATGAAACATACAATATACCGACTCCATTCCGACCTAATACGTGACGTAGCGTACAAGTTAAAACAATACAATCATGAAATAAAGATAAATATGCATATTATATAATATGCATATTATATAACTTATATCTAATCTCCATTTTTTTTACCAAATCTCAATGGATGCAACGAAAGCTGCGCCCTAGTGAGAGGCGGCGGCTAGGACGACAACGAACAAGGAAGGTACGGGAAAGGACTTCTATGCGGGGTTTAGGGTGCTCAAAATGAAGGTTTGGCGGAGAGGAGGAGGCTGCAGTCGCGAACTCACAAAGGTGGAGTCGGGCGGCGGACAGAATGAACGAGGCGTGGGGAGGGTTTTCGAAAATGCGTGGTTTATTGAGGTTAAAAATCGCATATTCGATATACTCTACATATATCTCATACCCAAGATGCGTTACTCTTGTAGTTCCCAGGTAAAAAAAACATTACAAGTGTCGCATGTTAAACATGCGACACCACTGTAGCTCCCGTATAAATTTTTTTTCGTAGTACCTGGGGATTTAAGTAAATCCAAGGTACTACTTAGGAATTTGGCTCCAACCTTAATTCCTTTTTCTTAGGATTTTTCTTTAACTTTTCTCGCTCTAGGGGGTGGAAATGCAATTTTTCTACCCCTTTAACTAAAGCAATGCCTCTCCAACTCCCACCAACTCTAACCTTTATAAAAAAGTTTTTAGGAGGGGGAATACCTATGCAATTTTCCCAATTCATATCCCAATTCCTATTTCTAGGGGATTCGAAACCCTTTGGAGAAAACTCATTCCCCCACGTTAGGGTTTCTTGTTTCCTGAATAGAGGATGGCAGCAACGACGGGCTGGGTCGGATGGCCGTACGTAGCGGTGCAACTGGGAGGGAGGCCTCGGGCTATGCCGAGGAAGGAGGTGCGACTGCCCCAGCTCGTGCACGCAGTGATGACCACGCCTGACGCGTGCACGACGATCGCTGTAGCTCGAGATCGAGTGATGGCGGCACTGCGGGCGGCGAAGGCGGTGCATCGGTGGTGCGCATGCCATGCACGTGTCGTGGCCTCCATGGTAGTTGCTCCTTGGATGGCGAGGGTGTAGGTAGCGGGATGGCTGCAACTGGAGTGGAAGGCGATGCGTGCTGTAGCGACAACCACAACCACACGAGTTGCGCATTTGGCAGCCGTGATGAGGGTGTTTCTCGTTGGCGACCGTGAAGGGTGCATAACAACGACATGCATTGTGTGCGTTCTTGGGGTTGTGGAGGAGATGAGGTTGTTATGGTGGCCTCGACAGGTGACTGAAGCGGTGATGCGACCTCTTGGACAACACCTTCGGATGAGAACAAATCTAGAATTTCGTGTTCTTCATCCTCAGGATCTTCGTTGAATATGGGCCCCGAGTCTTCATTTTCTTCTTGTACAACAGTTGTATCAAATAAATCTTCATCTTGAATGAAAATACCATCGTTTTTTAGGTTGAAATCGGGTTAAACAACAAATACAACACCTTGAATTTCGTTGTTGATGGGCGAATATTCATCGATTGTCGTGTCCAACCATACGTGCACTTTGAAACTTGATTGGAGGCAATGCCTGCACTTTTGTTGGTGCGAACACGCATGCAAGCCATGAGATAGGCATCGTAGATCGGACTTCATCTTCCAATATGCGACCGGATCGTCGAATCGTTAGAACGATTCGGTTGCCATGCTCTGATACCAAATGATGCAAACAGAATAATCAGAAAGGGGTGAGAAGAGAGATTAGAATCGTGACGCGCTTCGCGTGGTTGAGAGAGGAACATGGTGAGAGGAGAAACCCTAGAAATTTGGGAGAAAGGAGGGATAATGGTGGAGGCACTCTCCAAATCAAAACTCAATGCTTAATTCATAATTTGTTTTCTTCAATAGACTAGCATCCCTTTTATATAAGAGGGGATGAATTACAAAAATAAAAAGAAATTCTAATTCAAAATAACATCCTAATCAATCCTAATTGACTCTAACCGATTCTAGTTGACACTTAGCTAATTTTATCTATCAAAAACGTTGAGGTTACAATCTCAATTTTTTTAAATAAAATAAGCAAACTAATTAAAATAACTAATTAAGGATGGAAATCCCTAATTCAAAAAATCCCCAAATCAACAACCTTCTTTAATTCGGGTCGCCCTATTAATTTGGGAGTAATTGCATCAGGGTCCCATCTTGAGATTCTACCCCTTGCTTTTCAAAAAAGAAGAGAAAAAGCTGAAAAAATAAAATAGAAAGAAGAAAAGACAAAAAAAGAGAAAGAAATCAGATTATTTATTTTGTCTTCCCCATATTCAGATCTTCTCCTAACTTTGCCGACATCATCTTTTTCGAACAAGTATGCGAGAAAAGGATAGTACTTTGTAGAGTTCTGCAGTTCAGAATCAGATTCTACAGGTCAGATTCAGATTCTCCAGATCAGATTTAGATGCTCAGTATTAGACTCTACCAATTTGATTACAGATGTGCGGCTATTATGTGAGAAGTCCCTATCTTGATTTGGACACCAGATTTTCATGTGATCCGTAAGGACTCTAGAGTAGAGATCTGATTCTCCTAGCTAGTGTGGACACATGCTTTTCATGTGGATTCATAGAGACTCCAGAGTAGAGATACCATTCCCTGAGTTAGCATGGGAGAGACCCGGTTCTCCGACGAGGAGACTCTTTCTCAGAATTCGTTCTCCAGCGTCCGTGGACTTCGACGAGGATGTTTCCACGGCTTTCTCCAGTTTGGCTCTTCAGAGAGATGGAGTATTTGCAAGCCAAAGTTCTCCATGTGAAGATTGATTCTGATTTTAGTGACTCTGCACAGTACAAAGCGCACATGCTTTGATGAGGAGACTTATTCCAGTTTCAGCGACTCTGACAGATACAGTACAGAGCACACATTCTACGACGAGACTCAGTTCATTTCACACTCTAGCCCTTCAGTTCCTCCTTACCATCTCAACATGAGAAGCAACATCCTTAGTATGCAGCCAGCAGAGTATGTGTTGAGTTGATATTGTTCGTAGTGTCTTGTATTGAGTGAATGATTTCTTTATATTTGTCCAAGCAGAGCATTGCATGCTCCATATTAAGGGGGAGTGTTAGAATATGCATCATATGTCATAGATGGGTAATTAGATACCTCTAGGGTCCAATTATTTACCACATCCACATGTTTAGTCCCATATCTAATGTGAGTGAAACTCGGTCATTCTGGTGGGACTATATAAGAAGCCCGACACCATCTATACCACATGAGAGAGTTTATTATATACATTAGCCATTTGAGGTGCTTCACTCGTGGTTTCATCCCGCTTCTTATGGTGTAGGGTTTCATGTTAAATCCTAGTGTTCTTCCATGTTCAATATTTCTTTATTGGGATAATTACACCCATAACCCTGAGTAATTCCTCAATCTCAATCATAACCCTGCATAATCGCGAATTACACGAGAAACCCCGAGTAATGCTTAACTCCTACATGACATGACCCTGTGTTATGGTCCGTTTCAGATGACCGTTATAGTTGACGGTTTCCGTTAGAAAAAGTCAAAATTACCCCTAATACTCTATCGAATTTACAAATCATGCCCTATATCTCTTTTTCTCTCCTTGATGCACCAGGCCATCACGACCAGCAACCACCGACCACGACGCCGCCGCGAACCCCAGCAGCATCGCCATCGATGTTAATCTAATCTTTATTCCATCCAACGGCTGCTAAAAAATTAAAACAAAAATACAGAATACAATCCGTGTCTTCTTCCTCCTCCAGCTTGCCCCCTCCCCTTCTTCCTCCTCCACCATCTCGCCCCCTGTAAAGCCCCCATCGCTGCCCTCCCCCTTCGCCGGCGGTCACCTCTGCAGCCCCTCTCCCCTTGCCCTCAAAGCCCTCCCCCCTCCCCGTGTCGACTGCGACGATCTTTGTGCAGGTCGAAGCCCCCGCGCAACCCTCCTACAAACCCCCGCCACCGCCTTGCAATCCCCCGCGCAACCCTCCTACAAACCCCCGCACCTACAATAATCAATCAATAATCAATCCGTGCCCGTGCATTGCGCCAAAATCCAGTAATTTTTCACCCTTTATGCCATTTATTCCTTTTTCGAAGCAATGGATCTGACCACGCATCAATCTGTTGTTTTCATCATTTGAATGGAATTACAACCCACCCCTCCCTGTCATCTCGCTCACATCTCTTCCCGATTGGAAACCATAGTGGTTGCGTTAGTCCCTGACCCCTCTGGGCGCATCTGAACTGCATGGTTTCCTCCGCCAAGGCTCTCCCCTTAGACAGTGTTGACGATCCCTCCTCTGCCCCCGAGGCCCTCCAGCTTCCACCCCAGTCCGCATCGGCGTTCCTTCCCACCCTGTCATGCTCCCGGAATCCCGTCGTTGACCCACCAGAAAAGTTCATCGTCTTTTCCTTCACCAACCTCTGTGCAGGTCGAAGCCCCCTGCGGGCACCATCTTTGTGCAGGTCGAAGCCCCCTGCGTCCTGGTCAGGGTGGGGGATGGGCGATTGGGGGGAGAACGAGCCCGAGGAGATGGGTGGAGGGAGAAACCCCAGGTGTGGGGTGGGTGATTTTTTATGGTGATCTATTGATTTTTTATGGTGATCTATTGGAGTCGAGCAGTCCGGGGAGTCTTCGAAGCTTGCGCGCGCGACGGGAAGGGCGGGGGCTCCTAGAGCGGGGCTTGGGGAGGTGGGGGCTGGGGCTCCGGGTCGGAGCTTGCAGGCACGCACGGTGGGGGGAGGGGGGCGGGAGTCTCCCGGGGTTGCGTGGGGCGGAGGGGCGGCGGAGGGGGTGGTTGTAGGCGGAGGGAGGGAGGAGGGAGGAGGAAGAAGGGGGAGGGGGTCGGCTAAGCTGGAAGATGATGGAGGACAATTTTTTTAATTTTTTTCAGCCGTTGGATACAAGAAGGGTTGGATTAACCCAATGATATGGTTGGGTTAAGGGAGAAATTTAACGGAGGGTCATGAGTGTGAGACGGAATGATTACTCGGGGTTTCTCGTGTAATTCGCGATTATGCAGGGTTATGATTGAGATTGAGGAATTACTCAGGGTTATGGGTGTAATTATCCCTTCTTTATTTCTGATGTACTTCCGCATTCATCATTTTCTACAACTATGTTTGGGGTGCTACAATTGTTGATGATCTTCAGAATTTGAAGCACGGTTATTGCTCGTTACTGCACACTCACAAGAAAGCAACGGACATATCATTTTATGTCAAAAGCATGTGTTGGATCACAAATTCAACAGAATGCAGTATACCAAAGATATCGTAAGCGCCCATTATTTTGCTATTCTAATATATAAAACCCCTATAGAATTTGAAATAATATCTCTAATACACAATACTCTAATATCTCTGCTATCTAATATAATAATATTTTCAGCTATTCGATATAATATTATTTAAGCTCGAGAATGATCCATATAGATTCGAATGGAGGCAAAAAATCCATGTAGCCGACTCTACTTAATTATGAGAAAAGGCTTTGTTGTTGTATTCAACATGATATTATATCAGATATAGTGTCATATAATATTATATATACATGATGATGGTTTCTACATCTATAGTGCCATATAATATTTATAGTGCCGCATAATATTGTAACTTGATTTTCGTGTATATAGTATATGTGATATCTATAGTGCCATATTGTAGTAATTATGGCCTTGAATATGCACGAGCTAGTACAAATCCGTATGGTATGCATGAGCCAATTCTCACCATGCTAATAAAAATCCGTTACTGCAAATATGCACATGATATGCTCAATACGAATACTGGTGTTGCATATATGAATGTGAAAAAAAAATTCTTATGGTAGCATATTCTGTAATGGGTGATGAGATGTAGCATGTACTCATGATGCCACATTATGCTGCTTCCAAGTGATACCATGATGTCTAACTTCCCGATGCTGCTCCCAAGTGATACCTTGATGGTGCTGGTCGATAGCACTAGGAGGAGCTAAGGCTCACAAAGATGCGCATAGATGGACCCTAGCAAATGAGCTAGGTGATGTCTCGGTGTGATACAAGTGGGTGACTAAGATTGGCTTGTTTGTTTAAGGTTGTTGGGTTTTGGCGGGGATGGGAAAGAAAATAAGCAAGGAGCTCCAGTGTAGGATTACCGTTTTGATACCACGTGGAAAAGGAACATAAGAACTGAATGTGTTGATAATGAATTTTAACCCACTACATATAAGAAGAGGCTAGCGTTGGGAAGAGTACATGTGAATAGAAAAATTCAAAAATGCCCAATGGGGGGGGTCTTGCATATTCTAACAACCTTGTTGTATCGTGGCACGAGGAGATAACATGACACTGTGAGGATGTGATGATGAGTGGCTATCTACACTTTGGTGATTCATGGATTTTTTTGAATTAGGGATTTCCATCCCTAATTAGTTATTTTAGAGTAGCCGTCTATTTTATTTACATTAAATAAACTGAGAATGATTATAATCTCAACATTTTGATAGATAATTTTAGTTGGAGTCACATTAGGAAGTTTTTTGATTCCAAAAAGGGGAAAACATGCTATGGTGCCCGCCTCAGATATATTGCTAAAATAAGAGAGGTTACATGGAGACTTACAAAAGACAAAACTCAAGGGGAGACCTAGAATAAAAGATTACATTTTCACAATAGAACGTAAGAGGAAAAGAGTGCTCCGTTTCTTGCTAACCAGATGCCCTAGATTGTAGCCAATGAGCGAAGGATGTCCTCTCTAGCTCGTTTCTTTGCAAGAAACATGGAATCCCAAAAGAGGTTGTCCTAAATGTTAAGCTAGTTCGGGATGACGCCAATCCGGATTAGCATGGTCTTTGCACATTGAAAGAAGTGGTGCTTGACTGTCTTGATATGTATTTGGCAGAGTGGACACTTATTGGATTGTCAACGAAAGATCAAGCATCGTCTTTAAGCAAGCATCACACTAAAAGAAGAGGTGCTCGACTGCTTGATATGTATTTAGCATAGTGGACACCTATTGGATTGTCAACGAAAGTTCAAGCATCGTCTTTAAGCAAGCATCAAGGTATAAACATGGTTGGATTCATTATTCGAGGAAGAAAACTCTTCATCATCAAAAAAATTCAAATCGTCGCATCTCCGATGCAACCTGATTTCGATGATGCAAATCAAGGAAAAGAAGATGTTTTTATTGAAGAATACATGTAATACTATTCAACCCTTGTGCCATACGACTCCAACAACGATAACGATGAAGAAAAAAACCCATCTTTGACAAAGATCAAGCGGATAACGAGCTAGATACCATAGCTCTGGATGCCATCGCTGTTGTTGTGCACGAGGGCTTCGATCCATCCTATCCTCCTTGTTAAACCATTGATCCATAAGCATTGAAGTAGCGGAAGTCTCCGTTAAAGATCTCCAGGTTGTTGTCCAAGAAGTCTTCAAGGCAGTCGGCACCGCCTTTTGAAGCTATCATAACCGTCCAATCACCCCATCCAACGACGCCACTGGCGTTGTCAAGTTTGCTAGTGACCTCACCACCTTCTTCCTCACACGCACCATGCCCGGCACCACCAAATTCCACACCTGCACCCATCTTCATCAATCGATGTTCAGGAAATAAGCTTCGATCACATTGTCGATCATCGGTCTACTGCTTCCATGCTCGAGGGGAGGGGAGTAACTTACGTCCAATATCGTGGTAGAAGTAGCCACAATGGACATTGTAGGTGTGTTAGCCGCCATCGCCCCCATCACATGCCTCCTTGGCCATGGAGCTCCTGCATTAGCCATCAATTCTAGCACAGATCGCCCCCTTGCACTCGCTACCATCGCTACTTGAAGGACGAAGGCAAAACCCTAAAGCGAGTCGGGGCCATTCTTCAAGAGGGAATCAAATCCCACGAAATTAGAAGTTGGGGGCTGAATTGGGACATTTTCAAGGAGATCCCTCAGTCAAAAACTTTTTATCTAAAGATTAAACTTGAGAAGAATATGTGGAGGATGGTTATTTTAGGTGGAGTAGAAATTTTTCTAGCTATACCCCTCAGTGGAAAGAAATGAGAAACACAACAATGAAAAGAATCAAGATTGGGAAGATTAAATCAACGATTTCAGATGGAGTTCTCCAACAACGGATAAAAGACCATGCAATTTGTCAGGAGACAGATTTTTAGCGGTGGAGAATTGATGCAATAATTACCAATTTGATTGGTCAAATCAAATTATTGTTACCATAGATTCGGAGATTTTTTCAAAATAGGGATTCCCGTCCCTAATTAGTTATTTTAGATTAGTCATATCTTTTATTTATGTTAAGTAAATTGAGATTGATTATAATATCAATATTTCTGTTTGATAATTTTAGTTGGAGTCAAATTGGAAGTTAATTAGAGTCATTTAGAATTGGTTAGCATTTTATTTGATTGTTATTTTATTCGATTACTAAATTTTAATTAGACCCCCTCTCTATATAAAAGGGACACTAGTCCATTGTAAGTGAGATTATGTTATGAACTACAATTTGAGTTTTGATTTAGAGTGGCTCCGCCATTATCCCATTCCTCCAATTTCTAGGGTTTCTCTTCCCAACCTTTGCTCTCCCTCGTCCCGCAAATCGCGTCGCGATCTTCTTTTATCCTCTCTCCTCCTCTCGATTTTCCAACTGCATCACTTGAGTAGATCAAGATGGGATCAAAACAAGAGCGTGCGAGAGAAGTTGAGGAAGTTGCTCTTGTCTGATCTTGTTGCACATAGTGTTTTGTGAAATCCATCTGTGTTAAGGAAAGCCGCACTGGCTGCATACGCGGCCACAAATGCCTACGCGTTTTGTGGATTGGACTGATTTCCTCGATCGGTACATTATGCGTTCCTTACGTATATGCGTCCCACATATATGCCACATATGCACCTGATTATGCGTTGTTATACACCCATCACCATAATTTAGTCTTATCAGATCAGGATCTTGACTATCGGACAAAAGGTAATTTCCGAATCAAAAAATTGCTCCCCTATAGGTGCTTGGAACCTAAACCTAAGCCCAACACCTATAGGCGCTCGCCATCACCATCACCAATGGGTTTAGTTTTATTTTGACATTAGTTGTGGAGGACCCATTTATATGTGCACATTGTTTGATTTTTTCTATTCATACTTGATTTATCTGCATTTTTGATGTTTTTAGTGAGATTCTGGTGTGAGTATTCAAACTATGGATAGATTGAATATGTACCTTTAATTGAGATTTATCCGCTGTTTGGACATTTTAGATTATCTTATCTTATTCTAGTTAATACATTACTAATGTTATTTGTGTTTATTTTTGGTGTTTGATGCTTACATATTGATTATTGTCAATTATCATGTGTGCTAACTTTTTTATTGTAGATAGAGATTATTTTGAGCTCGTGGTAGTACAGTGTGCCTACCATCCAAAAGACCAGGGTTTATATCCCTCCTCGTGGGTGTGTGTTAGGTAACCGACAACCAGCGTAAAAAATAGTCGAACCTTTCAACGTGGATTTGAGTAAGACTCTATGTAACTGACCGTACTTAAAGTGGGAGAAGGCTTTCTTCTCAAAAAAGTGGGAGAAGGCTTCGCCATTTAGAGTTGTTTTGAGCTCTACATGAAAGTCTTTTTTTTTTTTACTTTTCTTAAACTCCACTTCTATTACATATATTCAATTCAACTGCAATATTTTTGGGGGCATTTATTTATTTTTAAATCTAAAATGAGAAAACTGCGTAAAACCACATATATCTTGGATATACTCCCACATATCACTTAATCACTATTCGATGACCTGCCCCAAGGCATACACATACCGCTTTTCCGAACCTTAAAATATATCACATAATGAGTTTAATGTGGTTGACCGTCGTGTGATACCTCCTTCTGAAGTTGATGTCGTCATTCAGTCAACCACTGTCATATATCAAGAACATTGAGAAGGATCGACATATAAAAAATGCAGTGGGAATCTTGATTAAATAAAATCATTATTTTCACTCAATAATAAACTTTGAATCTCCAAGAAAATATACCTTATGAAATATAATATAATATGTATATCATTGCAAACAAGAAATGAAAAGAGTTATGTGGTTCACTTCATGACAATCATGGTGACCCCCCTATTTTATGAGAGAAGTTACGCCCTAGCCTAGGTTTTCATAATAAGCTTCTCATGAGATACATGAGACGTGAGGCATTTTATATGATTCTAGTGTCACATCCAAGGCCCGCCACTAAGCGATGTGGGACTAAATATGTGAGTAGTGTAATTGGATCCTTGAGATATCCAATTATTCATCTAATCATATACTCTTGAGAATTTGCTGGGTGCACTCTAGTAGTCGGTAGGTAGTATTTTTGGTGACTCGAATATGGATGCAAATCAATAATTATCGTTTAAACCCTGTTGTTTTCTCTTCTGTAAATTCATAAATAAATGATAAAAATTGAGTCGAAGATTTATTTACGGAAACAATGAAAAGCATTTTGGTGACGGCTGAGATTGGCAACCCTACCTAATTTAAAAACATACGTAAAAATCCTTATGTACAGATTTCGTTGGGGCGTTCCCTACCCCTACTTAATTGTGGGAAAAGGCTTTGTTGTTGTTGTTGTATGTAAAAATCCTTATGCCAAAGTTAAACAAGAGATGCTAACAATGAGAATGGCAAAGCAAGGCATTTTGTTGACCGAATGATTGTGTTTAAATTTCATTCTGTTGGGAAAATAGAATTGCATGTCATTGTAGAGACCCTAGGGTTCTCTTATATAGGATAAAAACCTGGGTAAATTACATAAGAGGTACATAAAAGAAATAGAAATAAGAAATAAATATAATGAGATACAAATATCTCAACCCCCCCTTAAGTTGGAGCATATATGTCTATCATGTTCAGTTTGGAACAACATCTCTGAAATGGACCTCTAGCAAGGGTTTTGGTGAATACTTCAACAGTCGGAACTCCAGTAGAAACATGCGAGGTGGATATGAGACCCTTTTGGATCATTTCTCTGGTATAGTGGCAATCCACCTCTATATGTTTGGTCCGTTCATGGAATGCATGATTATCGACAATAAAAGAGCTGCTTGATTGTCGCATTGAGGCTGCATGGGAAGAGGTACCTCAATTGCAAGACCGATCAAGATTGATCTAACCCACATCATCTTTATGCTCGCTTGAGCCATGACTCTGTACTCAAACTCTGCACTGATCTAGCAACCGCTGTCTGCTTCTTACTTTTCCATATCACGAGTGAGCTCCCAACAAAAATAACAAAGCCAGGAGTAGACTTCTTGTCTCTAGGGCGTTCTGCATAATCTGCATTTGGACAAGCTGTCACCTCAAGAGATGTACCTTTGCTGAATATAAAACCAATACCTGGTGAAGCCTTCAAATATCTCAAAATCATATATACCACATCCATATGAACCTTCTTGGGTTGCTCCATGAACTGGCTCACTTTGCTTACAACAAAGGATATGTCTGGCTTGGTGATAGTAGCATAGAGGAGCTTCCCGACAAGCTCTCTGTATCTCTTGTCTACCTCCTTAGTATCATTATCATATAATCTCATGCTCGAATCCATGGCCTCAAATTTCAGCGAAATTCGGTCGAATTTCTGTCGAATATCGATATCCAGTCGAAATCGAAATTCGACCGAAATGACCGAAATGACCGAAATATGAGGGTCCTAGTACAAAAAATGACTGAAATGACCGAAATTTCGATCGAAATTCCACCGAAATTCCATCGAAATTCTGTTTTGGTCGATACCGAAATGGTGACCGAAACCGACATTTAAGGCCTTGCTCGAATCCATAGGAGTAGTAGCAGGCTTGCACCCTGTCATACTTGTCTCAAGTAGAAGATCATTCACAAACTTCCTCTGGGTCATCAGTCATCACAAGACCATGCTGGTTCCTGGCGAACTCTAATCCGAGAAAGTAACGAAGACTACCAATATCCTTAGTCGTAAACTGCTGGCTTAGGAACTCCTCGACAGCCTGAATGCCCTGCTCATCATCACCTGTGATAATAATATCATCAACATAAACCAGAATGGTAACTGTACCTCTCTGCATCCTTTGAAAAAAAGCGGATGATCCACAGTGGAACGCGTAAACCCCTGGTGCTCTATCAACTCTTAGAGCTTCTGGTGCCAAGCTCGCGGACTTTGTTTCATGGCGTAAATCGCCTTGTGGAACCGGCACACCTTCTGAGACTCAGCATCAAATCCTGGTGGTTGCTGCAGAATGGTAACTGTAACTCTCTGCATCCTTTAAAAAAAGCGGATGATCCACAATGGATCGCGTAAACCCCTGGTGCTCTATCAACTCTGAGAGCTTATGGTGCCAAGCTCTCGGACTTTGTTTCAGGTCGTAGATCGCCTTGTGGAACCTACACACCTTCTGAGACTCCTCAGCAGAAAACCCTGGTGGTTGTTGCATATAAACCTCCTCATATAGATATCCGTATAGAAATGCATTCTTTACTTCAAGTTGGTAAAGAGGCCAACCTCGAGTCACATCAATCGATAGAAGAATGCGTAATGTCGAATGTCTAGCTACTGGCGAGAAGGTATCCTGGTAGTCCACCCCATATGTTTGGGTGAACCCTCGCACTGAGAACTTGCCTTGCGATCCACAGTGCCATCTTCCCGTTGCTTCACCGTAAAGATCCATTTGCACCCCACAATAGGTACCTGGGGGAGACGCTTTAGGTACTATGAGACTGTAAAGCTGTCATCTCTTACATGGCAAGTCTCCATTTACTGTCCTGTTGTGCCTCCTCGTATATTCGTGGGATAGTGATAACGGAGAGTCCCACTACAAACCTCCTGTACTCCTCTTAAAGATGATCCAAGGAAACATGAGCAACTAAAGGATAAGTGGCACAATTATGACGCGGCTTCCTCAACGAAATATGTACATCAAGATCATCACCCTCTCTGTTCCCTGTATCCGATCCTCCTGTACAGTGCCCTATGGTACAAGCATGTTACCAGTACCATCGGTAGAAACAATGTGTTCTGTACATACTTGAGGCGTACTGGATGACGGGGAAGGCGCACGAGCAGAGGAGCGAGTAGAGGGCCTGCGAATGTAAAACCGCAACAGAAATTGTCAGGGTAGACAGTGGTGGAGGTGGTAGATGAGGTGATGGTGAATGAGATGATCGTGACTCAACCTGAGGAGGTGGTGGTGGAACAAAAACATATTCACCAAAGTCAGAGTTAGACAACCTGTCACCTGTAGGAGAGGAATACATAATAGACTCAAAAAATGTGACATCAACACTCACATAATACTTTTTCCTTGCATGATCAAAATGTCCATATCCTTTTTGGGTACGAGAATATCCAACAAACACACATTTGACAGCTCTTGGAGAGAGCTTATCATAGTCATGAGTAAAATTGTGAACAAAGGCCATAAACCCAAAGACTCTGGGAGTAAGAGAGAAGAGGTCATTATCAGGAAACACAATCGAGGAAGGAACCTTTTCTCCAAGGACCGTGAAAGGCATGCGGTTCACTAAGTAGCAAGTAGTGAGAATCACATCACCCCAGAACGAATGAAGAGCATGACTCTAAATCAAAAGAGTCCTCGTGACATCAAGGATACAACGGTATTTGCGTTCACAAAGGTTCATAAATGCGATATGCGGTATTCGTTCAGTCATGTAGTATAAAGCGAGTAAGCGGGTATGCAGAGAAGTATACGGAGGTATATGCAATTTATAATATTTTAATTTAAAATATTAAAAAAATAATAATAAATGTGGTTATATAAAAAATTTGATGATCTAAATCAAAAGAGTCCTCGTGACATCAAGGAGACGGCGGTATTTGCGTTTACAAAGGTTCAGAAATACGATATGCGGTATTCGTTCAGTCATGTAGTATAAAAAGCGAGCAAGTGGGTATGCAGAGAAGTATATGGAGTATATGCAATTTATAATATTTTAATTTAAAATATTTAAAAATATAATAATAAAATGTGGTTATATAAAAAATTTGATTATCTAACAAAATCTAAATTTAAAAATTTCAAATAAGATACTATAATCAATAAGATATATAAGCATGATATTATAAATTGACTATTTTTTAGTCTATATTTTGAATTTAATGTATATATATATACACATGTAAATTTGGATTCAACAGGGAATACAAGAATTCCATAAGAAAACCTTTAACGCATATCTAGATCTTATAGATAACAAAAGCTAAAGAATAGTCATAGGTATACAAATCATACACCCAGATTTATACTTATATATGTAGGGATGAGCATGGGTTGGGTTAGGCTAGGCACTGAAGGACCTAGGCCCATTTAAGATTCCGGACCTTGGATCGGGCCCAAGGTCCATGCTATTTTATTTTTGGCAGCCCAAGCCCAAGCCCGGCCCAATTTTCATGGGTCGAGCTTGGGCCGGGCCCAAGGATGCAAAAAACGGTCTAAACGGCCTTTTAAACGGCCTTTTAAACGTATGCGGTGCCTGGCCGCATCGTTTAATGAAAAACGGCCCATAAACGGCCAGGCCGCTTAAACGGTCTTAAACGGTCGTTTAAACGGCCTTAAACGGCCTTTTAAACGGTCTTAAACGGCCTTTTAAATGCATTGATCTATTTTCTTCAAATGATCATCATTATCCATGACTTTTATGTTGTCTATTTCGATATTTGACTATGAACTCTTGTTGTTTATGTTATCTATTTTGAAATTTGGATGAAATAGTCCTTGAATTTGATAATATTTGATCTATATTGTGAATCTATGATTATATTTCTTATTTATTTATACTTTTTTATTAATTTTATATATGTAATATTTTTTATTAATTAAAAATGCAAAACCGCATAACCCGTTTAATTTCCGTTTAAACTCCCGCTTACCGTTTAATCAGTAATCAGTGACCCTACCGACTGAATACCGCATATCGCTTTTTGCAACCTTGGCCGGGCCGACCCATATAAATACGCATGCATAGAAGGGTTCAACACCCTTGATTAGTGTACGCAGCCTATCTTTATATTTTGCAAGAGGCCTCAAGCTAGATAAAAAATCTATTAAAGAAACTACATTTCAAATACATAGATGTGCCGCAAGATGTTATCAAGCCATAATTAACCAAAGAAAATGGGCATGATCATAATAAAAGAAATCATGTTACCTCCATGCACAGTATAACAAGGCTCCATAATAGCTTTTTCTCCCACATATTAATTGTTATTTCGAGTATACCCTCAAGTTACCTACACAAGGCATTGAGTAAATCAAAATCCCTGAAATGCCATATGAGAGCACCTGACCTCACAATCAAACCGGAAAACTTTCACAAAATGTTCTCTTCAAAGTTTATGTAGTATACCGTCTCTCCCTACAGTGGCTACAAATGATCCATCGATGGGGAAAGATATATTATTTATAGAGCATGGGCATACATGCCATCTGGTAATGGGATTACTCTGCAGAAGGCATAACAGATGCCGGATGTTAATAACTTAATATAAACCTAGATAAAAAAAGCAGAACCGCAGATAGAATATTCTTTAAAAAATTGATATCCATGAAAATATGCAGAAATTCATTCAATAAGATATGCTGTAGTATATCTTTTACTCTTGCAGCATAGAGAGATCCTATAACTTGCAGTATAACATCAATCTTGCAGTATAGAGAGATCCTATAACTTGTTATAAATCTTGTAACTTTTAATCTCGTATTTTTACTTTGCTTATCTTTTACTCCTATTAAACCAATCTCCTAACGTGTTTATCCTATAACATCAATCTTGCAGTATAAATCTAGCAACATATCTTTTATGCATAGATTTTAGAATTTTGTTAAAGAAGTAAATAATGCCTAAATAATGCTAAAACTCATAAGAGCACTCGTGTAAGAGGTGCTACGATGCTTTGTAAGGAAAGGGTGACGAAGCATAGAGGTGGCTCGCAGTAGAGAGGCGAAGAAGCAGAGGACTTGGAGCCACGGAATAGGCCATGCGTACAACGGAGAGGCGGAGGCCGCTGCCCGCGGAACCGTGCAAGGAGCATGCGCAACACGCTTGTAGCCCAAAGGGTGTGCGGAGGAGAGGAGCCGCAAGGCCCGCAACGACGACGGCTGGCTAGAACCGGGAGGGGTTAGGGTTAGGAAATCTAGAAGGGGTGTGTGACATGCATCACGCGACTCGTGCGTGTGGTGTGGGATCAATTGTGAATGTGTCCTGTCTAATTAGAATATGAGGAGGGGAGTATGGGTCGGTGGACTTGGTACAATATTCAGGCTTCAATCGGGCCGAGTACTTGGGCTTTGTCTCAGGCCATCAATCTAGCCGGGCTTTCGGGCTAAGCGGGCTGGGCCGACCCAAGCCTGAGCCCAGTCCAAAGTAATTTTGGACCTGGATGATTGGCCCAAGCCCGACCCAATACTAACTTGGGCTTGGGTCGGGCCGGGCTTTTTGGGTTGGGCTTTAGGCTGGAACGAATTGGCCCAGTCAATGCTCATCCATATATATATATATATATGGATCTTCAAGGGACAAACCTTGTTGACACAAAATATAGGGGAAATATTGTATTTGCATATAAAATTTATTAAAAGCACAAAAATGTAAAGTGCTAGTCAATTATTTCATGTTTTATTCGAAGAAATAGAATGAATTTCATTAGATAGAAAATTCAAAAGATAGCAAACAGTTCATTATTAAGTGTTAGGAACAATGGAAAGATACATATATGAGAAAAATACCTTAGATTATATTCACAAATGCGACATATACAAGAATAATGGAAGATGCATCAATGTAAATAATGATATAAGAGTTGCTCGGAAAAAAATCGAGTTAATGTGTCATCAACATGTTATGGATTAAACAAAAAAGACACATGTATCCATATGAAAGACTTTTGTTCAGGTATGCCGCCGCACATAGTTCGGACCACATATGCGTTTTGACCGCATATTGTCGCATATGGCATATGCGCTTCGATCAAGTCACCGAATACACATATAAGGCCACATGGACCGCATTTTCGAACACTGCATTCAGCAATACCATTCTGTTGAGATGTGTACGCACAAGAAGTCTGATAAATAATACTAAGAGATTTGAGGAAGATTGATAGTTGTAATGTGGAGAATTCTAAGGCATTGTCAGTGTGAGTAAACTTCACATGAGCAGAAAAAATATTCTTTTTTTTCAATAAGAAATAATTTAATGACAGAACCAACTTGATTTATTCTTTAACAAGAAAACCCAAGAAAGTTTGGAAAAAATATCTACAACGACTAGATAGAACCAATGCCCCTGATGATCTGGAACACGACCATGACCCCTGATATCAAAATGAAATAACTCAAACGACTGATTATTGTGACGACTCTGGCTACTCGGAAAGGAGGAACGATGATGCTTCCCAAGTTGGTATGCCTCACACTCAAGGGTAGTACGAGTAGATATCTGAGGAAGGACATGGCACATCTTCTGCAGAGGAAGATGTCTAAAGCGAAGATGCCACATGAACGATGAGACTGACCTAGTAGGAATAGTAACAGTACCAACAAAAGGGGACTGGACCAGTCTGTAAAGTCCTCTCTGCTCACGGACACATCTAATCACCCTGCTCGTGAGTATGTCCTAAAACACAAGAGAAGATGGGTCAAATATGGCACAACAATATATATCCTTTTTAACTTGACTAATAGATAAAAGATTCATCTAAATGTTGTAGCATTTAAGGCATTCTACAAGCACATCGAGGGTGCTAGGACAATCTCCCCATGACCAATAATGGGTAGATGAACCCCATTTGCAAGCACCACTGATCTACTGGGAGGGATAGATATGTAAGAACTAAATTGTGCTCGATCTCCACACATATGGTGAAAAACATCAGAGTACATGATCCAATAAGTTAAATCCGAGCTTCTACAACTGGTAAGTGCATAGACAATACCTGAAGAACTTGTAGAAGCTCTGGCAGCAACTGCAATGTCTCAAGGTCCTGCAGCTAGGGTGGACGGTGTAGTCATTTCTCTTAATCTAGAGACAATATCTTCGAGCCTCGCATCATGAGAGGGAGCCGAAGTAGTCTCTGTTTGCTCAGCTACACGGGCAAACACATGATACCCATGCTTCAGATAGCATGTTTCCTTCGAATGACCTGGACGGTGGCAGTGTGTGCATGGGCCACACTGACATCCTCCTCCTCGACTGCGGGATCCTCGCCCACGAAACTGTGATGCCCTCAAATCCAAGTACCCGTTTACAACATATTCGCGGTATTACATTCCACAAAGATCGTACAAGTTATATGCAAATACGGGGAATTTTTTCGCGTTTCTGCTATGACATTCACAATTCAAGTAACAACCACAGAACCAACAATAGAATGTGCCACCAAATTTACATTCATTAATTTTCATATATATAAACAACATGTACAAAAGAGGCTGACAGTTCATACATGTATTCCCAAGAATATACCGAAGAGAAAGAAATCATTTTACATCATAAACTGAACAAAAACTGTGACAAAAGTAACTGTATCGTTTGGAATAGTAGCGGGTATCTGGAATCATCAATCAGCTACTGAGTTGCAGGCTGCTTGCCTGCCACACATGAAAAGAACAAGAGACATCAGTGGGCGCTGATAAATCCCGAACTTATAAAAAACATACATTTTAAGGTGATTATAAAAGAAGCAAGGAGTAGTGCATAAACAACTAAAAATTTATAACTACTTGCTATGAACAAGGTTTTCAAGCTACCCTGAAGGAATGCCTCAAGTTTTACCCATTACCTTTCATATGTCATATTCTTATATAGTAGTTAATGACTCACATGTATGATTTCTCCATTTGTCCAATAGTCTTTTATATATATTTATATACTAGTTGATGGCCATATGTAGATGTTATTTTCTTGTCATTGAGATCATGATATGGATCTTGATAAGGGGCTGATGAGGTGGTGTTCGATTTGATTCTTGAGTTCTTAATGATGGAAAAGATGAGATTCTGATCAGATTTTCAATTCTACTTAACTTTTCGAGTTTGGTGGTCTGTGGTCTTGGTCTGTGTGTGACCTTACACTATGACTCTAAGGCGTGAACAGTGCCTTAAGGTTGGGGTTTCTCCGTAGGCATGCGGTGTTGTGTAATGCATTCTAACTAAGTTCCCAACACGTCCACTAACTCATAATGATTCTGCATCCAACTTAATTATATCAACTATAGCCAACACAACTTATAATTGATTTCACTTATTAGCCAAGATCCATTATACTTCATTCCGAGTTCAACTGTAACTCTTCCAAATTCAACCGTACTGATTCAGATGTAGTCGTTGATGATTCAGATGTAGCATCACCAAGCCTATTGGCAGAAAGTAACCAAAACTCAAGCGGTGAGGAAGTCTCCTAAGAGACTCTCCGTCTCACCCTCTAAATGGAAGTGTGGTCCATTAGTGGGATAGGTCTACTCCAAAACTACGCCACTAAGACGGGTGAGAGAGACTCTTTGGAAGTCACTCTAGAAACCGACCCGAGTAGTACGGGCAGATGAGCTCGTACGAAAAATTAAAGACTGAGGATCCCCTGCATGGGTATCCTAAAATAGAGGGTCAGCTGACTGGTTAAAAGTCGGGATCCCTACGAGGCGTAAAAACACTGCGAGCTCGCGTAAAAACTGTGAAAAGGACAGAGATCCTAGACCCGCGCACTTGGCGGTCGCTGCATTAACTGGGCTTCCTATCTCCCGCCCAGTTGAGGGTCATTGTGCCCTCGTACAGTCAGATGTAAAGGTCACCATCACTGGTACTATTAATTGCCAATCATCACTGACTCTTAATATTTTGTCTCGTTGGCATATATATTTATTTCACCCAGTAAATCCCCCAAATTCTACTCTCTGCTCTCATGCATTATGAATCCTTGTTGGTAGTTAGAAAGACCGTGCATCCTAACTGAATAGATTCTAAAGTCCACATGTGAGAGTTTTGACAAATAGGAGATGGACAATTATATTTTCATGAGCTTGCTAATAGATAACATAAACAGAGTATTATTGCCAATATGTTGTGTAAGAAGACTGCCAAGAAGATACAGATGAGTCTGAAGTATTCTCAGAAATCCACCGAAATCAGACTTGTTAACATCTATCCAATCTGGTTTCTTGTGCGGTTCAATAGAGAAGACTGCCAAGAAGATACAGATGAGTCTGAAGTATTCTCAGAAATCCACCGAAATCAGACTTGTTAACATCTATCCAATCTGGTTTCTTGTGCGGTTCAATAGAGGAGGCATGCAATTTATAAAGGTTATCGATCAGGAGGTTTCTTAAATTTTATTTGACTAATAAACAACTTGATCGTATCAAAAGCTATAGGAAGAATGAAGAGAATTAAATGGGATAATAAAATAGTAATCTGAAGTGAATAAGATTTCCAGGAATGCGAAGCAAATGATGATTGTCCAATATATATAGCATCTCAGGGGGTGATCGGTACCAAAATCTCACTGTTTTAATGAAAGGTGAGCATTATATATGAAAGGCATCCACGTATAAATAGAACTGTCCTACGTTCAATATTGACCCCAAAATAGTGCATGACGTTCAACCTTATCTAAGATAGAGTTGAATTAATTTAAAATACTGATGATGTTTAAACGACTCAACAGATGTACAAATACTATTAAAAAATGTACTAAGCCTTCTCCCACTATAAGTAGGGTCGGCTACATGGATTCTTGCTCAAATCCATGTTGAAAGATTCGACTATTTTTTACGCTGGCCGTCGACTACCTAACGCAACCACTGCAACAGTGGGATTTGAACCCTGGTCTTTTGTGTGGTAGACACACTGTACTGCCACTAGACACACTGTACAAATACTATTGCTATGGAAAATAATGACCAGTTAAAAGATTCATATTCACCTAAGGTAGTGAAAATGGTCGAGTAGAATTTTTATAGCTGTAACTTTAATATGCAAAACCATTTAGATCCCTTCTTAATAAAATCTCTTTCCTATGCCCCATGACTGTTGCATATTAGAATCTTACCAACTTAAGCATCAAAACTCATTAGAACTTAAACCTTTAACTTAATGTTTAAGGTTTAGTAACCTCTTCATAGCATTAAGAAGGATCAAGTACTAGGATTCTCTATAACCATCCAATTTGTGATTCTGATGATACTTTGACTTAACATGCTTAACAAAATTCCTTCCAACACAACATTTTTAATTGTTCTTTAGAAAATCTAGAATTAAAAAGAGATCCTCAAAAGTAAACCTACAAATAACTAGTACTGTATTATCTTCGGATGCTTTATTCATGCCTGATTAAATTTATTTTCTTAAATGATAATGATCTTTCCATAATATTTTAGATTGAATACAAAGAGCAAATTTCACATCTTTTCTTATATACTTGAAGCATCAATTATAATCGTTTGTCCTAAACACTTGCTTCTTTACAAAAAGAAAGCTGCATGATAGAGGCTCACACATATTTCTCATGATTTCTAATTATTATCCATTAGTAATATTCTGTTATGCAGCAGCATTTAAATCTTTACATCATTTTCCAGAGGAACAGGTTTTGACCAATACCACTCATGGTAACAAGAACAAAACCTGGACTCATTTCCAATCAAGATGAACAAAGTGACATGTGAACTATTATCCGATAATTTTATCACCAAGCAACACCAATAAATGATTTGAACCCACCATACAACCTTGAGTTTAAAACTTAACTTGATGAAGAAGATGATGGATGTTAAAAAAAATTCTTTAGAGGGTAGAAATAGGAGTTTAAACTTGCACAAAAACATGGTTGGCAGCAAAGGACAGGGAGGATATGTACATGTATGGCTGCAATTAGAAAGGGAAGGGATTGTACCTCCTTAGATCTCTATAAATTGAAGATCAATTGCATGTGGAAGGGGCTGATTTCTGGACTTCAGCAACTCCAAATTTTTGCTGGAACAGGAGCAGCAATAAAAAATTTTGGAAGGAGAAGGGGCTGGAATTGATTGGAATTTGGGGCTTCTGGTTGGAGCTTCTTCTGGAATTTAGAAGGGGGATTGTGGGGGCAATAAAATAGAAAAGGGGAGAAGGAGATGGAATGGGGGAGGTTCTTCTTTCGTTGGGATTGTGGAGAGATAGAGAGAAGAGAATAAAGAGAAAGGGAGAGGACTTGTTCTTTCGTTGGAATTAACAAGAGAGAAAGGAGAGGGAGGTTCCTTCCAGGAACCTTCCTCCAAAAGATATATTTATTTTTTTTAAATGACATCATTGGTGACATCACATGATGACATCAGCAAGCTGATGTGATGTCACCAAAATTCTGAAATATATTCTCTCCCCATTTGTATTCATTGAAAATCTCAAAAATTCGCTGCAATCACGCCTCGAGCGTCGGATTTCGACGCACAATATCTTGATTTGATCGTCTCTAAGCGATGATCAAAATGAGTATAATATTGATATACTTTTGATCAGGTTTTAAATCCCTGAAATTCTCGAGATACGGTTTTGGTTTATTGTTAATCTTCGTGGTTTTAAAAATATCAAATGATATCCGAATGACGAACGGTCGATTCCTTTGGTCTTATTTTCTCGAATAAGATTTTATGACGTTCTCGATTTGTTTTGCGGTTTCCTATTTCACATTGAGGCTTTTCCGCATGCATTACGATGCGATTGATTATCAGCCGATTTCGCCCGAAAAACTTTTGATTCTCGATCAATTGATCGATTTAGGTTATTTAATGCCGATTGATAATTTTATTGGGTTAATCAGACCCTAATCGAGTTGGGTTCGGATTTAATTGGACCTGGATGTTACAAATATGAAAACCTCGGAGTCTCGTACTCGAGACTCGAGTCATGGTTCCTACATGACTTGTTTGGATTCTATCTGGCGATAAAAACCTCAAAGAGTTTTGAACTCATAAAAACCTCAAAGGGAAAACAAGCCATATTCTTTATAACATGTAAATAATTAAAAGTGTTTGTTTAATGATTATCCGAGAAGAGTTGCAGGTATCGTGCTCGCATGTCGGCTTCGGTCTCCCACGTCGCCTCTTCGACGCCGTTCGATGCCACAACACCTTGACCAATGGAATTTTCTTACTACGAAGCTTCTTCACAACGTTGTATAGTATTTGTGCGGGCCTCTCCTCATATGTCAAGTCTGGCTCCACGTCAAGATTCTCGTAGCTGATGACATGTGGAGGGTCGTGCACATACTTCCTTAGATTGTATAGATGAAAAACGTCGTGAATACCCAAAAGATGTGGAGGAAGGGCTACTCGGTAGGCCACCTTCAAACGGTCCAACATATCGTGGTGCCAACTTGCCACGAATACCGAATCTCTGTATTCCCTTCATGGGAGATACTCGAAGAAATACCCAATCTCCCACCTGTAGTTACATGAGTTTGATCAGATTAAGTTAAAACTTATTAAGTTATTTTTGTAAAAGGAGTAAGAGAAGAGGATTGGATACCTGAAACTCCAAATCCTCCAACGGTCCGCATAGCTTTTCTGGCAGCTTTGTGCTGTTAGAAGCTTCCGCCTCACTAGATCAACAACCCTCTCAGTCTCCTCCAGGAGATCTACGGAGTAAAGAGCGTGATTACCTATCTCACGCCAACCGAGATGTGTAAGGGATCTCTGCTCGTATAGGGCTTCGAATGGTGCCATGCTGGTACTGGAATGATAGCTGTTGTTTGTGAATTCAACTAATGGCAGATAGTCCTTCCAAGACCCGTTCCACTTCAAAGTGCATGCGCATAGCAAATCCTCAAGCGTCTGAATGGTGCGCTCACTCTGTCCGTCGGTCTGCAGATGGTATGCTGAACTCATCTTTAGCTATGTATGTAGTGTTGACATGAACTGATGCCAATAGCGCGATGTAAATCGTGAGTCCCTATCAGACATCACCTCGTGCAATATACCTTGAAGTCTGATGATATTATGCACATATAGCCTGGCCAGCATGGTGGAGTGTAAGTCATGCTGACAGGTATGAAATAGACTGACTTAGTCAACCTGTCAACAACAACCCAAATATAATCATGGCCACCTGATGTCTTCGGCAATCCTGTGACGAAATCTATAGAGAGGCTCTCCCACTTCCACTCGAGAATGGGGAGAGACTTTAATAGCCCTAGTGGTCTCATGTGCTCAACCTTGACCATCTGACATGTCATGCATCTACTGACATGTTATACCGCATCACGCTTCATTTCATTCCACCAGAAATGTCGACACAGATCACGATACATCTTCGTGCTGCCAGGATGAATAGATAATCGTGAACTATGTGCCTCATCAAGAATGTCTCTGTGTAACTGCTCAACATTGGGTACAACGACTCGACCAGCTTTCCACAAAATAGTTTCTGCCATGACAAAATCATCAATCTCGTCCTTGACGACACTCATGTATCTATCTCAAATCCAAGGATTGGCCTTCTATGATGCGATCCCACAAATTGCTAAATCGTAGAGGCACGACAGTAGAATTGGATGCACTCTCCTGTGGATGCCAATCAGTCAAAGTTGCGAGCATATCCCACGTGTATAGTCAGTTCGTTGTACCTTCTGCATGAGCTCTCTTGCTAAGTGCATCTGTCGCCACGTTTCCTTTACCGGAATGGTAAGAGATCGTGCACTCGTAATCCTTCAGTAGCTCGAGCCACCTGCGTTGTATCATGTTTAGCTCTTTCTCACCAAATATGTACGTTAGGCTCTTGTGATAAATAAAAATCTCGAAATTCACCCCATAAAGATAGTGACACCAGATCTTCAAAGCGAAGACAATTACCGCCAACTCCAAGTCATGGGCAGGGTAATTTTGCTCATACGGCCTCAACTGTCGTGATGCGTATGCAATCACATGACCTCTCTGCATCAATACCGCTCCTAGACCTTCTCTTGAGGCATCTGTATATACTGTATAATCCTACATGCCTGATGGAAGTGCAAGAATGGGTACTGTTGTCAACCTCTCCTCCAGCATCGTAAAGGCCTTCTCACATGAATCATCCCAAAAGAATGGAATTCCCTTCTCTGTCGATGGTGTCAGAGGGCGAACAACTCGAGAAAA
Organism: Ottelia alismoides; assembly: GCA_037367405.1. Classification (NCBI taxonomy): domain Eukaryota; kingdom Viridiplantae; phylum Streptophyta; class Magnoliopsida; order Alismatales; family Hydrocharitaceae; genus Ottelia; species Ottelia alismoides. The sequence continues at coordinate 809,882 of JAZKJV010010363.1, read as the reverse complement.
TCCGTTGATAAAGCATCTGTAATAGCCCGCTAATCCGAGGAAGCTCTAAATCTGAGTGACGGTCTTGGGCTGCTACCAAGACATGACTACCTCAATCTTCGCAGGATCAACTGCGATGCCTGCTCCAGAGATGACATGTCCAAGAAATGAGACCTGCGATAACTAGAACTCACACTTGCTCAGCTTGGCATACAACTTGTGCTCTCGCAATGTATCCAGAACGATCTTTTGATCATTTGCATGATCCCGTTCATTCCGCGAATATATCAACACATCATCAATGAATACTACCACAAACTTGTCCAAGTATGGACGAAAGATCCTGTTCATCATATCCATGAATGCTGCATGTGCATTGGTGAGCCCAAACGACATCACCACAAACTCGTAGTGTCCATAGCGAGTCCTGAATGTTCGGAATATCAGATTCTCGAATCCTCTGCTGAGGATAGCCCGAACGAAGATCGATCTTCGAGAACACCGCAGATCCCTGGAGCTGGTCGAACAAATCATCGATGTACGGCAAAGGATAATAGTTCTTCACTGTTATCTTGTTCAGCTGCCGATGATCAATGCATAATCTCATGGATCCATCATTTTTCCTGACCAATAGACTAGGAGCACCCCAAAGTGAAGTGCTCGGCCTCACAAATCCCAAGTCAAGTAACTCCTACAAGTGCACCTTCAGCTCTCTAAACTCAGCTGGTGCCATATGGTAAGGTGCCATCGAGATCGGCTGTGTATCTGGTAACGATGTGATCTCGAACTTGATCTCTCTCTCAAGAGGTAAACTCATCAGAAAAAACATCTGGATAGTCTGATACTACTTGGATGTCCTATGCCATCGGCTCATGATCGGATATCTCTCGGACAAATGCTAGATATGAATTACATCCTTGATCAACAAGTCTCTGAGCTCGTAACACTGAAATGTACTCCATTTTCGAGTCATGTAATGTACCCTCAAATGTGAACTCGGGTAAATATGAAATTTTGAAGACAATTGTCTTCCTAAAGCAATCAATAAGAGCATGATGAGCTGATAACCAATCCATGCTCAAAATCAAATCAAACTCATCAAGTTGTAGTAGCAGATAATCTGCGATCATCTCATAACCGCCAATCATCACTGGTAAGTCTCTAACTATCACGTAACTAAAGGAGGTATCGACCTGCACGTCATCAACTTGCACCTTTCCGGGTTCTTTGGGCGCAATTTACATGAGATGTGGTGATGGTGGGAGATCGAAGATGCTGCGTCCGGGGCCTAACCGAACTTCCGAGGGAGCGCCTCATCCTCAATGGGGACGTAGTCGATATTAGTTGGAGATGTCTACGCTACGCTGATGGTTCCTGCGAGAAGCTCGAGGTGTGCATGGCAAAGGTTAAAAGTGTCCCCTTCTTGTCCAGGTCCGTCGAATGCCTGCGGAAGGCCCTGGGCCAGTGGGGACGTGTACGTGAAGTGATCGATGATGGCCTTAGATCGGGCACCGCAGTCGATTTTACGACCATTTTGATAGAATGTTCCTCGTCCTTCCTCGATGACGTTGGCGACAGGAGCTGTTTTTCGGAGATGAAGGTCGGTGGGTTTGCCTTCCAGATCGAGATGACGATCGACTCCCCTCCGCCTCCTCCTCCTCCGACGGTCGAGAGGTCGGCGTCAGCTGAGGAGGCATGGGACACCTCGTTTGTGGAGACGGCGGTTGGTTTTCCGAGATGCCCCCTGAGTGAAGAGTTACGTCTAAACCGTAACACGCGACGACTCCTGAACTTCCCAAAAAGATTGCCCCTGGCCCCTTCATCATTCCTTTTGCATGGCAACGTGGACGATCCCTCGGTGGGCCCGCCTTCTGAACCGGTTCTTGGGGCGTTCGTCGTTTCCACTTCGGGCTAGGGGTTCCACCCGTTTGACCCGTTTGCTTACCCACTATGGGGTAATTGGTTCTCCCCGGAGTCGGGCAACGGAAAGGCGATCCATTTACCCGTCTCGGCGGTGGGTGAGTCGTTTGGTCCGGCCCACTCTCCCCCTTTGTACCGTGCTAGTCAGTTCCCTTTGGGGTGGGCGGATGCGCCTCACGTGACAACTATTGTGGAGCCCGTGCAGCTTCTTTCCGAGGATAGGCCTCGGACCCCACCCATCTCGTCTACAGCAGCTTCTCCGACCGAGTCTAATCTTGAAGTGTCTTCCTTCCCGGAGGGCCACTTTGACCAGGCCCACGTGGGAGAGACCAGTTTGGGGAGAAGCGCGAAGCGCTACCGAAGAAGGAACAGAGCAAAGGCGGCCATACCCTCAACCCAGCCAGATTCATCGTTCAAAGTACGCGTGGCGGAGGCGGCTGATGTCATGCATTCCAGGGGGAGCGACGAAGGTGCCAAATGAAGGTTTTATCCTGGAACGTGAGAGGTCTGGGTGATCTGGACAAAAGAAGGATGGTGGGCGCACGATTACCTGAATGGGGTTGCGACATTGTGCTCCTTCAGGAAACGAAGCTTCACGGCCTGATGGAGCAAGATTGGAAGGGGTTCGGTGCTGGAGAGATAGATCAGTTCAGGTCCTTGGAGGGGACGGGATCCTCTGGTGGGATGATTGTGGCTTGACGTTCCTCGAGGTGGGCCTTTAACTCTCTCTCTCGCGACCGGCATATTTTAACGGTGGTCTTGGACAACACTAGATCCGATCTTCGGATTGCGGTCTCGTGCGTGTACGGTCCTTGTGACGCGGGTTTACGCGCACAATTGTGGGAGGATCCGACGGTGGCGGCTTCTTGCGTGCTTGGGATCCCCTGGTTGGTGGGGGGGGATTTCAATGTTACTCTCCTATCTTCGGATAGGCTTGGCGGTAGGGGCGTCCAAGATCCGGGCTCCTCCTCTTTCGCGGACTCCATTGACTCGCTTGGCCTCGAGGTTCTGGACGCCACGGGTATCGGTTATACTTGGAGAAATGCTCAGTCCCGCTCGCGGCTTGACTGCTTCCTGGTATCGGAGGAGGCCGGGGAAAAAATTCCCTTAGCAATTGTGGAGGCGAAGCCTAGGGTGTGTTCGGATCACAACCCCATTTTGTGGTGGTCGGGTGAGTGCCCTGGTCAGAGGGGTCTGTTCAGATATGAGAAATGTTGGCTGCAGGAACCTAACTTCCGGGAGGTGGTGACATCACATTGGAGGGAGGTGGTGGTATCTGGCTCTGCTACACAGAATTTCCATGCCAAGCTCTGCTCTTTAAGGGTACGTCTTGCGGCTTTTAAGAAGGAGACGAGGGCGGCGAGGGCGGCGACCAAACTGGAGGCGGAGACGACCATTCATCTGATGGACGCTCTAGAGGATAACAGGGAGCTATCTTCCGAGGAGCTTACGGCTCGCGCCGACGCCCAAAGAAAGCTTTTTGTGGAAGAAAAGAAGCGAGTTGCGGAGTGGAGACAAAGGTCAAGGTTGCGATGGGTTCGGGAGGGTGATGCGAACACCTCCTTCCATCGTTGTGCTAATGGGAGGCGTCGATCCAATTATTTCCGCTCTATTACTATCGATGGAAGAAGCGTGGTTGGAAATGCCGAGATGGGCACGGCTATTTCCAACTACTTCAAGCTTATGACTTCTACATCTATTCCTAGAAAATGGAGGTGGCGGGGTCGGAGGACCAGGTCGGTGCCTGATGCCGCCTGCGAGAGCTTGATTCGTGATGTCTCTTTGGAGGAGCTGCGAGACGCTGTGTGGACTCAATGATGACGCGTCTCCTGGCCCTGATGGTTTCCCGGTCTCCTTCTATAGGGACTTTTGGGACACTATTGGGGCTGAGGTTCTGGGGGTCGTGAAGGAGTTCTGTTCTGGTAACGAGGGCTTTGATAGAGTCAATCGCGCTCACCTTGTTCTTATTCCGAAGTTGGCCGCGGCCTCTTCGATCGGGGAGTTCATGCCCATTGCTGTCTCCAATGCTTTATACCTTATCACAGCGAAGGTCTTCACCCGTAGGCTGAATGTTATTCTCGGGGACCTTATTTCTCCGGTTCAGGCGGCTTTCGTCCCTGGACGCCAGATCTCCGACTGCGTCTCCCTCGCGTCTGAAATATTGCTGATTGGCGGAGGAGCGACACTAGTGGCATTCTTTGGAAGGTGGACTTCTCGAAGGCGTACAATACTGTAGATTGGAGATTCCTTTGGAGCGTGCTCAAGAGAAAGGGCTTCCCCGACATCTGGATCACTTGGATGCGTCGTTGCATATCTACGGCGTCGTTTTCGGTTTTGGTCAACGGGAGCCCGGAGGGGGGCTGGATTCAACCTCGGAGGGGGGTTCGCCAGGGGTGTCCCCTCGCATCTATGCTGTTCATTCTTGCAGTAGACGTCCTTTCTGACATGGCGGAGGGTGTTGCAGCCCACGGGCTGACTAGGGGATTCTCGAAGGAGGAGCTGGAGGTCCAGATTGTGCAATACGCTGATGATACGCTTTTCTTCATCGAGGGGGGCATCGAGGAGGCTACCGTCATGACGATGACGCTCGAGATTTTCTCCGAATTATCGGGCCTAACGAAGAACAACTCGAAGTCGGTCTTCATTCCCTTTGGGCAGGCGGAGCTTGTTTCGGTTAATCTGGAGACGGTGTTGGGTTCGGGAAGATCCTCTCTTCCACTGGAGTACCTTGGCACCCCTCTTTCGCTGGGGCGTACGCGGATTCGGGATTGGTTGCGGGTGGTGGAGAAGGTCGAGGCGAAGCTCGCGGGTTGGAAGGCTGCGGTCCTCTCGAGGGGGGGTCGGCTGGTGCTCTTGAAGTCCATCCTCTCCTCCATTCCTATTTTCCTCCTCTCCAACCGAAAGATGCCTAAAGGTCTGCGGGCGCGGCTGGAGAAACGGATGCGGGCTTTCTTATCGGCCAACGGTAGGGCTGGCTCTAGGGGGATTCATTTGGTGGGTTGGAAGGAGGTCTTGCGTCAGAAGGTTGACGGAGGCTTGGGGGTAAAATCCCTTGAGCAAATAAACGAGGCTCTTTTGTTAAAATGGGCTAGCAGAATTTGGGGCCCGGATAATGACCTGACGTGCACTGCGATTCGAAAAATCTACAACGTCTCTGGCGTCCATCCTCCGATGGTTCTCGACAACTGCTCCCTTACCCTTTTTTGGCGTAGCGTGGTGAAGGCTTTTGTGAGCAACCTCGCCCTCTTTAGGCCTGTTCTCGATCGGGGGGACTCCTTCGCGTTTTGGTTTGATGATTGGTCGGGGGGTGGGGCGCTGCGCTCTCGCTTTCCCAGGCTGTTTGCGATTGCAGGTGATAAGAATTGCTCGGTTGGCTCTTGCTGGAGCGACGGCCTCTGGTGCCCCATCTTCACAGCTTCCCTTTCCGATCAAAGATTCGACGAATTCTTGGCGCTGCTGGATTCCATTCGGGAGGTGCGCCCGCCTGGTGAGGGCAGGGACCACTGGGCGTGGAAGGCTGGCTGCTTCTCCGTGAGAGGGGCCTATGGTGCAATCTCTAGACCTCCCCCGGCTGGCTCGGAGCTGCTCTCCAGGGAGTGCTCGCTGATCTGGGGTCTGAATCTTCTGGAGCGGATTGGTTTTTTTCTGTGGCTTCTTAGGCGTAAGCGTCTGATGACAAGGGATGGATGCATGAGGCTGCTGGGGGTTATTTCGGATAGGTGCCTTCTTTGCAACGTGGCGATCGAATCGATAGAGCACTTATTTTTTTCTTGCCCCATGGTATCTCAGGTATGGCTGGAATTGGGACCGGCTTGGTGCAACATCGATGACTTCCAATCTTTTTGGGATTCGGCCATGCGAACATTCATAGACCGTGGGGGGAGCGGGCCACTCCCATGGCCATTCTCTGGACGGTCTGGCGGGGAAGAAACGACCTCCTTTTTTCGGGTCAACCTTTTTACAAAGAAAATGTGTGCGTGCTTGTTAATCGGCTTCTTCTCGATTGGAATCTGTAACGGGTGGGTTGCGGTGCTGTTTTGACTCGTTTGTTCCTGTTATTTTTTCTTTGGTTTTTATATATTTTGGGGCGGACACCTCTGAGTGTTTCCCACTCCCTTTTAGACTTCAAAAAAAAGTCTCTAACTATCAATGAAATGACAAACAATTGGCCACCTGGTCCACGTATGTGATATGGAGAATATAGAGTCTATGCGACTCTTCCTAATGAAGTTAACAATCTCGATGCAAGAATGGAATGTGTCACTCCAGGATCAAATAAAACATGGAAAGATCGGCCCAAAACTGAGACCATACCTTTAACCACCGTAGTTGCTGAACGAGCCTGCTCCTCAGTCACTACGTGTAGCTGACCCTGCTTGGCCTATGCGGTACTGGAACCTGCCACGCTCTGTGTCTGTCTTTGCGGCCTCATGAAGTTGGAGTTCCTACCACGGAAACTCCCTTTACGATGCGCCTGCAGCTGTGACTGTGAAGGCTGTGGCTGTGGTCGAGGATCTCCAGAAGCCCGTGGACACTGAGATTAGTAATGTCCCCACTCATGGCATAAGTAACATCAAACTGACCGGGTAGGTGGAGTGGTCGTGTCTGTGCTCCGAGTCGGTCCTGCTGGGGGTCTGTCTGCTCGTTGTGACCCAGATGGTCGAGCAGAATCTGTGCCACATCCGGCAAGTTCTCCTCCTAAGGTAGTTGATGGAGATGAGCGAACACCGCTCGAAAATGTCGAACCCATAAGCCGAAACCGCATGACTGACCTCTGTTGCTGAAACTGTCGTCGTATCGGCCCAAACTATCGCTAAGGCCTGGTTTCCGCTCCAGATGAACTCCCAAAGCGTCTCTCTGATGTCCTCAAACTTCTTCGCTGCGTCAATAGCCTCGGAGATAGAAGTGATACAGAATCCAGCCAACTTCTCCTATACCTCTTCCCTCATGCCTCTGATGAACTTCTCCAGATTCTCATCTGGAAAAGCGGTGGCTGCTAGTGTATATCGCGAAAGTTCGGTGTAGCGAACGAAATACTCTCTAGCTGTCATCCGTCCCTGTCTAAGCTTTGCGAAAAGTTGACGCTGGGACTCCTTCCACTTCGCAGAAAAGAAGTGGGATCTGAACCTCATCTCGAAGTCATCCCATGTAGGCTCGTGTCCCAGCTCAGAAACTACTGCCTCCCACCATCTCTGCGAAATCTATCAGCGAATACTCCTTTAAGACAGCCACGAGTGTTGTGGTGCGCGAATCATCCTCAACACCGTCATGACTCTCTTCAGCCACTGCTCGGCCTAGTCTGACGTCCCGTTGCCTTCAAACATGGGCACATTGACCCGCTGGTAGGAAGTAAAAACTGACTGGTGCTTGTGGATAGCTGAATACTCGGGTGCGTCCTCGTCTGCAAAGTCTACAGGGTCTTGTTCCCTGGCATAGTCTCCTTCCCCTGCTCTATGCTCTGGTATCTCTTCATGTGGATAATCAAAATGAGGCTGCTGTACCTCAACCGACTGAGGATGGTCTTGTCTGGTCCCATCCTGAGATGGATGATAGGTGTAATCTGACAGCTCCTCGAACCTCATCTCCATATCTGTCTGTCAGTTCGCAATCTCTGTCTGCTGTGCCAAAATCCAGTCCAGCTGACCTCGCATGGCAGTCTGCTGTCGATGGAGGTCGGTGAGAGCGGTCATGATGCGCTCCAATCGCTCAGCCATCTCTTAATCTGGTCTGGTCGTCATGGTTCTGCATGAGAGCCAAAAACATTAATCATAATAGTTAATATTTGTTGACATTTCTCTTTGTGCTTTTATCTTCTTGGTACATTATATGGAATTTAATGACATTTGGTGACATATGCGGTTATGAATGTCAAATTTCCCTCTTGGACTTGCGACAAGTTGGAGGACTGTCGCTATCCGAGAACTTAATGCGATCGGAATTGTAGTATTGCGAATGCGTGTAGCGGGATACCACGACTCGGATACCAAACCGTGAAGTACCCCATCCGCCTCGAGAAATCACCATCGTCGAGGGAGTTTGGGCCATGGTAGTGGATGAAGTAGTGATTCTGCTCATCCTCTTGTAGACCTCCTCTATTGGTGGTATCGTCTCTCCAGTAAAAAGTTGAGTACGCGCGGCATCGTACTCAGAGTCAAGAGATGACAGGAAGACTCCTTCATAGTGGCATTCCGATATGCCTGCTGTTGCTCAGTGGTGATAGTAATGGGTATAAAGCTATGGTGTCGCTCAAACATGCCTCGAAGATACGAGAAGTGGGCATGAAGAGGCCGACCATTCTGCTTGGTTGAGAATATGTCATATTACAACTGGAGGATCTTGCTTTCATTCTTGGCTTGCCCATATGTGTCAGCTAGGATGTCCCACATAGCCTTGGCCGTGGGTTGATTGACGATGTCGTTGGCATTCTCCATGGTGAGCATCTCAGAGAGCCAAATCCACGCATAGGCATCATCTTGCTTCAAAGAAGCATTAACTCTAGTCTTGTCTGTTGGCTCAGAATCAATCAAAATGTGCTCCTTGTTATGGCACTGCATGAGGGTGCGAAACTGCATGGACCACAACTCATAGTTGGTCCCATCCATCTTTACGATGGGAGCCGGCTCTTGAAGGCATCGAACGACGAAAAATGTCACCCTTGTTCTTTGATATGATAAAAAGTGCCGAAAATCCAGAACTACACATGGAGTAGACTACTCTGAGCGAGTCTACACAATCATATGGAGTGGTTGTACATGTAGACTCATACAACCATCCTCTTCAATTCTTGTTGTAGTCTAGGTCCGAAAAATGCGATTTATATGTCTAAAATCACGATTTCCTATCAAAATCAGACCGTATCAGGCTGCAGCAGCGACTAGACTGCGGCCCGCAGGAGGTGGGCGATAGCCCTAGGTGCAGTAGCGCAACCCACAACCCGTAGGGGCGGGCGGCCACGTGATGGAGGCTGCAGCCCGCAACCAGCAAGGGTGGCGACTACCTGCTGGTCACGTCACAACGGTTGTGGCAGCTGGGCGGCAGGTGGCCCGTAAGGAGGTGGTGGGCGGCAGGCGGGGTGGGGGGCAAGTAGGGTTAGGGTTTTGGTGAGATACATAAACCCCGGTCTAGGACCGTTGCTCCGATTCCGTGTTGGAAAAATAGAATTGCATGTCATTATAAAGGCCCTAGGGTTCTCTTATATAGGAGAAAAGCCTTGGGTAAATTACGTACGAGGTACATAAAAGAATTAGAAATAAGAAATAAATATAATGAGATACAAATATCTCAACACATTTCATCATAGTGTAAGATTTCCTAACAATGTAAGAGATTTTGATGAACGTTAGGGCATGGAAATTTCCGCAAGACAAAGTTTACTAGTTGTAATATGGAGAAGGGCATGGAAATGTTCAGTGTTATGCGGAGAATGCTGTGTATTGTGCTACACAAGTTGTACTTGTCATAGGTGACCACTTGTAATGGATGTGATTAATTTATGCATGAACTAAGCATTGTTGTGTATCTTTCATTAATGATATTTGATGATTACCCACTGTGGATAGTCATACTTTGGCTTTGAAAAAGGGGTGAAATAATTTCGATAAATGAAAGAAAATGAAATCGGAAGATACTATGTGCGATCATGATAGCTTGATGGAAGGTGAATTTTATACTGCACAATCATGATAACTTGATGGAGACTGAATCTTATACTAAGCTTCGTGATCTTTAGAATGCTCTAGTTCTCCCATATTCCTTGAGAGACTCTGAAAGAAAAATAGTCATGCTTTAAGTTTAAATAAGAGAAGCTATATGTTATGATGGTAGCAAATTCCACTAAATAATGGCAAAATATCACCTTTCCTCAAGTCAAGGAAATTGAAACCCAACACCTTTCTTTTTCTCGCCTTTTGGTAATATATTACCGTGTCAGTTATATTTCGCTGAAAGTGACATTCCTATGTCCTTTTTTAAAGGCAAACAGGTCATATGCCCCCTATTTTGCACCAATTGAGTTGTTTCGTTCCTACCCATCCTCCAGAGTCAGATAACTTCTTTACATTTTTATGATTTCAACTGAATTGGGTGAAATATCGGTGACATGTGCCTGATATTTTATTTCTTTAGGCCGGGGATATGAGAGCAAAATCGTCATTTAAAGCCTTGATATGTATGCTGTCATTTTCTCTTAAAAACTCCAGATGGTAATTTAATAAAACAGAAAGCAGTGATATTCTGCAATGCTCTTTCCTGATGAAGCATGATATGATTGTGAGTGGAAGAATCCAATCATCTAAAACTAAAGATGAAATTTGTGTGCCATCGTGATAACTTGATGGAGGTTGGATCTTATACTAAGCTTTGTGATCCTTATAATGCTCTAGCCCTCCCATATTCCTTGGGAGACCCTGAAAAAAAATAGTCAAGCTTTAAGTTTAAATAACAGAAGCTATACAAATGTCGTGTCTTTTTCTTTTAAAAAGTCCAAATGATAATTAAATGAAACAAGATACGGTTACGAGTGGAGTAATCCAATCATCTAAAACCAAAGATGAAAAATTAAGAAGGCAATTGGATAAGGTAGAACTAGTCATGTTAGTGGGAGAAAACTGAAAATTTCTGTAGTAAAATCGTAGAAAATGAAACAATGTAAAGTTGACTCTTCTAATTCTTGTGGACACATTTATTTGGTAAAACATACCTTTTTCTTGAGGATTTCCTTTGTTATATCGAAGTTTGTTAAGTTATTGCTGATATGTGGTCCTTCCTTTATAATGAGTGCAATGATTTATTTCAATAATGAAGTAACACCCTCCATAACTATATAGTGAAATATTGTCTGGTTGCAGTTCCTCGAAACTTTAGATTGCTTGAAGAGCTTGAACGAGGAGAAAAGGGCATTGGTGATGGAACTGTTAGCTATGGGATGGATGATGGTGATGACATCTATATGCGTTCCTGGACTGGGACCATAATTGGACCACACAATGTACAGTGTCTAATTTTCTTTTAAGCCTTTTTGCTTTTGTGCTAATTGTTACGTTGTTTTTGTTCCACAGTCTGTGCATGAAGGTCGTATCTACCAGCTGAAGCTATTTTGTGACAAGGATTATCCTGAAAAACCTCCAAGTGTTCGCTTCCATTCACGGATAAACATGACATGTGTTAATCCCGACTCCGGTGTGGTAATGAATATTGGTCCTTAGTGGTTTTCTACTCAAGAAATAAGTTCTCTTCCTTTTCTTTTACATGCCTTGTTATAAAAATATAGAAATTTAATGTTCATTCGCAAGCCTAGTCATTCTCCCCAGATAATATCCCTCTCTTAGGTGGAAAGAATTCCATGCATCCCACTCTCACACTGCGAGAGCAAGGCAATGTACTCTCTTTAAAGAAATGGCATTCCCTGGGAATCTTGACTTTTTGACAAGTTTTGTTGCCTGTAGATCGGCTAACAGCTGAGAGTGAAAATAGCACCTGTAAAGCAGTGGTTTCTAGTTCCGAATGAAGGCTGTTGAAGGTCAGGGTGACAGTCTAATTTAATGATCACTTTACTAACGAGGGAGAATGGTCTAATGTCTGAGATTCCAGACAATGGAATTCAATGATCACTGTTACTGAATAGGGAGGAGAATCTAATGCATGAGATCATACCATGCAATTTTCAGAGAAGGCATCAACTGTACCTGCGAATTGTGGAGAGCCGGATGACAGGAGAGTAGGTTAGTCTTTGACCAGGATATCAGATAGGTCTAACCTCCCGAAAATGTAAGGAAGTTGTGGGGGAGCCCCTTCTTGATATTACTGAAGGGTGGTCTAGAAAATCTCACATCCTCTGGGCTGTGCCTCTGTGGAATGACAGACTCATCCAACTTCAATACCATAATTTTGCATGCTGAGGTGATGCCCCCTGCACTGTCATGTTCTGTAGTTATTATGTAATAATAATATGGATCGCTCAAAAATAGTGCAGGGCATTTTATATAGAATTTTTAAGTTAATTGATTTGCTTGATAGTAGTAATGTTGAAAACGCTATTTAGATATCAAGGAAAATTTAAAAAGTTCAAGTTGCACATAATGCTAGTATTCGAGTTTTTGCTTGCACTTCTCAAAACATTGGATTTAAAATGAACAGTGCAGCTTGTGGATGCCGGATGGGAGTTTCTTTTTGAAATGCCTCTTTTATGGAGAAGCAAATATTATGTTAGGCCCCTCCCTCTTGTTTCTATATCGATGTTATTGTGACATTGACCAACCTCTACGTAACATAAATATCATAAATGATAAAATAAATGATAAATTGGATGTCCATTATTGTCTTGAAAATTCATCTTTATCTTGTGTGACACCAACCTTATCTTTTTATCTTACATTCTTATTGATTAGATAATCATGTTACAAACAGAAAATGAATAAAGATATATGAAAATTTGGGAGCGTGTGATCGAAAGAAGGTTGAGGCAAGTTTCCGAAATAACAAAAAACCAATTCTGATTCATGCTAGGTCGCTCGACTATTGAAGTTATCCACTTGTTGAGGAGAATAATGGAGATTTATAGAGCTAAAAGAAAGAACGTTTATATGATTTGTATTGATTTGGAGAAGGCTTATGATTTAATCCCACATTAGATTTTGTGAAGAGTTTCAGAGAAGAGACAAGTACCTGTCATGCACATTAACATTATAAAGGATACGTATGATAGTGCTTCATCTTGTGTAAGGATCTTGTCTGGTAGGATTGACTATTTTGACATCAACATCGGTCTGCACCAAGGTTCAGCTTTGAGTCCATTACTTTATACTTTGATTATGGACGAGTCGACTAGTCATATTCATGATGAGATACCTTGGTGTATGTTGTTCGCTGATGATATTTTGTTGATTAGTGAGATTATAGATGGAGTAAATACAAAGCTTGAGGTTTGGAGGCATGCCTTAGAACTAAAGGATTTCGTATAAGCTGGGCTAAGATTAAATATATGGTTGAAGGAAGCAGTGATGAAGGAATCAAGGTGAAGATTGTAGGCAATAACATTTGGAAGAAAGGTTCCTTTAGATACTTGGGATCTATTTTGCAACATGATGGGGAAATTGATGGAGATGTTACTCATAGAATAAATGCAGGTTGGCTAAATTCTAGAGGAGCCTCTACTGTTCTATGTGATAAGAAAATTCCTTTGAAAAACAAAAGAAATTATTACAAAGCAGCCATGTGATCTGCTATGCTCTATGGATCTGAATGTTGGCCTGTGAAACATAAACATGTGCTGAGAGTGACAATAGCAGAAATGAAAATGCTAAGGTGGATTTGTGGTCATACACGAAAAGATCAGATTCGGAATGATGCGATTAAAAGGAAAGTTGGTGTCGTTCCAATAGAGGATAAGACGAGAGAAAACTACTTAAGATGATTTGGCTACTTGCAAAAGAGATCGGTTGATGTGTCGGTTAGAGATGCGAGATTTGGGATATTGAGTCGGTTAAGAGAGGGCGATGAAGGTCCAAAAAGTGTTGGAATGAGACTATCCAAAGGCATCTCAGTTATTTAGATCTAAGCTCGAGGATGACCTAAGATAGATCTGAATGGAGGTAAAGAATCCATATAGGCAACCCTACTTACTGTGGGGAAAAGGCTTTGTGATATAGTTTATAGATAAATTAAAGGGATTTTCACATCCATAACCTTATATACTTTTCAATGTTGCAATAGTCGGCCGACTATCCCGAATAGTCGGTCCGACTATGAGGTGCGGGGGGGTCCCCGACTGAATAGACCCCCATTCGGCCAATAGTCGGCCCGACCGAATAGTCGGCCGACTATTCGGCCGACTGGCCCGACTATTAGGCCGACTGGAGTTTGACTTTTGATATTTTTATTTTTTTTATTTTTAATTTTCAAATTTTATGGGTTACATTTTACCACGGTATCGCCACAAATGTCAAATTCTATATATCTATTATATTGATTGGTACTTCTATCTTGGATTCATGCTAAATAAAGACCATATATGTATAAAAATATAAGAATATATGTATTATAAATAATTTTTATATTAAAAAACACAAAACCGAATAATTCCGAATAGTCGCCCGAATACCGATTATTCTCTATTCAGTGACCCCTCCGACTGAATACCGAATACCGTCTTCTGCAACACTGAACCCCAAATAATATGCACAAATAATGACTTCCATTTACATGTAGACCAAAGTATATAATATGCATTGAACCCTTCATATTTTTGAATTACACGTAGAACCCCAAATAATGACTTCCATTTACATGTAGACCCTATGTTATTTTCCTACACCGGCCTAACCATCCCATTAGGTTAATCTAACCAAGAGTAAATCCAATGGCTTATCTTTTTGATTTTTTATTAATCTCCCTCTAAATGGTTTGGTGATAGTACAATGTGCTTACCACCAAATAGACCAGGGTTCAAATCCCCCTTTGTGGGGCTGCGTTAGGTCGTTGACAACTATCGTAAAAAATAATCGAATCTTTCAACATGGATTTGAGCAAGAATCCATTAGCCGACGAAAAAGGGCATGTAAGATGGTAGGTGAGGAAGGTTCAATCCCCCAACTTGGGTGATATTGTCTCCATTTACAGGTTTGCAAATACAATAGCGAAGAGGATGTGAGTGTTCATTTACTGTAGCATGATCATGATGAGGGAGATAGGGGATGGGGCGACACCTACAACAAAAAGGATGGGGGGGTTGAGGAAGATGGAAGAGGAGGAAGGAGTGGCATACATTTGTAAATATTACGAACTCAAAGTGTTAACGTTGTCACTTTTAATGTTTACCGCTAATGTTAACAAAGAAAACAGATGAAAGTTAAAACATGGTTATGCCATGCACTAGTTAACAAGTATCCATAGTTCCACGTGTAATTCATACTTATGGAGGATTAATCACATGAAAGTATAGATGGTTATAGGTGTAAAAATCTCTAAATTATCTAAAACTACTACTACACTCTCTAAATTAAAAGAGGAGTCGAGGACACCCATATAAATTTTTTTATTTTTTGTTTTACTTTACTTACAATTGCATCAATAATTTTAAATATTGATACGGTATCAGTCAAGATGATTGCCCTAATCACGGGAAGAAGGGGCATGTTCTTATGTTAGTCTTCTCATTGATTACAAGTATTACATAGATCCTTATATAGAACCCCAACATACACGGATCCTAATGTAAGTGTTAGAAAATATAATGCAGAAGCTTGATCAGAGAAATAGAATAAAGAAATGAAGAACGTGATGTGGAACCTTACTCCCTAAGAAGCGAGATGAAACCACGAGAGAAGGCCTCAAAGGGCTATATGTGTCTATTGAACTTTCTCAATGGATACTGGAGGTCTGGAGCTTCTTATATAGCCTCTACAGACTCTCTAAGTCCCACCACTGGTAGATGTGGGACTAAACTCTGGATGTGGTAAATTGATCTTGGAAGGATCCATTTACCCATCTTACATGATAAGCGACACATACTCTAACACTTCCCCTCAAGCTGGAGCATGCAATGCTCAGATTGAATAAATAGAAAGAAATCACTCAAACTCACGCTACAGGACACTACGGACAATATCAACTCAACACGCACAATTGTTGGTTGATGTCGAGGATGTTGCTTCTCATGCCGTGTAGGTGAGGAGGAACAAACGGGCTGGAGTGTGAGTAGAACTGAATGTCCTCATCGGAGAGCATGTGCTTTATACTGCGCCTTTCAGAGTCACTACAACTGAAAATGAGTCTCCTCATCGGAGTACTTTGGCCTGCCACAACATGTGGACAACTGCTCCATCTCTGAAATGGACGAATTGAAAAAGTCGTGGAGACATCCTTGTCGGAGTCCATGGTCGCTGGAGAATGGATTCTGAAAAAGTCTCCTCGTCAGAGAACTGGGTCTCTCCCATATTGACTTAGAGAATGAGATCTCTACTCTGGAGTCCCTATGAAACCACATGAAAACCCTAGCCCACATGGCATAGGGAATGAGATCTCTACTCTGTAGTCCCTATGGAACACATGAAAACTCTGACCAAATACAAGATGGAGACCAATGGAAAAGTGATGGCAAACATGTGCTCATTAAACTAAAGACTCGGAAAATAATCGTCGAGTCTGAAAAACTGAACTGTATAGTCTGAACAGCTGGCCTGGAAAAATCTAAATCTGAGGAATCTGAATCATGGTCGAAGAACTTTACACAATACTCCCCCATTTCTCCCAGACTTGTCAGAAAATAATGACATCGACAAAGTTGGGAGAAGACAAGAGAATGGGAAAAACATGAATCACATAAACATTCTAAATTTTTTTATAAGCTGTTCATTCTTTCTCGGCTTTTCACCTTCGTCCCCTTTTTTTAGACATTTTTTCGGTTATTTTTCTCCCTTTTTTAATAGCCGACTCATTTCTCTTTTTTTAAGCGTACGTTTTTTTTGTACGCACCTTTTTTTAACAAAGAAACTTGGCCCATTTGAGGCCAAAGATCGTGGCCCAAGGCTTACTCTCTCTCTCTCTCTCTTTTAAGGGCCCAAAAATGCAACTTTCCTTCCTTTTTAAGCTGTGCCCTTCTCCTTCGTGAGCTTTTCCTCTTTCTTTTTTTACAAAAAAATTCTTTTCACTCTTTTGGCATACTTAACATTTATTTATTAGGGTTCCCACTTGGGAACCCTTCTCTTCGAAGGATGCCCCCTTGGGGTTTGTGGTCTCCTACTGCCGCCGATGGTGACTTTGCGGAGGGCTTTGGAGCTGCACCTCCGCTTGCGTGATTGGAGGGTGGAGCGGCATCACTTGAGTCGCCTGGAGAGATCTGAAGGTCGCCTCTAGTGGAAGAGGTGCTGCCGCTGCTCTGCATGCTGGAGCGGGAGGTGCAGCTTCATTACGTCCTGGGTTTTGAGGATGATGGGACGGCACAACTTGGGGATGCAGCTGGAGATGTCGTTGCACAAGCGAAGCGGGCTGGAGTTAAGGGCGGCGAGGTGCTGTCGCCTAGAGAAGGGGTTTGTCGCCTGGAGCGGGAGCTCTGCCTGTAGGACTTCTTTGAACAGGAGCTTCACCGCTGGAGCATGGAGTGGCTCTGCTTGGAGCTTGCGGGCCCTGGAGATACCGCCTGGAGATAGATCGGAGGGGCTGCGAAGCGGGGACCTCCGCCTTGTGATGCTGCTAGAGAGTGGGGGCTGGTGCGGCATCGTCGCCGACTGGGAAGAGGAGTTGGTGCCGCCTGGTAGATGCATCGCCAATTGGAGGGATCCACATGGAGCAATGAAGCGCTGCCTCCAGGCGCTTGCTGCTGGAGCTAGTGCCGCCGCTTGGGAGCTGACGACGGAGATCTTTAAAAAATTAGGGTTTCAATCTAAACCCTAGAACTTGGACAGAACTTGAACAACAATAATAATCATCTTCAAGAATCGAAACTCAAATAAAAATAAAGAACTTAAAATCTTCGAGAATCGACCTATTCTGATACCATGCTAGAAAATATAATGCGGAAGCTTGATCAAATAAATAGAATAAAGAAATGAAGAACGCGAGGTTTTAACGTGGAACCCTACTCCCTAAGGAGCAAGATGAAACGACGGGAGAAGGCCTCGAGGGCCATACGTGTCTATTGAACTTTCTCATTGGATATAAGAGGTCCGGGGCTTCTTATATAGCCTCCACATACTTTTCAAGTCCCACTACTGGTAGATGTGGGACTAAACTCTGGATGTGTTAAATGGATCTTGGAAGGATCCATTTACCCATCTTATATGATAAGTGACGCATACTCTAACAGTAAGCAATGTGAGACTAAACATGATAATTGTATTATAGGATTGTAACTCCCTCAAGTTATTCCCCAGTATGTTGGAGTTGAAAAGGATGCAACTTGTTTTAGAGGAAAACATTATCACATATGTACTCTACATCATCCAAACAAGAGAGGACAAGAGAGTTAGGAGGAGACCCTCTTATAGTAGACCACGCCAAAATGAGATCCATTTGAAGGAGATGACACTGGGAAGAGATTTGTGCTTGGAACAGGCGTTGGAGAAAGATAGTCTAGATCATGTTGGAGTGTTGATTTGCATTGAGTCAAGTAAATGCATAACGGAAGTAGAAGATCCCAAGTAGTAGTAGTATGGGTCCATCCAAAATAGCAGTTGTCCTCCCATAAGTTTCAAAGGTGGACATCTCCTTTGCGAAAACTCGAAGAATGAGTCTCTCTCTCATATGAAGGCTTCAAGAGTTGTTTCCTTGATATGGGAACCTCAAAGAGTGTGCCTCCTTGATATGAAGGCTTCAAGAGTTGCTTCTCTGATATGGGAACCTCAAAGAATGAGTCTCTTTCTCATAAGAGACTTCAAGAAAGGTTTTTCCACATTGGAACCTTGAAGGAGAAATTTTGTATTTTACCGTCTACAAACAAAAAAGGATGACTCATATAGAGACTTCAAGAAAGGTTTTTATACATCGGAACCTTGAAGAAGAAATTTTGTATTTTACCGTCTACGAACAAAAAAGGATGGATAAAAGACGAGTTTCTCTTTGGTGACCTTAAGCAAAATAAGATCCATGCTCTACTTTTCTTATTTACTTGTCGGGAGCATAAATGTTTTTGACGAAGTTGGGAGAAGATATAATGGGAGGGGTAAGAACTTCTCTTATTTCCTTTTCTTACTTGTCTTTTCCCCCTTTTTGTTACACCTTTTCTTTATTTGCTGTTTTGGAGCAATCGACTCCTTAGGACTTATAAGAATACTAAAATAAATAAAGTTTAAATGTACCCCTGCACACCACAACAATGCATCCGCTTCTACATGAAGGTAGGGTTCCATGTAGGGATGAAAACAGTCGGATACATATGTGGATTTAGGTATAATCATATTCTTATCCATTTTCAAATATAAATACGAATGCTGATACATATATTGATGAATATGAAAATGTATTACCATATCCTTAAAAATGAATATGAATTGGATACAAATAAGGATCGAAATACTAACAGATTACATCGAATATACTTTTTTAGGATGGTTTGCAGATAAAACAAATATAGTAAATATATTCATTTATAACAATTATATCAACAATGATGAATTAAGTCATAATTTTTTGTTGTACACAACTGTAAGTAAATCTATACCTATATTTATACATTAAAATGGACATAAGAATACAAATATATACGAATCAAGGTTTAAAAAAGCGCGAGGCGGTCCGAGGCGTTTTTTCCGAAATTGAGGCGAGGCGTAAGCCTCAATTTTTTGGGAAAAATTAAAATTAAAACAAAATACATTGAAAAAAGTATATAATAATATTGAGTTTTGCCAAAAACATATTCAAGAATAATTTAAAACTAGTAAAAGATACAATACATAAGTGATGAAGGCATTGAAGTTCAAAAAAACTAATACTAAGCCACTAATATACATAATATCAAGTTCCAATTCCAACTTCAATGATTCTATATGAGTATTGAACTAAAGTCTATACTTAACACTAAAGTACAATACAAACCATAATCTTTAGTATAAAGTAAAAAATATTAATATGCTTGAATCCCAACCATTTATCTTGCTAGACGTAGTTAAAGAACCGCCATATGCATCCCCTCCTGCCATATCATACCCCAACAAGACGGGAGTCTCGCTGCCCGGTCAACGAGCTTATGGGGGGGTCTAGGGGGGAGCAGGTGTGCTCCCCCCTTTTGGGGTGTGGGGGCAATGCCCCCGACGATCTTTTTACTAATGATATTATTTTTATTCAGCCATTCACAGTAGAATGTAATATTTATTTTACTTCATGTCAGAAAATAAACATGCAGAAGCAAAACATGGAATAAGAATATAGAACACGAGGAACGCGAGATTTTACGTGGAACCCTACTCCGTGAGGAGCGTGATGAAACCACGGGAGAAGCCCTCAAAGGGGCGTGTTATGCATTGCACTTTCTCAACTCATACAGGAGGTCTGGGGCTCCTTATATAGCCTCCACACAACCTCCAAGTCCCACCACTGGACAATGTGGGACTAAACAACTGGATGGGGTAAATGGATCCTAGAGGGATCCATTTACCCTCCTATAACGCAATAGGCACATATAACAAATACTCCAACACTCCCCCTCAAGCTGGAGCATGCAATGCTCAGCTTGGACAAACAGAAAGAGACTCAACTCAACGCTAAAGGACACTACGGACAATATTAACCCAACGTGCACAACTGCTGCTGTCGAGGACGTTGCTTCTCATGCCGTGCAGGTGAGGAGGATGAACGAGCTGGAGTGTGAGTCAAACTAAGGAATTAGAATCCGACCATCGAGTCTGAAACTGCGCCTGAAGTCTCCTCATAGGAGAACTGAGTCTCTCCCATCTGGCTCAGGGAATGGTACTCTACTCTGGAGTACCTATGGCTCACATGAAAACTCTGGCCTAACAACAAGAATGGATGGGGACCACTGACAATGCACATATGAAAGAAGACCGCATACGTGTGCGTGTATGAAACTGGACTCAGAATCAATCGTCGAGTCTGAACAACTGTAGAATCTGGAATCTGAATGGTCTGAAAATCTGCATGTGAATCTGGAACATCTGAATAGACCTGTGACTCTACATATACTCCCCCTTTCTCCCATACTTTGTCGGAAAATGAGAATGACAATGATCAACCAAGTTGGGAGAAGATAATAAAATTGGGGTGAAAGAAAACATCTCAAATGTTGATTTTTTTTCGGCTTCTCATTTTTTCCCGGCTATTTCAATTTTTTTAGCCACAATTTTTTTAAAATAAGCCGTTGAATTTTTTTAAATACGGCTTTCACAAACTGCGTACGACTTTTTTCTGTACGCGCCTCTTTTTTTTCCAGCTCACGTCGGGCTCTTATATCCCCCTAATGAGCCCAATAATATACATCACCTTTTTTTGTGGATCTCACGGCCCAAAGAACTTAGCCTACTTGATTTTTTTAATTCTGGCCCGATTGGCCTCATGACCTGCCCCCCTTTTTTTCTTCATTTTTTTTACAAAAGTTGGCGCAGCAACGGGCCCAAAGAAAACAACCTCCTCATCATTTTTTTTAAATAAGAAATGGTGCTAGGGTTCCCAGCCTGGGAACCCTCGTTACAAAAGCTGCCGCCCCCTGATGGGGCTCTTCGTGATGCCGCTGGAGATCCCGTCACCGCCGCGGCTGGATGGATGGAGAGCGGTTGGTGCGCACAAAGAGGATCAGGCAAGGAGGACCATGCGCACCGCCTGCGTGCATCGAGGAAAGGAAGGGCGATGGATCCGCCTGAGGCACGCAAGGAGCCTGATGCTCCGTTGTGGGAGGTTGCGTCGTTGCTACTCGCTGCGATGTGGCATGGAACTGGAGCGGCGATGCCGTGTGGGAGATTCCTCCGCCTTGCACGCTAGAAGTTGCGAGGGAGAAGAAAAAGGGGGGGGGGGCGATGACGAGGAAGGGGGACGCAGCTTCGAAGGGCGCAGCCCGAGTTGCGACCTTTGCCGCATGGGGTCTTTTGTTCGTGAGTTACCGCCCACAGGGGCAATGGCGCGGCTGGAGCGTCGGCAACAAGGAGGAGACGTTGTCGATTGAAGATCTGGAGGATTGAGCGCTGCCTGCCAGGGGAGATGAAGGTGTGCCAATACCTAGATGCGCGAGGGGATCGTTGCGCTGTCGTCGGTGATGAAGATGGGTTTGTCGATCAGTAGAAAGAACCCTAGAATCAAAACTTGGCATTGGAGAGGGCCTGGAGATGATGGCGCTGAAACATCGCCAAGGGCTTTGAGACCATAGGGTTTGCGTACCAGGAGGCAACGTTGCATTGCTCTCCTGCGCACGAGAACTGTGCTTGGGCCAAACCCCTAGAGACGCGAGACCTTGAATCTCCAGAATAATGATCTTCAAATGTTTATCTTTGAAAATAATCGACAATAAAATTGATAATCGAATCTCGAACATAATATGAAAAACTTTCACGATCAAATCCGCGAGAATCGAACCCGCTTTGATTCCATGTTAGAAAATAAACATGCGGAAGCAAAACATGGAATAAGAATATAGTTACGAAGAACACGAGATTTTACGTGGAACCCTACTCCGTGAGGAGCGGGATGAAACCACGGGAGAAGTATCAAAGGGGCGCGTTATGCATTGCACTTTCTCAACTGATACATGAGGTCTGGGGCTCCTTATATAGCCTCCACACAGCCTCCAAGTCCCACCACTGGACAATGTGGGACTAAATAACTGGATGGGGTAAATGCATCCTGGAGGGATCCATTTACCTTCCTACAACACAATAGGCACACATAACAAATACTCTGACACTTCACGTGTTTATTTGTCAACATTGCTTCTTCATATATATGATAAATATTCTAAGTTTCACAACTTATACAACCAAATAACAACATCAAGTTGCAAACTTTCAACTAATATAAAATATTTATTACAATTCAAATAAAAATCTGTGTGCAATAGAATTGGTATATGCAGATGTATGATAAATTGAATATGATGTATACAAGATCATGGAGCTTCGCTTGTTTCAAGCGTTCTCTTCTCTTTGCATGGAGCTATATATAGAAATATGCAAGGTTTAACATGGAAACAAAAGCACAAACATAAAAAATATAATGCTTACAGAAAAATAGGGTCATGTCCAAAACACATAATAAAAAAAAGTAAAAAAAGCCTCGTGCTCGAGGCTTACGCCTCTGCCTCGCCTCGAGCGCCTCGCGCTTCGAATGCCTTACGCCCAATCAAGGCGTACACCCCACCTAGGGAACCTGAGGCGTGCGCCTCAGGGCGATTTTGGTGCGCCTCGCCTCGAGGCGACGCTTTTTAAAACCATGATACAAATATTAAAGTGATATCCATGTCTGTATCCATTTTAAAACAAATACAAATACGAACGCCAAAATCAATATAAAGCGAATACGATAACAGATTGGATACACATATATCCTTGTTCATTTTCATTTCTAGTTTTATGTGATACCATTGCCACAATCTACGTGTCTTCCCTACATGGCCTCGATGACATGAATAACTCTTATATGTTGTCGCCTCTCTTTGTTGTGATATCGTCCGTGCTTCTGATTATGGTCTTCGCAACCCTTGTGTGCCTCAATTGGCCTTGGTGATCTCGTTACGTAGAGCCGCCTCCTCTCTTTACTGCCATTTGAGTTGTGTCATTCATTGTCCTAACAACCCACACACGTCACACATTAAAATAGATCTAGAGTGAAGCCAATGTGCCACTCCCTTTTTTTGGTTGCCGAGCTTGATCTGAAGCTAAAGGATCGTAACATCCTTGGGAGAAGCTCTTCAACAAACGTTAATTACAGTGCCGTTTATGTGGCACTGCCTTTCCATGCCACGATTCAACATCATGCTGCATCCTTAGTAGTTGCATCACCTGCATAACACTGCTGCCTCCTTGTTTGTTCTGAAACGGCTCGCCTTTAGGTAACAGTCACGCCTTATCTGATATTCTATGATCTGCACAAAAGTCAAGAAAACAACTATAATGGAAATACAAGTCTCTAATTGATGAACCTAGAATTGATTTATTTTGGTGCCATGTGGAAATATAAAATTTCTGCATCGTTATGAACAAGAATAAAATAATTTTCATGGTTTCGGGCGATTAAAATGCCCGTCTTACTCTATGGAGAAAGGCCCGGTGGGGTTAATCTTTATATTAAACTTATCACTGTACAAGAAGGTACAAGGATCCTTGTATAGGCCCTTTAACACTCACAAGGTATCTTACTCAAAAAACTTAGAAGCTCCTCTCCAATTTATCCAACTACATTAATTTTTTGACTTGCATCTTTTAAATATCTCCATTATTTTAAAAGATCGTACCTGAGTATTTTTTAGAGTATCCTTTTTAGATTGAAATAAGTTCCGACATTTACCTCTGTTACAACTCTAACTTTATTTTCATTCAACTTACATTCCATATAGTTTGTCTTAGTTCTACTTAGTTGGATATCCTGGTATCTCCAAACCTGATGCAAACAAGAATTTTTGGTGGAGATGAAATGGTGGAGAAGGGAGGAGGATGGAGAAGAACACGTCGATTGCATGGGGTTTTGGAATAGGAACACGAATATGCGTAGGAGGGGAAAGACGAGCAAAGGGAGAGAGAGAAGACAATGGACAAACTCCAAAAGCACTCAGACTTGATCTGCCTAATACAATGCCTCCTAGCCCCTTTGTATAGGAGGGGCGTGATTATAAAATAAAATAATAGGAAAACTAATCCCTAAATTGACTCAACCAAATGATTAACCACAGATCACATGCGCTCTTTTTATCTAAATCAAAATTGTAATCGACTCAAATTAGATAAAAATTAACAACTGACCCTGCCCCCAGTTTAACTAGACTTCAATCGAACAGATGAAAATCCCCAATTTTAATTGTAGTTCTCAATTTCATGCTGCATAATTCTTCTTCGCTAGATTTCTAATTTCTTTGAATAACACTGGAAAGCTATCTGGACCCAGTAAACCATCAACTTAAGATTTGCAAGTGTTGAATGTACTTTCGGTTAAGAGAAGGTTTGTACGGAATGACAACTTTATTCAAGAGTTTTTCCTACGCGCTAATCACCTCCAAGTATTGCCCCCCTACTCTTTTGGTAAAAGCATGATATAGAGCCATTATTGTGGACCTAACCTCACCATCACCCTAGAAATGTCCCCCATCAACTACATAATGGATGTGATTCCATCATCCTCACCCACTAGCAATTGCATGGGAGTACTTTGTGTTTGAAACTCCTTCTTGCCACCATCTCTGCATAGAGTGTTGCTTCTAGTCCATCTCTTTTTTTTCTTTATGCCATAATGTCCTGGCACGTCATCCTTTAAAAAAATTTGCGGAGGTCATATTCCTATTGTTCTCAAATATGTCTAACAATGCAAGCGCTTCATGTGCTTTGGTTCTCCTTTCTCCCCTCTGTGCTTGGACTTCAGTTTTGCAGACGGTAAGAAATATTTACAGAGGTGAGAGCTTTGCTACAACTTGTTGGGTTGTCGAGCCTGATGCCTGGCACTCTCCCCAAAACTCTGCAATTAAGGATTTGAATCTTTCTTCGAGGAGACTAGATCGCTTGAATTCGAACTTCAGAGAGGTAGGATGCGATTGCTTACTGAATTTGAACTTCGAAGAGGTAGGATGCAGTCGCTTACCCAAGTCCCAGATAAGAGGAGTATTGTCGGAATGATACCTTGGCAATTATTTGATAGATGTGATATGAAAACACTACAGCAAATCATTTGAAATGAGGAAATGACCGATATGTAACACGAGTGAGAGTTTCTACAAGTACATATGCAGCCCCCTACATATGTAATTTTGAGCTTCAAATCATTGATGAATGAGGTGAAGCTGTCTAAACCTACGTTTATCCCTCTTTGAAATTCAGGTGTGTCTATGGACCTTAACTTTATGTTGTAGTCCCCTCCCAATTGTCATGGTTACCCTGAGAAACTAAACCACACATGCTGTAGTTCATCCCACAACAGAATCCTAGTTGCACCCATTGAGGGACTTTACATAGTTGTGACAACAATTTAACACCCACTAGATTTTTTCAAGCATGACAATTTTAATGACCTTTGCTTCGACAACTCAACCTTATGTGGCGCAATAGGTTACCTTTTCAACCAACAAGTGTGCCCCCACATTTGCACGAAGAAACTACTGCTTTGAAAATAGAAAAAACAGTCAACATGAATAATTCCAAGTTTTGTCATCCCATATAGGTTGCTTAGTTTCTTGGAATGCCACAATGTTTTCTTGCCATTTATGCAACATTGCACCCGTAAATTCCATATGGGATCTTCATTTAGTTAATATTTTTTGCTCCAAGTATACTATGAAACCTATGTAATCAACTCTTTTTAGATTTGTGCCATTAGAAGCCATGTCATGAAAACCTTCTGAAGAACACCCATCAAAACTCATGGTATTGTGTCTTCAAGTGAACATGTGAAACTCTAGGAATGAAGGCTGTCCCACTCAATTTCGAGTTTGCTCCCTTACACTGCCAAGAGCTCTCACGCAACAAGATGCAACCTAAAGCAGTTTTTAGGTCATAAAGTGAGTCTCATCAATTGAAGTTATGGGACACTTATGATGAAGTAAAATTTACCTTAACGATTTGTTTATCTTTAAGTTAAATGTCTGGGAACCCCTGTAGATCTTCCTATTACTTTAAAGATGAAAGTGAATTAGTGGTGAGGTTAAGGGAGAAGGATTAAAAGCTCGCCCTTTAGTCCTCAATGTAGTAGGCAAGGTCAAAGGTGCACAAGGTGTCTCTAATTCTATCGAACCACTTGGTAGTGTACAAGATATAACATAGGGAAGGAGACCTCTTTAAGAAGCCTTTGTAGAATCTGAAGGACTTTTGGAACTCTTGTTGCTGTCTTGCGGAGCCACCCCTATGGTCCTCGATGTAATAGGCATGGTTAAAGGATCGCATGGCATCTCTATTAAACAACTTGATAGAGTTGAATTGATCTCAATTCTTCATGTCATTCTTTTCCTTCTCCCTATTCATTAATAACAAACATATTATTCCAATATATAAAATATAAATTCCAATGGCTTTTGCTGCTATGACCTTCCTAACCACGATTTTTTTATTTCGGGTATTCCATTATTCACCTGTAAATAAGAAAAATTCTACTAATACTAAACTAAGTATAAAAAATGATATAAAATAAGTAGCTGTTTCCATCATTTCTATGGTTACTTCTTAAACGGTGAGGTCTTTTCTATATACCGGAGCCCTTTTCCTCATTTTTGAGAAGTGTCTAGAGTTTAAAGGACTTTTCGAGGTCTTGTTGCTGCCTCCCAGAGCTTCTTTCGTAGCAGATCGAGGTAGATGTAAGAAGCCCTCTAAACCACACAGTATAATTTCCTTGTGGGAACCTCCAACCGAAACCTATGCAGGTAAAACTTGTTTATGCTGCTCCTGTAGAGCCACACATAGTGACTCTTGTATGTTGTAGATAACTCGCAGTCCGTCTTGAGGCACGTCTTTGACGGTTCCGAAATCCGCTTGTTAAGAAGATGTTTTTATTTTGTGTGTAAAAATGATGAATGATTTGTCGTTCGTTGTAGGCGGTGATCGGAATCGGTCAAGAAATAACCACAAATATTTATTTAATTTCAATCACGTGGTTTTATATTTATTTTACTTGGGCAAGTCCCAAGGTCGACCACAAGGAGGCAAAGGAACAACCTAGAGTTATGTCTATCAAAATTCGTGCATGGTTTTCGAGGCAGTCTTTGTTTGGAATTTTTAATGCAAATAAGGGATGCAAGATGCAATTTTGGCCTATTTTAGGGACTAAAAAATTCGATCAAATGATGTCCGAAAAATATGAAACTTGGCCACAATGCAAAATATGATGAAATGAATGCACTTTAATTTTTTTGGAATTTTTCGATGCAATATGATTTTTTTTATGAATTTTTGAATGCAAATAGAATGCATTTCAATATTTAATTATAATAAATACTAAACCAACTCGTTTTCAAGAGATAAAATTATCTGAGATCTATCACTAGGTGATGGATCTCAGAAAAATTCTAAACCTCGAAAATGTGGGGTTTAATACCTATTAAAAATTAAATACTGAAATATGTAAAATGATTTTTACAGGGCAAATTAAGTATGCAAATGCAAATCTTTTTGGGCACAATACCAAGCACAATAACTCTACAATATGTGATTTTTGAGAAATTTGTAGAGCAATAGTTAATCAATGGCAAATTTAATAGCAAGAAATGGGTAAAATTCACAATTTTCTACAAAATAATTAATCACTAATTTAACCATTAATCACAAAAATATCCACAATATGTCAACACGTAGAGAATTAAATGAGAAACATCATGCTATCTTTTGAATAATAAAATAATGTATTGGAGATGTCTAAAAATGAAGGAGAACACAGGGGTAGAACTGCAATAAATAAACTAAATAAAATGCAAAGGGGGGCTATTATGTAATTACCAAGAACCTCAGGAGCTTTTCTGCAAATTCTCCAGAAGGGCACGTGCCTGGCATGTGCCCTTAGGTCGGCGGGGCTGAGGCGCAAATAGTAGGAAGTCTTGGGAGCCTTTCTGCAAATGTGACGCATCACGTGTCGCACGTCTGTGCCTCAGCGTGGCCCGAGGCTAGTGGCTTAGCGATAGGCTCGGGAATGATCCGGACCGTTGATGACGATGCAATTTGACGGCTGGGGGTCCAGAGAACGTCAATGGCTTGGATGGAGGCGCTTGGTGATCGGACGGTTGCCTTTGGCCGACACACGGCCAGGGGTCGTCGGAGGCGAGGCGGAGCGGCTGAGTGGCGGTCGCGGGACGTCGTCGACGTGGCCGACACACGGCCAGGGGTCGGCGATGAAGAAGCGTTGACGGAGGAGCTGGAGCTTTAGGCGATGTGCGGCGAGGTGGCGATTGCGTAGCACGGTGGTGGAGTCCCGCGGAGGTTCATCGGGAGCCGTAGCGTCGTCGGAGAAGACGAAGTCACGGTCGTCGGTGGCGGCGATGAAGATGACAGAGCGAAGCTTCGCGAGAAGCTCGGAGGCGGAGGTGATGTCTCGGAGGTGATGATGATGGTCGAGAGAGAGAGGGAGATCGGAGATGGTGCTTGCGGAAGGGAAGGAGGTGGAGCGAGGTGAAGTAGAGGGTACTTGGTGGAGGCTCGACGGCGGTGCATGCCAGAGCTGGAGCAGCTGCGACGGAGGAGGTGGGCTGCGACGAGGCCAAGGAGACCTCGGATCACGCCGGCGATGGAGGTGCTCACGGTTGTCACTGCCGGAGGAGGTCCTGCGACGGATCGGCGGATGATGGACCTCGAGTGCGGTGAGGCCTTTCAATAAGAGAGAGAGTGAAGGTCGTTGGCGGAGATCACAGGGAGAAGTCGCGGAGCGGCCGGCGTGAGCGTTGCGGAGGTGGTTGGGCAGATAACGAGGCGGCGACGGAGATTTCGGGGGAAGGGGGCGCAGGAGGTTGATGATGTAAACGGTCGTTCGATCGGCCATGATCGAACGGCTGTGGAGGCGCCACGTGGTGGTTGAAAGGGAGAGGGCGCGACATGTGCGACGCACGTGCAGTTATTTTAATTTTTTTAATAAAAATAAATAATAAAAAAAAGGGGGCCAAAAATGGTTGACACGTGGCGGCCCCAGGGGCTGCCACGTGTCAGCACCAGAAAAATCCGTAGATAAAGATTTTGTAAAATAAAAAATAAATAGCAAATGACCTCTGATCGAAAAAGTTCCTTCACGAAAAATGCTCGTCTCGATGAGATCTATAACTTTTATGAAGACATCAAAATCAAAATCGATCAAATGCACAAAGTGAATTTTTGGGGTATACTATATACATAGAATACCTATATTATTGGGTTTTGTTTTTTTATCTTTTTTTAAACCAGATAAAAATTCGGGCAAAATATGAATAAATCAAAGATAAATAAAGACACCTAAATCTATTTTTTTTAGATTTTTATTAATAGGTTAGAACGTACATAAAATATCAGGTCAAAAACCGCTAAAATACACAATGTACAAAAGAGGCCCAAAACCCAACTTTCACATATGAGCTCCGATTCACTTGAACTTGGTCTTGACTTGAAGGTAATTGAATGTATATTAGTTCAAAAGTGAGTAGGATCAAGACGGACACTGGATGGGGAAGATCTGAGGTTTTTAGTCCGGAAATCCTGAAAATAGGGTTTGGGCTTTGGTCCACTTAACAGGGTTAGTGAATTTTTTTATATTTTTCATTTATTCTTGTGAGTGATATGTACACAGTAGAGGTGGTTTTGGATCATTCGGAGTTAGCAAGAAGGAGTTAAAAATCAAGGAAGTTAGGCTATTTACAGGTCATTTTTGGCTTGGATTTTTGGCTTCTTATTTTGTGCAAACATAATGGATAAAATGCAATTCTTATGAAAACATGCATGAATGCTAATTATGCAGAATAGATGCTGATATGCTGTTGATTTTGAGGAATTGGAACTTAATTAATGAGATTTAGAGGGATGAATCCGAGATTCATCATCCCCCTGTACTTAAACCATGCTCGTCCCTAAGCATAAAAAAGAAATGCCGTGAGGTGAAATGAGATTGGGTTCCATACCAAGACCATGAGCTGAAGGTGAAAATGAAACTAGACTCGACCTTTGGATTATTAGTGTGTTGGAACTTCTGTGAGACTTAGATTTTTAAAATAACCAGCCCTCAAGTTCTACATATCATTGTTACAGTTTCGACTCAGAAGTCGTCTTAGATCAATCCTCTTCCCGAAGTATACCCTATGAACATTGAACAACCGACTCATTTGTGTGAAAGGTTTTAGCTCTTCCCATCCAGAATGCCGGACTACCATGCTCCTCTCCTCTTCAGTAACTCGTCCTCGGGGAGTCAGGTATTTCCTTCTAAGGTCTGTCGCATTGTGTTCACAATCGAATTGGGGGAGAAGTTAGAAGAGGGGGAAAAAACTGGAGGGTGGCCAGTGTATTCACCTCTCCTTGTGAAGATGGCCAGTGTAGCTGAGTCTACACAAAGATCTGCAGGTTTCTTGAAGCTTGGACCTTTTTGGTCAGATTTTATTTGGTAGAATACTTCTTTGTATTTGGAATTTTTGGTGGTTCTGCTTGGATCTTGTTGTGCCCCTGCGGATATAGAATCTTTTTGTTCCGTACATTGGGGTCTTAGAAAAAATTGTACCCAGCCGTCCATCCCTTTTCCGAAGCTTTATTTCAACCTGTACTCCGGTCTTTAGATTTCCACGCTACCAGAAAAGAGACTCACACAGTCTTCCAACATCTCGTCTGAGTTGAGCTAAGTGCATAGTGCGAGAGTACAAATTAATTCCCTATTCCAGAGTTGTACCCAGAATGAAGAGACCAGGTTAGACACTAAGAGTCAAACGCTGCACATTGTCATGTGGAACTTAAAGAATTAAGTCAAAGACCTGAAGCTCTTAAAATCCTATTTCTCGGTGAAGTTCCTCTGAAAATTAGGTGGATTAAGGTCAAGTCCAAACCACTCTCGATTTCTTGCTCACAACTCGGTTCAGAACCCGATGACTTTTCACAAATGCAAATGCATGAAATGATGGATGAAGTGTAGGTGTGTGAAATGCGGACACATTTTTTTTTGATGCAAAAATGAAATAAGAAGCCTTTTTTTTCAAAATTTTTGGGCACGATTAGTGTTAGTAGAAAAACTCTTTTTTCTTTTCTTTTTTCTTCTGTTTTTTAAATTAATTACCAACCCTGTAAATACATATAGACTAACGTGAAAGTACGAGATATGGGTAAAATATATACAAAGTATACACAGACCCCCGTATACTTAGCGAGTGCTATGTGCTCAGAGCACAAGAAGCGTAAAGAAAACATAGCTCGGGCTAAGCGTAAGAGAGTGAAAAATAAAAAAAAGAAGCGGTTGGGATATGTGAATGAGGAGAGTGTATATAGGTGGATGTCGGTTACCCCTATACTTAGGCTTTGGTCAGCCTAAGTATAGAAGAAGGGTGGAAGTGAAGTGATCGGGAGAAGGAGGATGGTATGTACAGATGGCATCGGTCCCCCCTATACTTAGGCCTTGGCCTAAGTAGCGGAAGAAGCTGTACAAGGAGGTCGATGTGGCCGGGAGGGAGGGTGGGAATGATATGATAAATCTTCATTGTCCTCGCTCTGCGTGAAGTAGATGACCTCAACTTGAACTGTCTGCTCTTTGGATGATTCAATATATGGCTTCAGCAATTGTCCGTTTACCGAGAAAGTTGTGCATCATCTTTGAGTTCGGCAATATCCACGCTTCCATTGGTATGCACGTCGATGACAATGTAGGGACCCGTCCATTTTTATTTTAGTTTTCCATGAAAAATCTTCAACCGAGCATTAAACAACCACACTTTCTGCCCAGGGACAAAGGTTTTATCTTGAATGTGTCTATCATGCCATCTCTTGACCTTGTCCTTATAAATCACACTGTTGTCATATGTCCTATTTCGGATTTCGATTACCTCATTCAGATTTAAGTCTCGACATAGTTTCCCAAGGTGACAACTCCAATTCAACTTTTTGATCGCCTATTCTGATTTGTGAATCAATTCTGCAGGTAGATGGCATGACTTGGCATAGATCATCCTAAAAGGTGAAGTACCGAGTGGAGTCTTATAGGCTGTCCTATATGCTCATAGAACTTGGTCCAACAGTTTCGATCAATTCTTCTTATCTGGACGAACCAACTTCTGAAGAATACCATCCACCTCTCTATTAGAAACCTCTGCCATGCCATTAGATTACGGATGATATGGGTTGACTATTCTATGCTCAAATTTGTACTCTTTAGCCAAGGATCTCATCTCCCTATTCACAAGGTGGCTACCTCTATCAGAAATTAAAACTTTTGGTATCCCAAACCTTGCAATGATATTATCCTTGATAAACTTACAGACGACTTTGCTATCTGCGGTTCGGGTTGGAATAGCCTCTACCCATCTTGATAAATAGTCAACCGCTAACAAGATGTACTCAAATCCATTGCTGTTGGGAAAAGGACCCATAAAATTGATCCCCCATGCATCGAAAACATCACAGAAAATCATTGGTTGCATGGGCATTTCATCTCTGTATCTCACAGTCCCTACCATTCTTTGACAAATCGGGCATGACCGTACAAATTCATTAGCATCCTAAAATAAGTTCCGCAGTAAAATCCACATTGGAGTACCTTGTGCGCGGTTCTCTTTCCCGAATGGTGTCCTCCAGCTTCGAGAGAATGACAATGTGTGAGGACACTACACTCTGATATTCCTCCTGAGGAATACATCTTCTCCAGACACAATCCGGTCCTTCATAAAAAAGGAAGGGATCGTCCCAACGGTATTTTCTCGAATATGACTTCAATCGATCAATCATTTTCTTGGTCCAACCAAAGGGAACCTACTTGAAGACAAGATCGTTCACTATGTCGGAATACTACGGGGTTGAATCAATAACGCAAACTGATTCGTCTGGAAAAGTCTCCTTAATTGGTTCAGTGTCAGGATAATCGTTTTGCTCGATTCGGGAAAGGTGATCAGCAACAACATTCTTTATTCCAGGTTTATCCTTGATCTCCAAATTAAATTGCTGGATTAACAAGATCCCATCTCAAAAGTCATGCCTTGGCATCCTTATCCATGAGATATCTAATTGCCGTGTGATCTGTGAAAATTGTCACCTTGGAGCCCGGTATGTATGATCTGAATTTTTCAAGGTCTCAAACAACCGCGAGCATTTCCTTTTCAGTCACTAATTTCTCTGTGCAGGATCCAACACTTTGCTCGCGTAGTGAATCGCATAAGGAATTCCATCTCTTCTTTGTTCAAGTACCGCTCCGACAGCAAAATCCGATGCATCGGTCATGATCTCGAAAGGAAGAGACCAGTCAGGAGCTTGTAATATCGGCGATTCACATATTTTCTTTTTCAGGTCCGACAGCAAAAAATCCGATGTATCGGTCATGATCTCGAAGGGAAGAGACCAGTCGGGAGCTTGTAATATCGGTGATTCACATATTTTCTTTTTCAGGAGCTCGAGGGCCTCTAGACACCTGTGATTTACAATAAACTCGGTGTCTTTTCCTAAGAGCTCAGTTAGTGGGCGCGCGATCTTTGAAAAATCTGGGATAAACCTTCGATAAAATCCAACATGCCCTAAGAACGACCTTACTGACTTGACGTTGGTTGGTGGTTCAAGTTTCTTGATCACATCCACCTTGGCAGGGTCGACCTCCATTCCCTTTTGGAGATGACGTGCCCCAACACGATACCCTCAGTCACCATAAAGTGACTTTTCTCCCAAGAGAGTACCAAATTAACCTCCCTGCATCTCTGGAGGACTCGGTCCAAGTGCACTAAACATGTATCAAATGAATCACCATGAACCGAGAAGTCATCTATGAAGACTTCCAGGAAATCACCAACCATTTCGGCAAATACGACAATCATGCACCGCTGATGTGCCTGGGGCATTACAAAGCCCGAATGGCATGCGCTTGAATGCGTAGGTACCGAAGGGACATGTGAAAGTGGTCTTTTCCTGATCCTCGGAGCGATAGCTACTTGATTGTAGCCGGAGTACCCATCAAGAAAACAGAAGAATGCTTTCCCTGCAAGCCTCTCCAAGATTTGATCAATAAATGACAGTGGAAAGTAATCTTTCTTGGTCGCAGCATTCAGGCGCCTGTAATCGACACAGACGCGCCACGACGTTGGTACTCGGGTCGCGATCTCTACCCCCTCCTCGTTGGTGACCATCTGGATTCCCGACTTCTTCGGGACGACATGAAGGGGGGATACCCACTTGGAGTCAGAAATGGGGTATATAAATCTTGCTTTGCACCATTTGTCTATCTCTTTCTTAACCACTTCCCAAAGATTGGGGTTTAATCTTCTCTGAAATTCACTGGAAGGCCTTGCATTATCCTCAACATAAATTTGGTGCGAGCAGAGAGCGGGGTTTATTCCTACGAGATCCGACACCGTCCAACCGATGGCTTTTTCGATTTCGCTCAAGAACTTCGAGTAATCTGGATTCCTGGTCCACCGTTAATGATGAGCTAATGATCACAGGGAATTTTTCTTTGGGTCCATTTAGAAATGCATACTTCAGTGTGGGAGGTAGTGGTTTCAGCTCTGGCAATTCTGAATCATCACTCAAGTCTGGCTGAATGACTTTTGCATCTGGCTCAGTGTCGGTCGGTGGTGAATCACTTTGTGATGTGCTGGCTACCAATTCCGAAGAAAGTTGAGTCGGATCGCTAAAGAAGTGTAGTAAATCGGCCAGAGCCGTGTCCGTCTCGTCATCGATATTTCTTGATTATCCCGAAGATGATGGGGCTGACAAATTCGAAAGGATTTCTGTGTCATCAAGACTGTAGTAATCTGGGTGACTAGATATGTTTGGCAATATCTCGCAAATTGCACTGTGCATTGTTTCTTCTTCTGATGATGTGCTTTCAATCTGTATGTCTGACAGTTGGTCCCACGCCCAGTAGTGTTGAGGAGATTGCATTCTGATGTTTCGGCATATTCAGTGGTGGATTCGGAATCTGGTTGCCACTTCGTTTGTTTCATCTCCAAGTCTACTTCTCCGCCTGGAGAGCGGAATTTCATCATTTCGGAACCGTAATCGAATACAGCTTTGGCGGTTTTTAAGAATGGTTTTCCAAGGATGATTTGTGATTCCTCGGGGTCTCCATATCAAGGGCAGTGAAGTCCACTTTGTATTCCGTACCATCGATTACGATGATGATATTTTTTTACTTCTCCCTTAGGTCTTTTAGTGGATTTATCTGCAAATTGGAGTAAAAATAATGATTTCTTGAGAGGGCCTAACTCCAATCTATAATATAAGGCTAATGTAGAAGATTTATGGAAGAACCATTGTCGAGAAGTGTGCGTGCGAACGCAACGCCGCTAATGCGACTCTCCACATAATGAGCACCCAGATCCCTTTTCTTTCTTGGCAGATGATTTTTGACACATTTGGTAGTGACAACTGCCAAAATATGAGTCTCCACAAATTGACTTGTTTTCTTTGTACGAGTCCTGGTGCGAGTGCATTCACCTTCAAGTACTTCTGGAATGCTGGATTACTGGCCACATACTGATCAAAGGGTACTTTGACTGTGATATTTTGCTGGCAGAATCGTTCCATTTCTGAATCATCTAGAATGTTTTTCTTTTGTTTTCCTTTCTTAAGAGCATGGGGGAAAGGAATGGAAGCATTTGAAATAGGAGATAGAGAGCCGGAATCATAAATAAGAGCATCTTTATTAGACTTGGAGTTCTTATTACAATCATAAGATTCTGATAATAATCAAAATCAGGTTGCTGAAAAGGTGACAAAGGTATTTTTACAGCAAATAGAGGTTTAAGGTCCTCTGCAGACTCCATAGATGCTTTCCCTTTCTCTCGTGCTTGGATCTTCAGGCGCCCTTCTTCTTCCTCCTCGGAAGCATCCTCCGGTTGATTTTCCGAGTTTTCATGGTCCGATTCCCTTGCCCAGTCAGGTGCGACCACGGTCCTTCCGCTCATGAGTGACATGACATTGATATTGTCAAACGAAAGAATCTCATGTTCAGATGTGGAAAAATTTGAATAGTATACATGACCATTGTGTTGAGATGATTGAGATTTGTTCAAGCTATTAGGGTTAGCTTGAACTTGGGCGGGAATGGTTGTGGTTGGGGCAGTCTGCTCATCCTTCCAATGAGACAAGCGATTGACATCATCCCGTAGATCGTGCAGCTCATTTCGGAAGTTGCGAATTTCTTCAAGCATTTGCCTCTGAATATCGATCGGTTCTTCTGGAGAGTTGGATGATTGAACTGATGGCTTAGGAGCTTGATATTGCTGACGGTATTGCTGAGGTTGGTTCTGGCGATTGTAGGGCTGCTGCTGCTTCGGATGCTGGAAAGATGCAGTGTTCTGAGTGTGCTGTGGAGCCGGAGGGAATGCGGCATTATAGAAAGTGGGTGGGCGTTGATAAGACTGACGGTCTCCCATATTACCCTGTCGGGTAGTGTCCTGTGTGTACCAAATGCTGTTTACCTCGAATGTCAGAGGCGAGGCTTCATTGATTGTCTCAGCCGGTGGGGGTGGCTGCTGGGAAGGTTGGGCATAGGATTGGTCCTAAGCCCATGGTTGCTGTTGTTCTGATCCTGGCTGCTCCTGGACATGATGCACATGATAGATCGGGACCGTAGGTGCAGTAGGCATCCCCATCTTGGACACCTTCTCAGTGAGCTCCTCCATCTGCTTTGGGAATTGGGAAATCCTGCTGTCGATGTCGTTCATTCTCTTATGAATTTGATCCACCACTGTCAATTTATCGGCGATGATGTTCATGTTTGGAATCAAATCCTCTGCTATCTCTGCGACAGTTTGCTTTCATCCTTTGGCTTGAAAGGTGTTCAAGGAATTGGTGTATGCTCTACTAGCGATCTGTGAACGGCTTGTATCTGCCATCTGCTCCAGTACCTTCCAGACGGTCTCAGCTCCACGTAATGTGTAATTCCCTCCGCAGGCATCGCTAACTAACCCTTGAGTCTCGTAGTTGAGGCAAGAGTAGAGTGACTGAAGTAGGATGTTGTTATCCAAGTCATGGCAGGGACATTTCTGTAGCAGGTCTTTAAACCTATCCCAAGCCTCACAGAGTAGTTCATTGGGCATCTGAGAGAAACTGGTGATGCGGGTCCTCATTTGGTTGGTCCGACTCAAGGGGTAGAATTTCTTCAAAAACAGGTTTTTGAACCTCTCATAAGTGGTCACAGTCACTCCTAAGTTCTTCACCCAGTAATCTGCCTTCCCTTTCAAGGCGAAAGGTAGTGCAGTGAGACGAATGTAGTCCTTGCTGACTTGTGGGTGCCTCAGATTAGAATATATCAGCTCCAAGTCTCGCAAGAATTCATATGACTCTTCAGTCGTATTACCATGGAATTGTGGTAATTGACTTATGAATATTCAGTCGTATTACCAAGAATTCATATGACTCTTCAGTCGTATTACCATGGCTTCAGTTCATAGTTTATTTCTGGCTGAGGTGGCTGCAAACAATTCTTTACTCTGTACTGTCCACGGTTGTATGCTGCTTCCATTGGTGGTTCTTCTCCAGCATTCAACTGTTCAAGTTGTTCCCTCAGTAACTGCTGTTGCTGCTCAGATACAGCCAATCTTGCAAAAATCATCTATATTGGGTCTTCATTATGTTCCTCTCCTGGTTCCTTCCTGAGAGGCAACTTGGGCAGCATCTTCTTCTTCTTCTTCTCTTCACCTTCAGAATGGGAGAAATCAGAGTCAATAGAATGGAAAGATTCATAATCAGAGTTATCGAGGTAAGAGTCTTCCTCGATGTGATCAGGAGCTGAAGAAAGAGTATGGGTTTGACTCCTTCCCGGAAGCTGAAAGAATCATAAGAGAAGGATTCACGGGAAGGGTGTCCATGAACCCGAGGTGCTCCTGAGTAAGAGTGCCTCCGAACCTTTGAGATTAGAAAAGTTGTGGTGGTCAGAGAAGGGTTCGCGGAGTCCGAACGAGAATTACCACAATTTTCCATTCTCGATTCAAAATGATCAACAAGAGGTTTACGGTTCATGATCTAGGCACAAGTGTGCGGTATTATTGATTATCTAGTTTCTACGCACAATCCAAACACAGTATACGGGTTTGTTTCACCAACTCACTCAGTGAAGGCCGTTAGAGTTCGGCCAATTATCTTGTCAGTTTTAATTGGTGAGAATTCAAATCTTGCAAGTCACTTAAACGAGCTATTAGGTACCTGTATTTCCTGACTGACTGTCCGGAATTCTTACGACTAGTTGCACCTACTTTCAACCAGTATGGGAGTAAGTAAGGACCGTATAACGACTACCCTTTACTTGAGGACGGAGCCTTATGCAGTGTCCTCTAAACCACCCACTCTGCTAAGGAAATCCGGACCGTTTACCGGCTACCCGTTAGATCCTCACTGAGAAGTAGCTAATCGTTTTTGGTAGAATCAGTAGTTAGTATGAAAATCCTGGCTTAGCTCTATCCTAGTGTGCGTCTCTCTCCTCGCTGCAAGATAAAATTAAACAATGTCGGGGTTGCTCTCTCGCAAGAATTCTTGATTTTATGGGTTTTTAAGATCGGCTATATTTAGCAGTCCCAATTGTATCTAGGTGATCACTGAAGAATTTAAATGAGCACAAATACACGTCTACCATCCAATCCCAATTTTCTTCAGAGTTATGTGATAAAACAAGAGAGAGAAGTTCGGGAAAAGCCGATGCACGCGAAAACAATGATGTATGCTCAGTTAGAAGACTTATAGTGAATCCTCGCAATCTCCATGTGGGATGCAATACATAATTGAAAAAATATTCTAAATGAATGCAAGCTGGTGAAAAACCGCACCTAAGCAGAAAGTTCTATTAGCGGGAAAGAATTGAGTTAAATTTTGGCTAAATTGAACGATCTATGTGTGTCTCAGTTAATGTGCAGTGTGGCCTTAGACCCTACGAGCACAATCAAAAATATAAATGCTCTGAGAGCCGTATGTGCAGGTCTATCCTAATCGCCACTCAAGTCAGGCCCTACCCTCACCGGAGAGTGAAACATGCCACGACACACCACAGAAGAAAGTTCAGAATCTTTTTACACACGCGAGAGTCCAAACAGACACCGCTGTAAATGAGCAACTAATAAAAAAAATAAAATTGCAGAAATTAAAAACCTAGACTCTACGCTCTCTCACGACTCGACTCGATCTTAAATTAATTGCGGCTTTTCGGAAGTCGGTGAAGATGCGTCGGTTCCTTGAAAAACTGCTCCACGTACGCCGGGTACCTCACAAAAAAGAGAGATTTGTTTAAGAGAGTGACTTAGAAAATAATCAAAAATAAAATAAGCGAAATAAATGCTGAAAATAAATACAGGAAATTAAATGAAATGTATAATGAAAAATTCGGAGGTCAGAATACCAGAATACGGAAAACCGAACAAAAAATTTCAAAAAACAAAACTAAGTCGTTTGCCTCCCCAGCAACGGCGCCATCTGACGGTTCCGAAATCCGCTCGTTAAGAAGATGTTTTTATTTATCATGTGTAAAAATGATGACTGATTTGTCGTTCGTTGTAGGCGGCGATCGGAATCGGTCAAGAAATAACCACAAATATTTATTTAATTTCAATCACGTGGTTTTATGTTTATTTTACTTGGACAAGTCCCAAGGTCGATCACAAGGAGGCAATGGAACAACCTAGAGTTATGTCTATCAAAATTCGTGTACGGTTTTCGAGGCGGTCTTTTTTTTGGATTTTAATGCAAATAAGGGATGTAAGATGCAATTTCGGCCTATTTTAGGGACTAAAATGTAAAATTCGATCAAATGATGTTCGAAAAATATGAAACTTGGCCACAATGCAAAATATGA
This sequence comes from Ottelia alismoides, assembly GCA_037367405.1. Classification (NCBI taxonomy): domain Eukaryota; kingdom Viridiplantae; phylum Streptophyta; class Magnoliopsida; order Alismatales; family Hydrocharitaceae; genus Ottelia; species Ottelia alismoides. Next base: position 769,958 of record JAZKJV010010363.1, on the reverse strand, counting down.
TGAAATGAATGCACAATAATTTTTTTGGAATTTTTGGATGCAATATGAATTTTTTATGAATTTTTAAATGCAAACAGAATGAATTTCAATATTTAATTATAATAAATATTAAACCTATTTGTTTTCAAGAGATAAAATTATCTAAGATCTATCACTAGGTGATGGATCTCAGAAAAATCCTAAATCGAAAATGTGGGGTTTAATACCTATTAAAAATTAAATACTGAAATACGTAAAATGATTTTTACAGGGCAAATTATGTATGCAAATGCAAATCTTTTTGGGCACAATATCAAGCACAATTAACTCTACAATATATGATTTTTGGGAAATTTTTAGAGCAATAGTTAATCAATGGCAAATTTAATAGCAAGAAATGGGTAAAATTCACAATTTTCCACAAAATAATTAATCATTGATTAACCATTAATCACAAAAATGTCCACAATATGTCAACACGTAGAGAAGTAAATGAGAAACATCATGCTATTTTTTGAATAATAAAATAATGTACTGGAGATGTCTAAAAATGAAGGAGAACACAGGGGTAGAACTGCAATAAATAAACTAAATAAAATGCAAGGGGGGAGACTATCATGTAATTATCAAGAACCTCAGGAGCTTTTCTGCAAATTCTCCAGAAGGGCACGTGCCTGGCACGTGCCCTCAGGTCGACGGGGCTGAGGCGCAAATAGTAGGAAGTCTTGGGGGCCCTTCTGCAGATGTGCTGCTGATCACGTGACTCCTCACGTGCGAGGTCAGGCTCGGGCGGGGTCTTGGCTCGGACCGCCACGTGTCGCACGTCTGTGCCTCGGCGTGGCTCGAGGCTAGTGGCTTGGCGATAGGCTCGAGAATGATCTGGACCGTTGATGACGATGCAATCTGACAGCTGGGGTTCCAGAGAATGTCAATGGCTTGGATGGAGGCACTTGGTGATTGGACGGTTGCCTTTGGTCGACACACAGCCAGGGGTCGTCGGAGGCGAGGCGGAGCGACTGAGTGGCGGTCGCGGGACGTCGTCGACGTGGCCGACACACGGCCAGGGGTCGGCGATGAAGAAGCGTTGACGGAGGAGCTGGAGCTTTAGGCGATGTTCGGCGAGGTGACGATGGCGTAGCGCGGTGGTGGAGTCCCGCGGAGGTTCGTCGGGAGCCGTAGCGTCGTCGGAGAAGACGAAGTTGCGGTCGTCGATGGCGGCGATGAAGATGACGGAGCGAAGCTTCGCGAGAAGCTCGGAGGCGGAGGTGACATCTCGGAGGTGAAGATGATGGTCGGGAGAGAGAGAGGAGATCAGAGATGGTGCTTGCGGAAGGGAAGGAGGTGGAGCGAGGTGAAGCAGAGGGTACCTGGTGGAGGCTCGACGGCGGTGCACGCTGGAGCTGGAGCAGCTGCGATGGAGGAGGCGGGCTGCGACGAGGCCAAGGAGACCTCGGATCACGCCGACGATGGAGGTGCTCACGGTTGTCACTGCCGGAGGAGGTCCTGCGATGGATCGGCGGATGATGGAGCTCGGGTGCGGCGAGGCCTTTAATTAGGAGAGAGAGAGGGAATGTCATTGGCGGAGATCACGGGGAGAAGTCGCGGAGCGGCCGGCGCGAGCGTTGTGGAGGCGGTTAGGCGGATCACGAGGCGGCATCGGAGATTTAGGGGAAGGGGGTGTGGGAGGTTGAAGATGTACATCGGCCGTTCGATCGGCCATGATCGAACGGTTGTGGAGGCGCCACGTGATGGCTGAAAGGGAGAGGGCACGGCACGTGCGGAGCACGTGCCTGGGGGCACGTGCGATGCACGTGCGGTTATTTTAATTTTTTTAATAAAAAACGAATAATAAAAAAAGGGCCAAAAACGGCTGACACGTGGCGGCCCCAGGGGCAGCCACGTGTCAGCACCAGAAAGATCCGCAGATAAAGATTTGTAAAATAAAAAATAAATAGCAAATGACCTCGGATCGAAAAAGTTCCTTCACGAAAAATGCTCGTCTCGATGAGATCTATAACTTTCATGAAGACATCAAAACCAAAATCGATCAAATGCACAAAGTGAATTTTTGCGGTATCCCATATACATAGAATACCTATATTTTTGGGTTTTGTATTTTTTTGTCTTTTTTTAAACCAGATTAAAATCCGGAAAAAATATGAAAAATCAAAGATAAATAAAAACACCTAAATCTATTTTTTTGGATTTTTATTAATAGGTTAGAACGTATATAAAATATCAGGTCAAAAACCGCTAAATACACAATGTACAAAAGAGGCCCAAAACCCAACTTTCACATATGAGCTCCGATTCACTTGAGCTTGACCTTGATTTGAAGGTAATTGAATGTATATTAGTTCAAAAGTGAGTAGGATCAAGACGGACACTGGATGGGGAAGATATGGGGTTTTTAGTCCTGAAATCCTGAAACTAGGGTTTGGGTTCTTGGTCCACTTAACAGGGTTAGTGAATTTTTTTGTATTTTTCATTTATTCTTGTGAGTGATGTACACAGTGGAGGTGGTTTTGGATCATTCGGAGTTAGCAAGGAGTTAAAAATCAGGGAAGTTAGGCTATTTACAGGTCATTTTTGGCTTGGATTTTTGGCATCTTATTTTGTGCAAACATAATGGATAAAATGCAATTCTTATGAAAACATGCATGAATGCTAATTATGCAGAATAGATGCAGATATGCTGTTGATTTTAAGGGATTGGAGCTTAATTAATGAGATATAGAGGGATGAATCCGAGATTCATCAGTCTCCTCCCAACATGAATGAAGAAGTGGTAAGACGATCAACTGCGATGACCTTTAGGGAATAATAATTTATGTTTTGCACCATGAGAATCACATGATTGTAAAATTCACGATTTTCAAAATCATCACTATGATTGGTGTGAATATGAGAAACCACATATCATTATTAATTTGCACTAGAATTTGACAAAACATTGAAATATTTATTTCTTATGCTTAAGGAAAATCATCAAAAATAATTAAGCAAAACTTGTAGCCTTTCAAGTTGTCTAACTTCGTAGGGTCAACAAGAGTAAGTGAAGTAAATCTGAAGGGCAAGCATCACGATCGTATGCATGTTAAATTTTTAAGGTAACCACTTAACTATGTTATGCTTACATAATTTGTTAAGGTTTGAAAGTGCCCTAATCTTCTATACCAAAAAGAACCATCGTCATGAGAAACTACCAAATAATCGTTCAATTTTTTTATCTACTTCAAAAACTATATATCTTTTTAAACTTTCTCCTTAAACATCATTAATAACTTCATCAAAGATTTTAGAAATGCTAGAGGTTAATATACTTTATAAGCTTTATCACATACCAAATCCACTAAGTTTGTGTCTCGTACAACATGACTTCACTTATGTTGTAAGTTTGGGTATATTAAGATTTAGTGCTCGAATTTCGTTCTTTGAAATGTTTATAATCCATTTCATGTAGTCTCTTTCACCTGTTTCGTAATAATGTTTAAGAATATTCTTTGGTATTAGTGTTTGATATGCTATTAGTTTTACTTTCCTTAATTTATCTAATAATGCTCCTTTTATATACAAGATGTGTGTGAGTGTACCCCATTTGGGCTTTACTAGAAAGTGGCCTTTGTATGCAGAGTAGTTTGTATAAATTATATATTCTTGGGGTTTCAAGGCGTTAAAACCATTAACTTTTTTCGGCAAGATTGATTTTATCTTTGAGAGAAGTATCTTCCTTACATGAAGCTTCCTTTTAAAAGGAACCCTTACGAAATCCTTTTTTAAATCACCATCTCCATTTTTAAATTTATGGGATGCAAAAAATAATAAAATGCATCTAATAGTAGGATGAGTCAATGTTCCTCATCTTCTAATACCATTAACCAGATATACATTTTCTGAATTTGATTATGGACGAGTTGACTAGTCACGTTTAGGATGAGATGCCTTGGTGTATGTTGTTCGTTGATGATATTGTGTTGATTGATGAGACTAGACATGGAGTAAATGAGAAGCTCAAGGTTTGGATACATGCATTAGAGACTAAAGGATTTTGTATAAGTAGGGCTGAGACTAAATATATGGAGTGTACTTTTGATGGAAACAGTGGTGAAGGAATCGAGGTGAAGATCGACGATGATAACATTCAAATGAAAGACTCTTTTAGACACTTTGGATCTATTCTGCAACATGATGGGGAAATTGACGGAGTTGCTTCTCATAGAATAAATGCAGGTTGGCTAAAGTAGAGAGTATCCTCTACTATTCTATGTGATAAGAAAATTCATTTCAAAATCAAAGGAAAGTTTTACCAAGCACCCGTGAGACCTGCTATACTCTATGGATCAGAATTTTGGCTTGTGAACCACAGACCCATGTAGAGAGTGACAGTCGCAGATGAAGATGTCATACGCGTAAAGATCTGACTTTGAATGATGTGATCAGAAGGAAAGTTGGTGTAGCTCTGATAAAGGATACGATGAGAGAAAACTGCTTAGGATGGTTTAGCCATTTAGAAAGGAGATCGGCTAATGCACTAGTTAGGAGATGCGAGTTTTGGGATGTTGAGCCGACTAAGAGAGGGCGAGGAAGACCCAAGAAGTGTTGGAATGAGACTATCTGAAGGGGTCTTAGTTTTTTGGATCTAAGCTCGAGAATGACCCAAGATAGGTCAGAATGGAGGTAAAGAATCCATGTAGCCGACCCTACTTAATGTGGGAAATGGCTTTATTGTTGTTATTGTGAGTCAGATCGTCCCATATGGGATGGGATTTCTTCTTATAAAGGTTCTTATCGAGTTTCTTGTGCACATCTCCTTTGCCCGATCTCCTTTTCTTGCATAGCAGACAATCCTCGCAATTGTGATGATTTTTTTTGCAACTGTAGCAAAACATGATGACCTTACTTGTTGTCCTTCCTTTTCTCAAATCTTTTCTTGTTCTTCAAGAACTTTGAACTACCTTGTGGGAGCAAGTTTGCATCTCTGTCTTCATCGGATGGCGATTCATGGATGATTTTGAAGGCTAGACTTTACCTCTTTGGTTTCATCATAATATTTTGATTTTTCTTGATTTAGTGATAGGAAGTTTTTGAGGACGCACTCCATATTTATATCGTTAATATTATTCTTCGTAGGAACAACCTTTTGCTCCCATATGTGAGAGTGAGAGTCAATGATCTTTTCTTGTAGCCGTCCTTTCATGGAATTCTTCACAAGGGCTTTGAGGTTGTTCACAATGTTTGTTAATCTAGTGCATCCTTGTAAGATTCTTGTTTATGCATCTTTACATTTTCATATTCTTGAGTTAGTGTGGAGTGGATGGTTTGCATTAATGATTAAATTATTAAGAGCATAAGTTGAAGTTACAGGGAAAAAGATATTGTTTCTTTCACCATACTTGCATTTTCCAATCTCGAGTTAGTATAATAATCTTCGATTTTTTTGAAAGAATAATCTTCGATTTCATAACTTTTTTTATAATCATAGATGACCTGGAGTGTCTTCCAAATCTTAGATGCATTTTTATTAATATACAAACTTGCACTCTTAAAGAGATACATAGAGCGCTTCACAGCATTTGCATTTTTTTGAGAAAATAACATTTGCATTCTTCACATGCTCATATTGGGAAGATGCAAGTATGGTGAAAGAAACAAGATCTGTTTTTGCCCTGTAACTCCAACTTATGCTCTTAATGATGTAATCATTAATATGCACACCATCCACTCCGAAGGTGCGGGTTCATGTGAGAAAATGCAACTATGGTAAAAGAAGTGGAGACACTTTTTGCCTCGCAAGTCCAACTTGTGCTCCTAATAATTCGATCTTTAATATACACGCTCGTCACTCGGAAGGTGCATGTTGACATAATACTGCTATGCTATATGCAATCCAAGAGCACCCCAATTATGAGGATTGCTACTAAATGGGGTCATTACACGTATGGTTCATCCCTTTCGGTAAATGAAGCAGTCTGGTCGATGCACTCTTGTCTTGTGGGCTATGAAGCTTTGAGTTTGCAGAAGTTATTCCTATGCAGAAAGCATGACGATGGTAACCCTCTGCTTGGAGATGATAAATCATCATCCAATGACTTAATTTATTTAGCGCTCAAATTTGAAAAATGTTTTGAGGGAATCTAGTCCTCAAATTTGAAAAATGTTTTGAGGGAATCTAGTCCTATCGGGACAACTAGGTCTTTTGAGAAATATTATTAATTCAATCCTATTAAATTATGGATTGCATTATAATCTTTTTAATTCTATATATCGTGTTTGAGGCTTGTACCCAGTACAACCACAAACATATACATGCAACCAACGTGCATCATATGTGTTGGGAAACGTGAATGAGATGTTCTATTCCATAGCCCTAGGCTCTCTTATATAGGAGAGTAGCCTATGGGTAAATTACATAAAGAGAATGGCAAGAAAATAAAATAACAAAGTGATACAAATAAATCATATGCGTCAACACTCCCCCTCAAGATGGAGCATAGATATCAATCATGCTCAGCCTGGACGCACACTTCTGGAATGGGCCTCTAAGTAGTGCCTTGGTGAAAATATCAGCAGTCTGATTCTCTGATGTGACATGAGATGTAGCAATGAACCCCTTCTGAATCATGTCACGTATGTAATGACAGTCGACCTCAATATGCTTGGTCCTTTCATGAAACGCTGGGTTATTTGCAATGAACAAGGCTGCCTGATTGTCACATTCCAACATCATAGGAAGAGGTATGTCAAGCCATAGATCTGCAAGTAAAGATTTCACCCACATCATTTCTGTGCTAGCCTGGGCCATAGCCCTATATTCTGATTCAGCACTGGATCTGGCTACTACTGTCTGCTTCTTGCTCTTCCACGAAACTATAGCATCTCCAACATAGACTGCAAACCCTGATGTTGACTTCCTGTCCTTGGGGCATCCTGCGTAGTCTGCATCCGCACATGCTGTGACAGAGATCTCCTTTCCTTTCTTAAATAGCAAGCCTGCACCTGGAGATGATTTTAAATATCTCAGAATCATGTGTATTGCATCCATATGGACCTGACGTGGTTGCTCCATGAACTGGCTCACACGACTCACTGCAAACGATATATCAGGTCTAGTGATCGTGACATACAGTAATTTGCCTACCAGTTCTCTGTACCTTCTCTTGTCCACCTCTTCTGTGTCATCATCATACAACTTCATGCTAGGATCCATTGGTGTCGTAGCAGGCCGGCATCCTAGCATACCTGTCTCACTCAGTAGATCTGTGACATACTTCCTCTGTGTCATGACTAATCCATATGGATTTCTAGCAAATTCCAGCCCCAGAAAATATCTAAGGACTCCCAAGTCCTTGGTGACAAACTCAGTCCCCAGCCTTTCCTTTGCCTGCTTAATGCCTTGGTCATCATCACCTGTAATCAAGATATCATCAACATAAACCATGATTACAATAATACCTCTCGCCGTCTTCTGCACGAACAAGGAATGATCGGCATTGGAGCGTTTATATCCTTGTTTCTCAAAGAGGTCTGAAAGCTTCTGAAACCATGCTCTGGGGCTCTGCTAAGGCCATAGATGGCCTTATGTAATCTGCAAACCTTGGAACACTCCCCCTCAACAGCAAACCCAGGTGGCTGTTGCATATAGACTTCCTCCTGCAAGTCTCCATACAGAAATGCATTCTTCACGTCCAGTTGATAGAGTGGCCAGTCTTTAGCAACCGCAACTGATAATAGGATCCGTAGAGTGGAATGACGCGCCACAGGAGAGAACGTGTCAAGATAATCTACCCCATATGTCTGTGTGAAGCCTCTTGCAACCAGGCGTGCCTTATACCTGTCAATGGAGCCATCTGCATTGTGTTTTACTGTAAATACCCACTTGCAACTCACCGGGCTAACACCTGTAGGCATAGGAACCAAACTCCAGGTTCCTCTAGACTGAAGTGCTGCCATCTACTCTTCCATTGCTAGTCGCCATCTAGCATCCTGCAAAGCATCATGATGGTTCCGTGGAATGTCTGTAGATGAAAGTGCCAGTGCAAACGTCCTGAAGTCTCCAGATAGCCTCTCAAAAGACACAGATGCTGATAATGGATATTTGGCACAGCTCCTCTTCGGCTTGCGTAGAGCGATTGGAACATCCAGATCATCTATACCATCACCATGCTCCTGTAATGTATCCTGCTGAGAAATGTCGTCAGATCCATCAACATTAATATTTTCATTACATACCATAGGCGAGCTAGTTGACGGGTCAGAACCATGAGCTGGAGGAGGCCTGCGGGTGTAGTGGAAAGGTAGCGGGGATACTATTGATGATGGTGGCGGTGGTGGTGACGGTGGTGTTTGTGGCAATGGTGATGGTGGTTCCATGAGTACGGCATCAGGAAGTGTAGGTGGTGGCTGCATGTTTCCGGATTCTGAAAAGTACATCACAGATTCAAAGAATGTAACATCTGCACTTATCATATACCGCCGACGCACAGGATCAAAACACTTGTACCCCTTTTGGGTTCTGGGTACCCCACAAAGACGCACTTGACAGCCCTAGGAGAGAGCTTGTCAGTACCGGGCGACAACTGATGGACAAATGCGACTGACCCAAACACACGAGGAGTAAGAATAAACAAATCCTTGTCAGGGTAAATAAGTGAGAAAGGAATTTGTTCATTCAAGACAGACGAAGGCATATGGTTGATAAGGTAACATGCAGTAAGGACTGCATCACCCCAGTAGGAGTACGGAACATGACTCTGAATAAGAAGTGACCTTGTGACATCAAGTAGGTGACGGTGTTTTCTTTCGGCAACCCCATTCTGTTGAGACGTATGAGCACACGATGTTTGGTGAATAATCCCTTTTGAGGAGTAGTAATTGGCTAGAATGTTGGTACACAATTCCAAGGCATTATCACTTCTCACAATCTTGACAGATGTAGAAAAAACATTTTGAATTTCATTTAGAAAATGGATAATAATATTTCCAGCTTCAGATTTATTTTTCATCAGAAAGACCCATGATGCTCTAGAGAAATCATCCACAAATACAATATAAAACCTGTGTCCCTGATGATCGGGAACACGACTTGGACCCCAGACATCGACATGAAACAACTCAAACCTGGAGTTACTACTCCGACCTTGACTACTGGGAAAAGACGACCTGTGATGTTTTCCCAACTGACACGCCTCACACTGGATAGGTGTGTGAGAGAGACTATAGGGTAGGACTAGACGCAACTTCTGAAGCGGTAAATGACCAAAGCGCAAATGCCACAGGAGAGGAGATACTTGTTCAGCAGGAGAGGATGTGGTTCCAGCAAATGGGGCCTGGTTCAGACGGTAAAGGCCTCCTTGCTCATAGCCATGACCAATCACGTTGCCCGTACGGATGTCCTGAAAAATCAAAGAAGATGGATCAAAAATAGCTCGACAGTGGAGATCCTTCGTGATCTGACTAATCGACAACAGATTCATAGAAAAATGTGGTGCATGTAGGACATTCTTCTGCTGCATAGAGGGTGTCAATCTAATCTCCCCCTGACCAGTGATAGGGGAATGCGTGCCATCAGCAATTACTACTGTCCGTCCTGGAGGGATCTGGGTGTATCCTGTAAGTAGACCCTGGTCGCCACATAAATGATGTGTGGCGCCCGAGTCCATGATCCATGGCAGTATATGAGATCTAATACTGTGGAGTGCAAGTGTACTACCTGAAGTACTGGTAGATGCAGAAGCAGAGGCAGAGGCAGCAGTATCAGTATGACTCTCTGTAGTCGGTGCTGGACCTGATGGTGGGATAATGCCCCTGAGGCGGGCAACTAGATCATCAAATCGTTGATCCAGTGAGCGGCAGATGGGGGCTCTATCTGTTCAGCTGCTCGTGCAGATGCAGGAAATCCATGCTTTGAGTAGCATGTGTCTTCAGTATATCCAACTCGGTGACAATATGAGCATGTTGGCCTAGTGCGGCCACCCCTTCCACGAGGAGTACGTCCACGGCCCTGGTGATGGAAACCACGGCCTCTGTTGGCCGCCATAGCTGAGGGATTCTGACTCGCAGCTGCTGAAGGTACTGTGATCCTGCTCAATCTGTGAAAAGCTTCCTCCATGGGAGGAATAGTCGAGTCCGCCAAAATCTGTGAACGTGCTGCCTCATACTCTGGATCAAGTGCAGCGAGAAACACACCCACCATCGTCGCATTCATGTATGTCTTCTGCTGTTCTGGCGTGGCGGTAAGTGGCATGAAGCTATAAAGCTTCTCAAACATCCCTCTCAACGATGTATAGAGAGAATGTAAAGGGCGGCCATTCTGCTTTATTGTGAAAATATCATGTTGTAGTTGCAGGATCTTCGTCTCATTCTTCGCCTGAGAATATGTCGCTGCCAGGATGTCCCACATGTCTTTCGCTGTGGGTTGATGTAGAATGTCATTGGCGATTTCAATAGCCAATGTGCCGGATAGCCAAACCTTGGCATATGCATCATCAGCCTCCCATGAGGCATGGACTCCAGTCTTCTCTGCAGGCTCGGGCTCGGTAAGAATGTGCTTCTTACCTGTAGACTTCATCATACTCATGAACTGCATTGCCCACAGTTCATAGTTCGTACCATCCATCTTGACAATGGGTGCTGGACCACGAAATGCGCCCATAGACGGGATATCTGCCTTGCTGTCTGACATACTGGAGACGGAAGACTGGAGTGACTAAGAGAAGATAATCTTTGTCTACAACGACATAGACGGGATTAGTTGCGTGTGTAGACGTCAAGCAACTATCCCCATGAATATGTGCGCGCTACGATCTGGATATGGTTTGGATACGCAAGCACAAAGGTCACACGCAAGGGCAACAAGAAGCCGCTACCCGCGTGTGCAACTGGGACGAAAGAGCGCACAGTGCGTTACTTCAACACGCACCAATGCGCGCAGATGCGCTACTGCAATACGCACCAATGCGCACGGATCTAGCGCTCTAGTGCGCACAGATGCACACAGATGCGCACGGTTCTAGCGCACCAGTGCGCACAGATGCACACAGGAAGGGCGCAGGCGCTAGGGCTGTAGCGCACAGGCGCCAAGGAGTGCGCACAGGCGCCAAGGATCGCGCGCAGATGCTAGGGCTGCAGATGCGCACAGATCGTGAGGGCTGCAACACGCAAGGGATGCGCTGGTGATGCGCACAAGCGCGCACAGCAGAGGCGACGGCGTTGGATGGCGCGCCGATCGAGAGAGAGAGGGAGAAGAAGAGGGCCGGCGGGTGGGGTTTAGGGTTAGGGTTTCGAGAACTCCGGTCTAGGACCGTCGCTCTGATACCATGTTGGGAAACGTGAATGAGATGTTCTATTCCATAGCCCTAGGCTCTCTTATATAGGAGAGTAGCCTATGGGTAAATTACATAAAGAGAATGGCAAGAAAATAAAATAACAAAGTGATACAAATAAATCATATGCGTCAACAATATGCACACGCATATATCCTAAATCACTACACAACACTTATCACATGTCATATAAATGAATGAGAATATGCATTCCATAGTCACATCACAAAGCTACATTCATCAATTACAAAGAGAAGTAACATATCCAATCATATCGCATATGAGGGGATATACTGTTGTTTCGAATGCTAACTATTTTGTGCGAGCGAGTAGAGGCAATCACTAATAAATAATCTTATATTTGTTGAATGCGTCAGAAAATAATGGAAAAAATACATTTTATTTGAAAATCAATCTCAATAGTTTTTCATAAAAACAATTTCTCATTTAAATCCAATGTTATGTTTTGAAAAGAAAACATACTGCAAGATCTAATGTTTTTGCGATTCGCCAATCGCACATACATTTAATATCATAGGATATGGAATAAAAAGACCGTTCAAATTTTTATATAAAATCAAATATCTATGTTTTAAAAAAACATGTGGCGTATTTAGGTGTAAGCTTTACAGCAATCGAGGCGTAAGCCTCCCTTCATTGAGAAAAAAATGTTCATAAAACTAAAATAAACCCTTTATGTATTTTAGTAAGATATTAACATGAAGTAAATATCTTAGGGGAAGCCCAAACTTCTTCGAACTCTGGTGATAACCAGTTTTGAGGCCACCCTCTTCCCCTAACTCTTTCCTTCCTCTATTTATCTCTCCCTTCCTATAAAAGAGCCACCAAGGGTTGGATGCTCTATTAAATTTCTCAATGAGTATAGGGGGCGTGGGCTCTACTTATAGCCCCATACTCAACAAGTCCCATTACTCATCCACATGGGACTAACCACTTCCCACTCGTAGAGGCTAAACTACACAAGTATCGCCACTCCCCCTCAAGAGGGGCATGGAGTGTCCAACTTGGGCAATACATTACTCAACATACATAAGCCAAGTACATATATTAAATAATTTTCTCAAATTCTCATTTGCATCTTCTTACACTTGTAATCTTGGGAATATGCAATTGCTATTATTAGTCTTTTTAATACCATGGATACAGAAGAAGACTGAAAAACGATCTCTCCAATAAAGACCTCTATAAATGTTGCCACCACATGATATTTTGAACCAAGGCTTACTATTACGAAGCCCTAAAATGGGTCCCTCTCGACGAGAGCCTTGAACTGGGCCTCTCCCACACTCGCTTAGAGAATGGTATATCTACTCTTTATTCCTTATAAATCTCTCCATATCGAGCCTTTATCGTGGGTCTTTGGCATATGTTGTCCACATTAGAACTCTGAATCTAAATTATGAGTATGCAGACTTCTGAAATAAATGATAGCTCATACAAAACAAGGAGTTCATACACACTCCTCCTTTCTCACATATCCATGTGGGAGATTCAAACAAATAGTTCCCATTTTCTTCTTCTCTGTCCCTTTTCTTCATCAACCATCCTTTTTTTATAATCCCCTTTTTTCCCACATCAACTCCCTCTTTTTTTTGCTTTTTTCCCGTCAACTTCATCTTTTTTGTTGACTGGTTTCCCCTTGTTTTCAATCATCTTTTCCATCTCCATCTTTTTATTTCTTTTGCTGCTTCTCTTCCTTTTTTTCTTTCAATTTTTCTATCCCCCCTTTTTAAGGTAAGAACAACCCTCATAATTGGGTTACAAATATCTAAAAAAGGACAATGGTCCCAGTTGTGGACATTGCATTGAGCCCCTCCCTCTTTTTCAATCCAAAAATAAGGCTCTCGATAAGGGAGCCATTTGCCGGATAAGATTCTTGATGGAGAACCCATCACCGCCACTCTCCTCGACTTGACTGTAATGTAGATGCCATTGCCGTCGTTGTCAGCACCTCGCGATTACTGCTTGCTCCACTAATGCATCACCAAGTTATCAAAATCATTGTCGAACATCACGCCAGGGGTTGCAGAATGAGGGTGCATCGCCCTGCATCTAGACCTACTTTGAGTTAATTGCTAGATGTTGTCATCGCCAAGGATGCGTCACCAAGGGCACATTGCCAACGAATTCTATCATCGCCAGTGGCATGTTGCCTGTATCTGCATCGTGCTATGAAGAAATAATCACTATATCGTTGAAATCCGTATCACTGAGACACAATGCACTCCTCTTCTACAACAACATTGCACACAATGCATCTCCAATGCCATTTGAACAGTGTTTCAACGTGCATCTTCATGACATCTGAATACATCTTCAAGGGGCGCATCTGAGCTCACCACGACACCATTGAGCATCTCGTGCATATGGCCTCACTATTGCAACATCTTATAGGAACCCTAGGCGTATGGTGGGATGCATTGTCATGCACACTTTCTTGATGGAGCAGATTAATCTTAGGGAAATAAACTTCATGAAGAAGACACACATGCCGAACTTGGGAGAAAAAAATGAGACAACAAATAGAAATAAAATTGCTTTTTTGAATATGATCCCAAAATTGACTTGCTTTGATAATCGCGTGAAAACAAGGAATAAGAATTGCAGAATCAAAGGCAACAAAAACCTGATTTATGTGGAACCTCACTCCAGAGGATCGGGATGAAACCACATGAGAAAGTCACTGAAGGTTGGATGCTCTATTAAATTTCTCAATCACATGGTGTGTAGGCTATATGTATAGCCCCCCTCCAAACTCAACAAGTCCCATCACTCATCTATTCGAGATTAACAACTCTCAAAGGATCCAATTACACAAATATCTCAACACTAATCACATGCTTTCCAAATGCGTATATTGATACTCTCAACTTTGTATTTTGTTTCTTAAATAGGACGAGCACTTGTGGGATTCGCTTTACTCTAACGTCGCATGAGTGAGCGTTGGCTCCATGTTTATCAAGTATAAGCTTATATGATTCCTTTGGGAAATCATACACCTTATATACCCTTATATATACACCAACTCATTCGTATATGAATCTTGTCGGGCCATCAACCTAGTGGTCCGCCAAATGTACACACTCAGATATACATGGTATATATGTTTCCAATCACAGGACGATTGCCTATCTCATGGTAGTTTATGATACAAGACTTCATCTATCTTGACATCATCAATTTAACACTTTAACTTGACTAATTTGACTACTCTAAATATGTTCTTATGCAGAGGACCTACATCAATAGTATTGGTTGAATGTTAGTTTGTGGCAACATTAGTATCATGGAGGATATTATCATATCTTCTCAGACTAGAGATTATTATTGGATAACGCTATACCATTTTAATTGTTTTCTTGATCTAATTTTAAGACCATCAATTACATATAAGTTATTTTTAGCTAACTCTGTAGATCATTAACTATATGATGCATAAGTAGTCATGGTCGATAGCCTCAACTGTACATGCGGAAAGGGAATAAGTGTATGTTTATTACAAGGCTCTAGGGTCCTTTTAAAATAAAAAAAGAAACTGTAGAGGTGAAAATAGGTTGCCCGATTAGGTTACATAGATGCCTTATTAGACATAAACGTAAAAGAGAAGAAAAAAAGGCCGTCATACTATAAATAAACTATTGTTATAACACTCACTCTTAAAATGAAGCATAGATGTCTATTATGCTCAACTTGGATAAGCACTTCTAGAATAGTCTCTTGGCGAGTGTTTTGTTGAGCTGACATGGTAAGTAGATATGAAGCCTTTTTTGAATCATGTCCCATGTGTTATGGCAACCAACTTCAATGTGGTTAGTTTGCTTATGGAATACTGGAATGTTGCCAATGAATAAGGCTGCTTGGTTGTCACACATGAGCTGCAAATGGAGAGACACCTCCATAGTTAGGTCAATTAAGATCGACTAGACCCACATCATCTCAGTGCTGACCGGAGCCATGGCTCTGTACTCAGATTCTTAACCTATCACAAGCCTTCTGTGTTTTCTACCGAACTCTCGACCAAGGAAGTACTAGAGCTCCCTAAGATCCTTGATGATGAATTGTTTCCCAAGGAAGTCTTTTAATTTATCAGTTCCCTTGATGTCATCTATTGTAATGACATCATCCACACACACCAAAACGACGGTCGTACCTCTATTGACTCGTGCACAAATAATGAATGAGTGGTAGTAAATCTGGTGAAGTCCTGTTGTCAATCAAGTCTAAGAGCTTTTGGAACTGCACTATTGAATTTGCTTAAGGACATAGACAACCTTATAGAGCATGCATACCTTCTGACACTCCTCCTTTATATCAAACTCAGGTAGCTGCTACATGTACATTTTTTTTTCTGAAGTTCTGCATATAGAAATGCTTTCTTGACATTTGACTGAAACAACGATCAGTCCATAGCCAGCCACCATGGGATACCCACTTGCACCCAACTACAAATAATGCTTGCTTGATGAGATCCAGTTGAAACAACTGTAATAATGCTTGCTCGATGCTTCACTATGAATACCCACTTGCAGCCAACCACAAATGCTCCGGTGAGGGATGTGGCCTAGGTCTAGGTGCCTTTGGACTGCGAAGTTGCCTCTCCTCTTCCATAGCCAACCACTACTGGAGATCTTGTAATGCCTCATGATGTGTGCATAAGACAATAACAAACGATCATACACTACGAATTTCTTCTAGTCCTCTGAGAGATGATAAAAAAAATGACTAAAGAGAGAGAGTATGTAGCACGTGTGTATCGACTCTTTCGAAGAGCAATGGGATGAGTAAGATCCTTAGAAGAATTGTAGGGTCCATCCCGCTGAATTGTAACTCTCGAATCAATTGAATGACCATGCTATACAGTATCACCCTGCTAAACGGAAACAATTACCGTGTCATCAATAATAACCATGTGTTCACCCACTTAAATGGTCTGGTGGTAGTGCGGTGTGCCTACAACCTAAAAGACTAGGGTTCAAGACCCCCCTTGTGGGGGTTGCGTATTAAATGGTAGACAATTGATGCAACCAAAGTGTGCAATAACCTAAATGACGATTCAAGCAATGGAACTATAGAAACAAAATGACGAACGAGATAAATGAAGCATGACAGGCCAAAAATCAGCAACAATATTTGTCAAGTTACCCGTGTTTTAGCACCGATTTCGATCCACAAAATTAGGGCAAATAGATGAGTTAAGAGTCTTAGTAAAATTATCACAATATTGCAACGACTAGGGGTCTCAACGATTCACCAAACCAAATCAACAATACCACAATCCACAACTAATATTTATGCGGTAGAATATGAGAAATGGGCACTCGTACCACAACCGGCAAGGGAGGTCGTGCTCGCTTCATATCTGGTCAGGCGTGGCAGTGGCTTGCTTCAGCGATTTCCGGGGATGCAGGGGTTGGCGTCGCGCAACACGACAACAGGTGGTCTGGCGGGCGCTGGAGGAGGGACGGGGTGTCGAGTCGCAGTCGTGAAGGGGCCACGGGGTTGAGGAGAATGGTAGGTGGCTGGCGAGGCGATGCTGCGGCTTGAGGGCGAGGCCGAAGGCTGTGGCTGGGGCAGGCGGGATTAACGCCTGGTGGAGAGAGTCGGGCGGCGCGGGGAAGAGAGGTGTTGCGCGGAGGAGGGGTGCAGTTGCTGGCGAATGCGATGGGAGGTGGTGTGATCGACAGGCAGGGCGAGTTGGCGTGGGTGAGAGCGGTGGCGAGGAGAGGAAGGAAGGGAGGTAGAGGAGCGGCGGCGTCGTAGAGGTGGGAGGAGATATGGGAAGAGAGGGAAGAGGAGGGGGCGGAATCGAGTGGAGAAGTGGAATCGGGGGTGGGAGGGCTGGTCGGAGTTGGGAGGAGAGGAGACGGGGAATGGCGGCGGCGTGGGTTAGCGGGTTAGGGTTTGGAACGAAGGGGGGAAGAAACTGGGGAAGAAAGGGGTCGGGGAGAGAGGCTGCGGGACCGAGAGAGAGGGAGAGAGAGAGAGAAAATTAGAGATAGGAAATTATTAATTCAACTCAACTTAAAAAACAAACCTAATACAAAGGGAGCCCTTTATAGAGGCTACTCCCCCTCAAAAGAAGCAACAAATCCCTAAAATTAGGGAAAGAAGAAATCAAAGGGAAAATATAAAAAGAGGCCTTTTATAATGAGCCTTTTACATGGGAATGAAATAAAATCAAATAGACAAAACAAATGCTAAATAAAATAAATAAAATAAATGTCGTAGAGTTGCTATCATGCTGCATCAACTCCCCCCCTGCTGAAAAGAATCTCGCTCCGTCGAGATGGCATCGCGGAAATTCTGAAGTATATCGTGGCGGAGTTGTTGGAGTTCATCCTCGTCAATCCAGGTGCAATCGGTAAAAGGTCGTCCCTTCCATTTGACTAGCTATCGTCGGAAGAGACCACGTCTAGTCGTCATATCTCGGATATCTGCAATATCTTCAATCTGATCAGCATCGGTTGCGGCTGGTGGTTGGCGCATATCATCATTGGCGGGAATTGCTACTGGGGTGGCATCGTCCTGTTCATCTCCATGATATAAGAAGAGATCTGATACATTGAAGACCGGTGATGTCTGAACGTCTGGCGGCAGGTCGAGTAAATATGCATTGGGCCCAATCCTCTTGAGGATTCGAAATGGACCAATCTTTCGTTCACTCAATTTTTGGTGGACTCTCAAAGGAAACCTCTCTTTTTTAAGGTGGACCATCACTAATTCTCCAACTCTGAACTCGCTCTCTCTTCGGTGTAGGTTGGCTTGAGTTTGGTATTTCTGGGTCATGGATTGGAGTTTGGTTCGGATTTCGGTATGGAGGTGGGTTAGGTGTTTGACCAGATCCTCAGCAGCTGCACTACTTCTCCCTTGCATGGTTGTGGGTTTTAGGTCAAGAATTTGGGGAAGTGGAAAGCCGTACACACTCTCAAAGGGCGATTTTCCGGTGGACCTATTAGTGGAACTGTTATATGCGAATTCAGCTTGGGGAAGAATTAGATCCCATTTGGACGGAGAGTCCCCTGCAAGACATCGCAATAAATTTCCTAATGATCTGTTAACTACTTCAGTTTGCCCATCTGTTTGTGGATGATAAGCGGTGCTATATTGCAGACGAGTACCAAGACGAGACCAAAGCGTGCGCCAAAAGTGACTCAAAAACCGGGTATCACGGTCTGAAGTAAAAGAACGAGGGACACCATGCAAACGGACGACATCACGAAAAAACAAATCAGCGACATGAGATGCATCTGAGGTTTTCCTACATGTAATGAAATGTGCCATTTTAGAAAATCGATCCACAACCACAAAAATAGAGTCAACTTTTCGCACAGTGAGGGGTAACCCTAGCACAAAATCCATGGTGATATCTTCCCAGGGTCGCAGAGGAATGGGCAGAGGTGTGTACAGTCCAGTGTTCTGCCGGTGGCCTTTAAATCTTTGACATGTTTGACATTTCTGTACGAATTTTGTTACATCCTTTCGCAACTGCGGCCAATAAAAACGTTCTTGGAGAAGGATCAAGGTTTTGTCTCGTCCAAAATGTCCAGCTAAACCTCCATTGTGTAGTTCTGAAATTAAGTTCTCTCGAAGGGACGCGGCCGGGATGCATAGTTGGTGGCCTTTGAATAAGAAACCCTCATGAAGAACAAAAGTGGCTGTTGGGTCCTGCCCAGTACCAACACAGTCGGCATGAACTTGATCGAAGTCAGGGTCAGTGGGGTAGAGGTCTTTGAGAGTTTCAAATCCTATTGTGCTGACGGTCATTGTGGTCAGGGCATGTGCTCGCCGGCTCAACGCGTCGGCCACGCGGTTCAGGGTTCCGGCTTTGTGCTTGAGATGGAAGGTGTATTCCTGGAGGAAACTAACCCATTTGGCATGACGTTTGTTAAGAGTTTTCTGGGAGTTCAAATACCTCAGGGCTTCATGGTCAGAGTTAAGGATAAATTCACGTTGGACCAGGTAATGTCTCCAATGCTTGAGAGCTTGGACCACGACATAAAATTCGACATCGTAAGTGGAATATCGCGATCTGGCTTCGTTCAATTTCTCACTATAGAAGGCGACAGGTCGTCCTTCTTGACTTAGGACAGCACCGATCCCGACATGTGAGGCGTCGCAATCGACGACAAAAACCTTGGTGAAATCAAGAAGTGCCAAAACAGGGGCATGTGTCAATTGATGTTTTAAGTTTCGAAAGCTGGTCTCTGCCTCAAGAGTCCAAGCGGGTGCGCCTTTCCGCGTACAATCTACCAACGGAGCTGCACAAGTGCTGAAGTTCCGTATGGAACGTCGGTAGAAAGAAGCTAATCCCAGAAAGCTGCGAATTTCAGTGAGTGTTTTGGGTACGGGCCAGCTCTGAATGGCCTGGATTTTGGAGGGATCAACCTTAAGTCCATCGGCGGTGACAATGTACCCTAGGAAGAGGACTGTGTCAGACATGAAGGAGCACTTCTTAAGGTGAACATACAGTTTTTGGGCTCTCAGGGTTTCCAGGACTTGCTGAAGGTGAGACAAATGGTCTTCTTTAGTCAAGCTGTAGATCAGGATGTCATCGAAATACACAACCACAAACTTACCAATGAAGGGTCGCAACACATGATTCATGGTTCGCATGAAGGTGCTTGGGGCATTCGGCAAGCCGAATGGCATGACCATCCATTCGTACAGGCCCTCTTTGGTTTTAAAAGCAGTTTTCCACTCGTCTCCAGGTCGGAGGCGAATCTGATGGTAGCCGCTGCGGAGATCCATTTTGGAGAACAATTTGGCACCTGATAACATGTCGAGCATATCGTCAATGCGTGGAATAGGAAAACGATATTTGATCGTTATCTTGTTGATAGCACGACTGTCCACGCACATTCTCCATGTGCCATCTTTCTTCGGTGTAAGCAGAGCAGGAACCGCCACGGGGCTCATACTCTCTCGAACATACCCACGTCGCAGCAGATCGGTAACCTGCCGGTTCATCTCTTCATGCTCGCTTGGGCTCATTCGGTAATGGGGTAAGTGAGGTAGGCTGGCTCCATGGACTAGATCAATGTGATGTTGAATGTCTCGCAACGGGGGCAGTCCTTCAGGCAATTCTTCAGGCGTGATGTCAGCGAACTCTCGGATTATGGGCTTTATCTCAGGCGGGACCTCAGGTGTAGTGGTCTCTTGGTTGTCCACTTCACGTCCCATTAACGCATAGATGGTGGAGCTCTCTTGAATTTCACGTTGGAATGTTTGGGCTTCCATCAACAATACGGAGCCCGAGGTCACAGTCTTTGAAGGTGTAGCCTTATTACTAGTTTGGGCGGTCGCGGCTCGAAGTGTAGCCACTTGGCGGGGGCTAAGGGCTTCCCGTTGTGGTTTGAGGGTTACCCGAACTTTGTCTATGAGAAAGGTGTAAGTGTTCAGTTTTCCTCGGTGTTCAGTGTCCCGATCGAATTGCCACGGTCTCCTTAGAAGTATGTGACATACATCCATAAGGGCTACATGGCACCACACTTCGTCCTTATATGAAGGACCAATGGAGAAGCTAACGAGGCTTTGACGGTGGATCAGGATTTGGGTACCACCTCGAAACCATGCCACGCTGTACGGTTTCTCGAGTGGTTGTGTTGGTAGACTCAACTTATCTACCATTTCTTGTGAAACGAAGTTCTCAACGCTTCCTCCGTCAATGATCAGTGAACATCGTCGTCCTCTGGAGGTGCAGGTGGTTCGGAATATGCTGCGTCGTAGCCAACTATCAGCCTCGTGGACAGCGGGGGTGAGCAGAATGCTTGTGGGTGCGCTGTCGGGGGCGATAAAGTTGTCGTGTTCGATTACTAGGAACGGACCGGATTCGTCTCCCTCCACTCCTAGAGGTTCATAGTCATCGGCTCCCATGGTGTCAGCAGTCAACGTAGTCGGATCATCTTCAGGAAATTCCTGTTGGTTAGGGTCGGGGTATTCAGGGTCGTCGACGGTGCATAAATGGGCGGGTTTAACTTTAGGGTTTGGGCATTCTGCTGCGCAGTGCCCTTTCTGAAGGCATCTGAAACAAGTATCGGGTCCTACTGTAGGACGAGCCCCGAGAATTCCTGACCCAGCATGAACTGGTCGGGGGTGTGAACTTGTGTTTCCAGTAGTAGTGCGGGATATAGAGTTCCCCGATTTGATGCTTGACTGTGCGCCCACCTTAGTTTGTCTGGTGGAGATGGTTGGTGCAGAGGGTGTGGCAGCAGAGGTAGTGGTGATCGCCGTGCGCCGTGTGAGGTTCCTGGATAATTTCTCTTCAGCCCTTTCAGCTCTATCATGGGCAGCGTCTACTGTTCGACAGTTATACATGTACAATTCATCTTGGATGTTGGTTCGTAATCCATGTGTGTATCGGGCCACCAGTTGGGAATCGCTTTCTTTTAAGTTGTTCCGAGCTATCAGAACTTGAAACTCTTCAGTGTAGTCCCGAACAGTGTGTGTTCCCTGACGGAGGTTTTGTAGGCGATTGTACAAGTTCTGTCGATACTCCTCCGGAAGAAACTTGTCCCGAAGTTTCTGTTGCATCCGTGTCCAAGAACGAATGCGTTCTTTTCTCTGACGATGGCGTTCCTCCTGTAGATGTTTCACCAAAGTAAGGCAAATCCTTTCAGCTTTAACGTGGTAAACTGTACTCTCCGCTCACTCGGCAGTTCCTTCCAAATAAATTAATGTTCTAACTGATCCATCCAATCAAGAAAGACGTCCGGATCGCGTCGTCCATCAAAGTCGGCAACGTCAATCCTTATTCCCCGGTCCCAATTAGGATCTTGATTTTGATTGTGTGGTCGCCCTCGCAACTCATGCTCTCTCCTTCTATTATGTTCTTCAGGTCGACGCCTACGAGGTATTCGGTTCTCACTCTCCTCGTCACCTGAAGGTGGCGACGACTCCAGGTGTAGGGATGGTTCATCGCTAACATCGCTTTCAGAGCTAGGATCAAAGACAATCGCGTCACGTTCATGATGTCGGGGATTACGAGGGTTATGATGTCGCCCACTTGACGTGGAAGAGCGGCTAGTGTCCCTTCTACCCTGTTCCCGTCTGTACTCCCTATCCATTCTGTCAAAATTCAAGACCTCCAACTGTTGAGTGTTATTGGCTACCGTCCTCTCTATGTTTTCTAGACGAGTGTTAGTGCGACGGATTTCCTCACCCAAGTTTGCTATCATGGCTTCCAACCGCGCCATGGGATCGGGACGGCGAGCCATAGGGATCCGGTTCTCACAGGTCTAGGGACTCAACAAGTGCAATATGATTTTTTTTGGTGATTTGTTTTTTTTGTTTTTTTTGTTTTTATATGCAATGAATAATGACGTGCAAGTGAGTGTAAGATCTTGAGGCTCTGATACCAAATTGATGCAACCAAAGTGTGCAATAACCTAAATGATGATTCAAGCAATGGAACTATAGAAACAAAATGACGAACGAGATAAATGATGCATGACAGGCCAAAAATCAGCAACAATATTTGTCAAGTTACCCGTGTTTTAGCACCGATTTCGATCCACAAAATTAGGGCAAATAGATGAGTTAAGAGTCTTAGTAAAATTATCACAATATTGCAACGACTAGGGATCTCAACGATTCACCAAACCAAATCAACAATACCACAATCCACAACTAATATTTATGCGGTAGAATATGAGAAATGGGCACTCGTACCACAACCGGCAAGGGAGGTCATGCTCGCTTCAGATCTGGTCAGGCGTGGCAGTGGCTTGCTTCAGCGATTTCCGGGGATGCAAGGGTTGGCGTCGCGCAACACGACAACAGGTGGTCTGGCGGGCGCTGGAGGAGGGCCGGGGTGTCGAGTCGCAGTCGTGAAGGGGCCACGGGGTTGAGGAGAATGGTAGGTGGCTGGCGAGGCGATGCTGCGGCTTGAGGGCGAGGCCGAAGGCTGTGGCTGGGGCAGGCGAGATTAGCGCCTGGTGGAGAGAGTCGGGCGGCGCGGGGAAGAGAGGTGTTGCGCGGAGGAGGGGTGCGGTTGCTGGCAAATGCGATGGGAGGTGGTGTGATCGATAGGCGGGGCGAGTTGGCGTGGGTGAGAGCGGCGGCGAGGAGAGGAAGGAAGGGAAGTAGAGGAGCGGCGGCGTCGTAGAGGTGGGAGGAGATACGGGAAGAGAGGGAAGAGGAGGGGGCGGAATCGAGTGGAGAAGTGGAATCGGGGGTGGGAGGGCTGGTCAGAGTTGGGAGGAGAGGAGACGGGGAATGGCGGCGGCATGGGTTGGCGGGTTAGGGTTTGGAACGAAGGGGGGAAGAAACTGGGGAAGAAAGGGGTCGGGGAGAGAGGCTGCGGGACCGAGAGAGAGGGAGAGAGAGAGAGAAAATTAGAGATAGGAAATTATTAATTCAACTCAACTTAAAAAACAAACCTAATACAAAGGGAGCCCTTTATAGAGGCTACTCCCCCTCAAAAGAAGCAACAAATCCCTAAAATTAGGGAAAGAAGAAATCAAAGGGAAAATATAAAAAGAGGCCTTTTATAATGAGCCTTTTACATGGGAATGAAATAAAATCAAATAGACAAAACAAATGCTAAATAAAATAAATAAAATAAATGTCGCAGAGTTGCTATCATGCTGCATCAACAACCAACGAAAAAATAGTCGAATCTTTCAACATGGATTTGAGCAAGAATCCATGTAGCCGCCCTTAGTTATAGTGGGAGAAGACTTTGCCATTTTTCATGTTGAATGATTGGAAAGGTACATGAGTATGGGGTTATGTAATGCTTGGTCTTCTAGACTACACACAGAAAAGGTCTTAGCCTAAGTAGGTGTAGAGAAGGGGACGATATATAAACCTCAGTTTTTGACTCAGATGATGTCATTTTGTCTCGTGTAGGAGAGAAATACATAAAAGACTCGAAGAAGGTGACATCAACACTCACATAATACTTCCGCCTGACAGCGTCAAAGCATCAATATCCCTTTTGGGTTTACACTCGATAGATCGAGGAGAAACTTGTCTCGTTCTGCAGTCAATTGATGAACAAAAGTGTCACGCCTCGCCTGCAGGACCACGGTACTTAGCAACACAACTCACAAGCATTGGATTCACATTTGAAATACATCAAGTAGAAGCAGGAGAACAAGCAAAGTAAAAGAGAACTAAGTACTGCATTCATTTTTTCCATTATCATTCCACGAAATATACAAGTATGGCCATGCCCAATATACATATATGCCATCAAAGTATAACAATGTATGTACCACGAAATATCTCTCAAAAGTAAAATAAAGTAGATCGAAAGTAATCAAACATATGTAACCAACAAAATACGTACTATGTTTGGTACAGAATATCGCTATAGCTCCACAAACTTCTGATCACTATCGTCGCGGTGACAGACTCTGGATACTTGCTAGACCAAATAGAAAAGGTACGTTATGAGAAATTGCTCAATACAAGTTCAGCACCATCAACAAGTGGAAAACAAGTACACTAAGTGTGCAATTACACAACAGTGTGGGTATGAACTCCCTCACATGAGTAACCTTCACAATGTAACAACCTACTCACAGAGGACACAATCTTGATTGGTGGAGTAACATTAATTATCTCTGATTTAATTGTTAAATACAAAACCTCTTGTCAGCTAAGCACGCCGTATGAGACTGAGCTACAACTCTTGTGAAACTGTCATGTAACCACTTGAGTTCACTACTTGTCGGTAAGAATCCATGATGGCGTAGAGCACGAGTCAGTGCACGAATCTATTGCACTAGATCGGATCAATCATCTTATTATAAGTAGTCATAACATCATATATGACTTATGTATTTTTATGGGTATGGGAAACTAACACAAATCCTCATTCGCTAACCAACTCTCGAAATTTCTTTCATAGAATTATCACAAGGAAACCAACTTGAAGTATTAGCCATAATTAGCCCCCATGTACTAACTCCATGTCTGAAAATGAAGACTAAACTACAAATCACACAACTTGGCATCAACTTCGTCGAGCAAAACCGTAACTATATTAGTGCACCAAGTACTACGTGTCACTCAATCAATGCAACTGAGGTCATGGTCATTTAGACTTCTACTCGAGGACCCAGATGCGCATGTCCAAGGATTCAAATATCGAGATATATCACTGATATATCGGTATCGGATATGATTCTACTATGTATGTTGTTTTCTCGAACGTCGATGGATATATCTCTGACATATCGGGATATCAATGGGTATCGATCAAAACTTGAAGTTTTGAATGCAACTTTCTCCCATATCGATCGATATCGGTTTCTATCTCACCATATTGAGTTGTTATTGCATACAACTTCTTCTTGACTTTAGACAATGTTTTTGTAAGGTGATTTTCATCATTTTAAATGTATATAAAGGTGGATTTCTTAGTGTTTTTGTATATTTCGTACTCTACTACTAGTTCTTGAGTTTTTCTAGTGTCATGCTACAATTTCTAGTATTTATTAAGATCTTGGCGAGATGGTTTTTAGAGTTTTCATTTTGTTCATAATTATTTTAGATTTTTTATCCCTCCCAGGATATTGCTAGGATTTTAATACTTGGATGTATATTGAATTCCATGATATTGCTCGGTATCTCACGAGATATCGATAAGATATCAGTAATTCGTCTCTTATCAATCAAAAATAAAAGATTTCACTACATAATTTTCCAGATATCTCGATAGATATCGACCTATACCATCGATGTTGAGTTGTTTTTGCTAAATATCATCTATTTTTTAATTTTTGATCTATCTCTTTAGACTATTCCCGACATTAAAAACATATTATGGACCCTGTTTTGAACGGGGTAGCTTTGTCTTCTTTTGGGGGGTGTAGATGAAACAATTCTAGAGCTGATTAAGGAATATCTGCATACGTGTATATTATTATGTTCATTAGTTTGTTCATATGATATCCGATATAGTTCGGCATTTTGTGTATATATAATATGCGATGTGATGTAAAATTAATATGCTAAAACCTAAATACACCTTGATGTCACTAAGCTGTTATTGTTTGAATTTCATCTTTCCTTTCTAATATCTCTTAGTAGTCAACAATCAGTATTGACAATGGCGATATGTATGATATAATGTATAATGGTGTGCTAAATACACAATTCTTGCATGTAAGTATGCATTTGTATGTTATTTATGGTTTTAAGAATTAGGATGATTTTAATTTGAAAAAAAATACCTTTTGTGCCATTTCTAAGTTTTTTTACTAATATCGTTGATGTATTGGGGTTTAGGGTTTAGGGTTTAGGGTGTAGATGAAACAATTCTATAGCTGATTAAGGAATATCTGCATACGTGTATATTATTATGTTCATTAGTTTGTTCATATGATATCCGATATAGTTCGGCATTTTGTGTATATATAATATGCGATGTGATGTAAAATTAATATGCTAAAACCTAAATACATCTTGATGTCACTAAGCTGTTATTGTTTGAATTTCATCTTTCCTTTCTAATATCTCTTAGTAGTCAACAATCAGTATTGACAATGGCGATATGTATGATATAATGTATAATGGTGTGCTAAATACACAATTCTTGCATGTAAGTATGCATTTGTATGTTATTTATGGTTTTAAGAATTAGGATGATTTTAATTTGAAAAAAAATACCTTTTGTGCCATTTCTAAGTTTTTTTACTAATATCGTTGATGTATCCCGATATATACCCAATATATCCCTTTTCGGATTGACCGATACGATATTGATGTCGATATTTCGAATTCGAACCTTGTGCTTGTCCATCCGTTGTGGTCGCTAACTCAATTACCCATACACCACAAGAACTACTTCCGTGTGTAAGGTGAAACCTCCTCGGGATTCCACATCTGTGGGCAGCACACAGCCTTGTGGAAACTACATCCATGGTTACAAGTATCACGATATCAATACGTATATGATGCACAGAGATCTGGAATCATGTATGACCATATACGATTTCTATTACTCGAAAGATCACCATATGATATTCTATTCCATATTGGATCACTTTTCATCATATATTTACGTAATAAATAGAATTTCAGTAATCAACGATGTCTCAGATATCCTATATATGTCTATCATATTTGCTTGTCACCATTTCAGTCAGTTTGTAATTCAATTCCAATCAGATCAGTACTGATTGCACTAATTACAGGTGATCGATCACACAATCTGGCTGATCGATCAGTCGGTGAACTGCAAGCTCTGTGCCTTTTACTCCGTTGGGATCTCTCAAACTCCACCTCAGGCATCTCTTCCTCCACCTTTTTGTCATCTTCGCTTTCGAACTCCACCTCAGGCATCTCTTCCTCCACCTTTTTGTCATCTTCGCTACTCATCTAATGATGTCATCTCTGTCACATACTCGTATGGTATCTCGAGGTTCATTTACACCCCTGACAGAGATGTTCATTTTTGAGTCATTTTATGGGCCAAATTGTGCACTAAATTGCAATTTAGTATTGCATGCCACCCATATATTGATGGGTCAAACGGAAGTAACCAGTCGTCCTTTAGGCACCTTGTTACGTTGTTTTTTAGGTGAAAAATCGTCACAAATGGAGTTTATTTCCTATGCAGAGTCTACTTACAACATCTCCTTGTTGGTCAAATGGTGCATCACCTTTTGAATGTGCGAATACAAAGGAAACGTTTTCATAAAAAAAATACAAAGGAAACGTCAGCCTAAATCTATTGCATCCTCCAAGATATTTGAGTCAAATTACAAGCCATAACCACAAAATAGCAAACCTATGCTATTACTCGACTTGCAAACATCGCCCGACTAGGCCAACTAGTGAGGTCGCTGGGCTGCTCGACTGAATAGAGGTTGGTCAGTAGTCAGCCGATCGAGTAGTCAGTCGGCCAAGTTGGTCGACTTTTTTTAACTGTTATTTATGTTTTTTTTGGTTTTTAAAAAGTAAATCAAACCTACGACTGCATAATGTTTGATTGGAATTCCATTATTTTTTTATTTCTCCATGATATGTAATATATAAGAATATATGTATAAAAACGAATAATGTATTTTATTTAAAAAATACAAAACTTTTGAAATATGATTAATCGCTCGACTCCCTATTAATCCGTAGTCGGGAGTTTTATTGATGCTGTACGATTTGAAGGGTTAACTTCGACTCCCTATTGAGTGCACTGCCTGCCATAATTTGAGTTCCAAAAAGTTTGGTTCATACTGCATAATCAAACGTATTGATAGATTACCTATGTTTTGAAGTTCTCCATAACTTAAGATATTTTCGATCTTTAACGTCTGTGAGACTTCCATTTGAGGTCTCTTTAGGGTAAGATTTCATTGATGGCTTTCTTGAGGGAGGAAAATTGGCTACCCCGTCTGTGGATATCACAACATTTTTTGCTTTGTTTGATCGAACACAATATCCATGGCAGCATACAGCTTAAATAGTCAAAACTTTAGACGCTGCATCCGGTTCTTCTCAACTACGTGGATGTCATCCCGATGTAACAATATTCTTTTTTTATAGGGGAAAGAGAGTGCAACCTAATTAATTTCTAAGGACTTTATTGCAAAATTTTCATTGTTTTACGGTAAAATGCTAAATTGTATTTTGGTGGCCTCATCCCTTCCCAAAAGGATGCCTCTTAAATTGTCTCTTTATTTTCTTTCACTGTTTTTTTAATCATATTTTCATTCATCGTGAAAGGAAATGTAACCTCCCCGTAAACAAGGACAAATTACAATTTTTCCCATCAACAATGTATTGAGTAAAATATTCTCTATCATTTAACTTCACTCCCTCTCTCGGTTCCTCCCTCCCATTCCCCCCCTCATTTCCAATAACCTCTACTTTATATTTCCCTCTCCTTTCCTAATTCTTTACACCATCTCCCTTTCATTTCTCATACTTCTCACTTGTTCTCTCCACCTTTTCTTACTTTGATTTTTTCCTTCCCCCCTTGACTTCTCAACTTTTCCTCTTTCTTCCCCCATCTCTTCCCCATTTTTCCTGCAACCAACAAACCCAACACTTTCCTACCACATGACCACCACATCACTCTCCACCACCACCATATCAGCATCTTCACCTTCGCAATCACTATTAACACATTCACCAACCGATTGCCTGTCTCACCACTGTGCCTGCGACAATGCCTCGCCTTGATTTTAGGAAAACCTTGTCGATCTGCTTTTTTTAAAAACCTGTCACATTATCTTTTCCTTTGATTTAGTAGACAGATGGAGTTGGTGGTGTTACATTTTATTGCATTATCTCTCTCTATATATTCCCCCTATGTATCGAAATGAATATGCAACGTATGAATGCAATGCAGGTAGAACCAAAAAAGTTTGGGCTTTTGGCAAATTGGCAGAGAGAGTACACGATGGAGGACATCTTGACACAACTGAAGAAGGAAATGGCAGCTCCATACAACAGGAAGCTATCACAGCCAGCTGAAGGTGCCTTTTTCTAGGGCATTATATGCTTTTTGTTCACAAAGCTTATTAGTGCATTGATACTTCTGTAGGCAAGCCCAGTAACTCCTATTTGTGGGTTGGGCTTCCAAAATTTATAATTTAGAAGTGACTAGGTGCTATTGTTCCACCAAATGAATTATTAGTGTGCTTAGACTGGAGTAAATTTTGTCTTCAGCATCTGTGTCCAACTCTTGTCCTTTGGTGTTCCAAGGAGGGAAGCTTCTAGCCTGTTTTGATTGCTCATTGTCACGTGCCGTGCTTACATATTTGTTCGACTATGGTGATTGTATTATTGTAACGTACGAACAATTGCCTTTCAAATAGTTTCCAACAATATTGTTCAGATTAATGTTTCAGATTACGAACAATCGCCTCAAGCAGGTTCAGATCAATGTTTCTGATGTATCATTTCACAACTATCCATGAATCCTCGATGCATGTACTGAACAATGATGGCTTCGGCTTCTCCGGACCGGGAGTCCGTAGTCTTTTTTTGCTATTTTAGATAAATGATCATGGTTGTTTTTTCGAAAAAAACCACATCCATGATTCATCTACCAAATATTTGAAATTAATGATCTAAAACAAAAATATTATGCTCGTATCACATGTGAAAATCTTCTATTTTGATTGGTGTTGGAATGCACGAAATATTTCCCTGCTTGAAATTGTTGATTTATCGTTTGTTTGTCCTTGACTAGGGGTGTGACTCTGAGATCACATGTTGACAGCCTTCTGCTGAAAAAATCAAGATAAAGCACTTATAATGGATTTAAGTGATTTTTGCACTTGTACCCTTGGTAATTTTGTTGTCAGTTGTGCTACTAATTTTATATTTCCACGGCCATTCCTATAAACCATCTGTATTTATGTTTGTGCCCTTGATGTTAACAACTTGGGTCAAACTTTTATGGATTACCTTTAAATGACTAATGAAATGAAAGCTTTACAGAAAAAATTCTCAAATAGAAATATATAGTTGTCTTCCCTCTTCACCTGTCTTCTTTTCTCTTCGTCCTCTTTCACTTTGTATCTCATTAATGCCATTACGCTGCTGTTGATTTCACGTTCATATATGTTATGTATAAGAAATCAGATGCAATTAAATGTGTGTGGTAGGCAATGGTTTTGGTTGCATGTCTTTCCTTTCTGACTTCTGTTTTTACTTGAGGTCTTTACCATATTTATAAGATAAGTTACGTCAATCTTGACTAGAGATGCAAAGGATCAGATATGAATACAAACACAGGTTTTATAATATCCTTAATTGTTTTTAAATACGGATGTGGACACTAATATTGATGGATACAAAAGTAATGTTACTATATCCAAAAAAATGTATATGGATGCAAATAGAAAGGATGATATTAGAAATATTCTATAAAATAACTTAAATAAATATGTATTGAATAAAATACATAAGGTATTACTATACTAAATGTAATAGGTATATAAAACATGGTAAAAGATTCAACTATTTTTACGCTGGTTGTCAAAATATTAGGTTATATTTGGTTACAAATAAACCTACAACTATATTATATGGTGCGATCAATGAAGAGTAAAGCACAATTACCTCATAATTTTTGGGGTATGTACATGACATTTAGTTTGGAACCAAGTCAAGTGTAAGATAATCAAGAATTCAGTTTGTTTGGTCCCTGCTAAAAAATTGAATGCAAGTAAGATAGAATCTCGCATTCGATAGTGCTACTTCATTAGATATGTAAAGAATGATATTGGATGCCTACTTTATGATCACGTGACTTAAAATATTTGTCTCAAGAGACATCAAATTTCTAGAAGATGACTGTAGACTCTAGTCACAATGATGAAGTTTCAACCCCAAAAACTGAAGAGATAATGGAAAATTACACATATGTACCTCTTTAAAAGAGTTCAAGGTGGTAAGATTGCTTAAAAGGTATGGATTCCTTGTATCATATTAGTCAATGATACTCAGACTTCATATGATGAAGCACTAGCAAATCATGAAATGGATAAACTAATGCTAACAATACAATCTGAAGTAGACTCCATCAAAACAATGGGTTATTGACCCTTAAAGATCCACCTAAAAGGGGTAAAACCTATTAGATATTAATGGATCTTCATGAGAAATTGAGAAACTGATGGGAAGGTAGAGACCTTCAAGTTATGACTCGTAGCTAAGGGTTACACTTATGGAGAATGCATCGATTACGACGAGTCTCCTTTTACCATGTTTAAGTCCATCAGGATATTGCTAGTTATAACTGCACAACTTGACTACGACATCTGGTAGATGGGTGCTAATATTAATTCTTCATTGGATAGCTCGGCGAGAATATGTATATGGAGTAGCTCCAGGACTTGACAATTGAAGATGACAAAGTGGGCAAGTTGAAGACACTCATCTATGGCCTTAAACAAGCTTCTCATAGCTAGAACATCAGATTCAATGAAATCATAAAGAGTTATGATATTGTTCAAAATTTTGATAAACCATGTGTATACTAGAATTCCAAGTGTGGTTGCTTTTATTATGTACAAGATTTGATTGTGCAATCATTTTTATTAATTAGGAAACATTTTTATTTACAACTTTTGTTTTGAAAATTATGTTGTTTGAGATCAATTTATGTATACATAAAATAGTGTTAGTTTACAAATATACACATCACACATTTTTTGGATTTTCTGATAAAGACCCTATCCCCCGCCCCCTACTATATTCCCGGTCGATCAGGTCAAGTCTTGACCTTCTCTCGGGGTTCGGGTTAGCCTATATCTATTACATATATACAATCTTCCTTTTTTATTTTCTTTTCTTTATTTTTCCTTTCTTTCTTTCTTTATTTATTTTAGGTTAAAATGGTAAGCAGTGTACAATATTTACACACAGATGCAAGTTACTAAGAATATGGAGTTAATGTTATATACATGTGTTTTATAATGGATTTTAAGCTAAAATAAATGAATAAAGATGACGAATCGCAGATTCATCACACGCATAGCAGAGACTTGGCTACACATGACAGGCTTCAAATATGGGAGTTAGATGCATTGGGTAAGCTTCAATTTCTCCGCTCCTTTTTGATACTAGCGGGACTTGAACTTAGAAGGAAACACTTGACTCCCCTAGGATGAATTGCTAGAGGAGGAGATTGCATGGTAGTTAAGCAGTTCAAATGGGAAGAGCTACCACCCTTCATACATAAGACAGTTGTTCAATGTTCATGGAAAAGATTTAGGAGGCGGTGGATCTAAGATGACTTCTAAGCCTTTCATGTATAGTGACTTATAGAACTTAGAGACTATTTATTTCAAAATTCTAATTCTCACATGATTTCCACAAACTATTAATCCAAAGGTCGGATCAAGCTTCATTTTCACCTTTTGTTCATGATCTTAATCTGAAACTTAATTTCATTTCACTTTTGCATTCATTTTAGTTTCTTGAGGACGGGCAAGGTTTAAGTATAGGGGATTGATGAATCTATGATTAATCACTTTATTGGCTAAAAACATAGCGTTGTCCTCAAGTAATTAAGTATATTTAGGCATTTATATTTATAGTGCATTATTATCATTCATGCATATGTAAATAAGATGCATATTTTATCATTCATATTCACATTAATAAGGAATTGAATCCACTTGTTTAAATTCACTTGTATTTTTACCTAACTCAGTCTATTTTTAATCAATTCACACTAACTCCAATGTAAATAGAATTAACTTCATCGTGTAAATATCACTAACATGAACAAATGAAAAATACCAAAAAAATCACAACTTGTATATACCTCAAATAAAACTAAATCCTAGTTTGAGACCAAAAGGCCATAAAGTCAAATATCTCTCACATAAAGTCTCATATGAACCCGTACTCATTTTTGAAATAATATACATTCAATTATCTATAAATTGAGATCAAATTCAAAAGAATCGAAGTACACATGGGACTCTTGGGTTTTGGGTTGTATATTGTACATATTTACTAACTTTGACTTATCATTTTATATACATAATTAATTCTTTTTAATTTATTTCCTTTTCATTTATTTTCTTTGATTTGTGTTTTAATAAAGTTGCAAAAATCCACTTTCAAAATACTATAAAATCAAAGGAAAAGAATTGTTTTGAGTCTGAAATAAAGTATATATAAGTTTATTTTATGCTATTCATTTATTTTGTCAATTATTAAAATCCCAACAATATAGATTAATGTGTAAATATTTTTATTCTATTTTATTTCGAAATTTTCTTTAATTCAAAATCACAAAAAATATAAAATATAAAATATGATATTTTATAGACATAAATACCACTAAAAATGAGTTGGTTCAAATAACATCTTTTGCTTTGTTCCTTTTATGAAAAGTTGTAGATCTTATCGAGAAAAACAACTTCCATAAAGAAAACTTTTTATTTTGAGTTCATTTGCTGTAATTTGATTTATCTTTTGTTTTTTGTTCTGAATTTTCTGGTGGTGACGTGTGGCTCAGCTAAGCTCGTCACGTGTCACCACCCTTCCACCAGCGGCGCCCATCTTGGATCATTGGATCTGAACGAGATCTGACGGTCATCGCATTTCTTTCTTTTTTACTTTATTTTATTATTTTATTTTGCCTTTTCCCGTTACCATACGCCATTCCTCTGACGTTCGATCTCGGCCAAGACCACTTCTTCCTCCACTTCCTCAGTCAGCGCCCGGCGGCTAGGGCTCCGTCCACCCACGCCCGTGGTCGCCAACTACCCAACAATTCACAGCAGACATTTGTTTGGATTCACCTCGTCTTGTATATTTTTATTTCTAAGTTACAGTCTTATCATTTTCCATTTTTCAGATTCTCAGCCATTTTGTCAGCTTTATAAGTCGTTAGAAGAATTTTTATTTTTATTTTTGCTACGAATGCATTTGTCTGTTTTATACTTTAAGTTCCGTTTTTCATTCTCTCTAAATAATTCTTTTTTCTTTTTATATCTCCGTTCGTATTTAATTCTACTTTTAATTTACTTTTCCCTATATCAGCCCAATATATTGCAATCATAAGAACACGTATTAGAACTTTTGATGTTTTAAATAAATTCATTCCATGTAATCTGTTGCTAGATTTTTAATTTATATTTATCCATGTACACAATATATAACAAATAATAAAATAACTGTAAATAAATTATAGTAATTGTAATTATGTCCAGAACATTTGTAATTTGAAATTGCACATCCTTTAGACATTATTTATACAACATAAATAATGTATTTTGAAACAGATGATCGATGCATCTATCATTAACTTTATTTTTTAATTAACATGGATTCCCTCATGCAATACATATGTACAGACTTGTAATAAAAGACTATAGTAGTAAATATAATCACAAAAACTGTAATAATATCATCTCTTTGTAAACGTATGCAATATATTACTGCATGTATTTTTATATTTGTTAATGCTTTTTATGAGTTCACTCCATCTAATTTGTTGTTGAATGTACTTTTTTGTTTACAAAAGTACATACTAATAATTAAGTATAGAATTGTAATTAAACAGGGAAAATAGCAACAAGTGTCACAACATCTGTAATAATATTCTATTTATATGCTTTTCGATTTGCTTTATAAATTCTCCTAAGTCTTAGTTTACTTTGTCCTAAAATAATATTATTATTAATTATAACCATAAACTCTAAATTTATTTTTCTTGTTAAGTTAAAGTATAAATATACAATGAAACATATAGTTGTAATAAAAGTAACAGTTAATTCCGGCTCCATATGAACTCAAATTGAACCAAGCTCACTTCCATTGTATTCTAAATTAAATTATCTTTAAGATAGTTGTGATTTCATAATTTTTGTAGTTACGGTTAAAAGTTGGTTTTCTGGGGTTGTTTGTGCATTTTTCCCATGTATTTGTACATATTGTATTTTGTAAATATTTGTAAATATTTTTACTAATTATTTAAAATAAAAATAAAAATAAAAAATAATAAAAATTTTAAAACATAAAAAAGCTAATTTCTTTATTTAACTATGTATATAATGTACCATATGTGTATAGTTGCTATTCTTAATTAACCACCATAAAAAATAAAAAAATATCATTTTTTATTCAAATAAATAAAGTGACGAAAATTCAAAAAAATTAGTTAAATTTTACTTTATCTCATTTCAATTTATCTCTCTTATCTCTTCAACCAAAAATTCAAAAATTCAAATTTCATTCTCTATCTTTTCTATATATATGGATCCTTCTCAATCATTCCAACTTGATCAATCTTTGGTGAGAGGATCCCGATCTCCGAGAGTCTTCTTGTCACGAAAGAGTGTCTAGCCTTCGAGCCGTCCAATGACAGTGCGTCGGCCTTCGTCGATGTGATCAAGGTCTTTTCCTCTCCTAAGGTGAGATCCATCATTTTCTTCTTATTTCTTATCCTAGATTAATCGTAGTTTTATTTTTCTCGTATTTGTTCTTCTTTGTCAGTTTATTTTTCTAGATCTTAAAAATCCATCACGATTTTGATTCGTCTCCGATCCTGATTTTCCATCTCATATTTCGATCTCTATGCGTTCTTTTCTACCTATCACGATCTCTCAACTTTGGCCACGTACAGTGGCCGAAGACTTGGATCCATTCCTCATTTTTCGCCGGATCCATTCGCATCTTCCGTTTTGATTTGGGATCGAGTTATCATGATCGTGTCCAAATTTTGTTTATAAATAATAAAAAAACAAAAAATACAAAAAAATATTTGTTTCTTTTTCTCTAACACTTGTTTTGCAGGATCACTAAAAAATGAAGAAATAAAAAAAACAAAAAAACTAATTATTTCCAGTTCTGCCTTTCTTAAAAAGAATAAAATAATAAAAAAATATTTTATTTTCTTGCAACTTTTTACATTCAGTAAAAAAACTTCACGTGGAACGGACCCCGCCACTGCCCAGACGCGCCATCTCCTCCGCCTGGGGCGGATCCCTCACCGCTGCACCACCGTCGATCGGCTGTCCAAGGGTAAGCCGGCCGCCAGGGCCGTCACCGCCTCCCTCCGCCCGCTCCTGGAGAGGAGCTTCCGCCCACCCGCTGCCATCTACCTCCCGACTTCCAGAGCCCCTTCACCTCCTGTAGCCCGCGCATCAAGGCCGCCTGGGAATCCACTCATCGCTACTTCCTTCAGACCGTCACCATCATCATCATCCCCGCGCAACACCGTACGGTCCATCGCGCGATATCCTCCGCCGATTGCTGAAGCCACCTCCATCGCCGCTGCGTGGAGCGGCTAACCGCCTCTCCAGCCCCTGTGCGAGGCCACTCCACTGCCTGCTCGCCACTTGCACCGACCGCCGCTCATCGCCTCGTCTCTACCGACAGCCTCCAGCCCCCGCGTGAGGCCACTCCACCGCTCGCTTGTCCCTTGCGCCGACCGCCGCTCGCCACCGTGTGCCCGGGAAGAAGAGGAGGGGCAACGCCCCCTTCTGTTGCTTAGAAAAGAAGAAATAGGGAATGAGGGCAGCAAACAAAACCCTAGGGTTTTCGATAAAAAATTAGAAAAATATCATCAACACCCTCCAAGTATATTTGATATTGCACGAAGACCCTGCGAGCTTCAAATCAAGTTAAATTGGGGAAAATTACATCTAATTCCCTGGAAGATTTTACAATTGCAAAGAAGGCCCTTCAGTACAGATCACAATTATTGGGTAACTTACACTTTGCACCCTCTTTTTATTTTTGTTATTTATTCAATGCAAAAACATCAACTATTTACATTTTAGTCCTTTTGTTTCCAGACCTTTATTTTGATAGCTTTTCTTATTGAAATAAATGTTTTCTTTAGTCAATAAATCTCCCAAAAATCATGCTATACTTTTGATGTACTTATCTTTTTAGCATATATTTTTCATTGTATTTTGTCGTCATATAATATTATTAAAAAATAAAAAACATAGTTTTTTTCCTGAAATTCAAGAATTCCTAAAAGTTCATATATTGCTCTAAAAATTCCAAAAAAAAAATCAGAGTAGTTTTATTTTATTGTCTTTTAATTTCTTTCCAAATTTCACGCATTGATTCTTTTCAAAACCCCAAAAAATTGAAACACCAAAATCTTATAAAAATCACAGAAAATTCCACAAAATTCAAAAATCATGATTTCAGCACCTGTTTGTAGATAGTTGCATCTCTTTTATCGTAAAAATAATTGCCTTGAGTTTTGGACACTTAAATTATTTTTAAGTTGCAAATTACTCCAGGTTGTGCATTGTTTCTCATTTTTACCACTGTTTAATTTTTAGAAAAATACAAAAAAATCTGAAAATTCTACGAATTCCCAAAAATATTTCAAATCTTTAAAACATAAAAAT
This sequence comes from Ottelia alismoides, assembly GCA_037367405.1. NCBI lineage: Eukaryota > Viridiplantae > Streptophyta > Magnoliopsida > Alismatales > Hydrocharitaceae > Ottelia > Ottelia alismoides. The sequence continues at coordinate 731,842 of JAZKJV010010363.1, read as the reverse complement.
ATTTTCTCTAGATTTTTCCGAGTATTTTTGATATAATTAAAAATAGAAAAAGAGTTTGGTGTGCGTAGTTCTTATTTTGTGCATATTGTTCTTTATTTGAAAATAAAAAAAATTGCAAAATTAAAATCACTAAAAATTTAAAAATCAGAAAATATAAAAATAGAAATAAAAAATATAAAAAATTAAAAAGAGAAAAAAATCCACAAAAGCTAAGGATAGTTTGCCTTTGAGATTCCTGCGTTTTCTTTTAATCGATTTTTGTCGATTATTTGAATAACCCTCGGGAATTGTAGCCTCCCCGAGTTTGATCCTGTATGCTATACAAGTAAATAAGTAGCAAAAATATTCTCTTACTCCATATTATTCTTTGTAATTATTCTGTAGTGAGAGAAAAAAAATAAAATTGTTTGTCCGTCACAGAATTTTTGGGGATAGCAACGATTCGTATCATTAATAAATATCAATCCTCGAAGAACCCGTGTCAACGGCATGCAATGGACCATTGTGGTCAAGAAATTTGAGATTTTGAAATGTTTGCACTGCGTTTATTTTGGGTCCTTTTTTTTCTTTTTTAGCCCATTTATTTAGTTATTTCTCCTTCTTCTTTTTTTGTTGGGTATAAGAGTGAACAACCATGTGAGGTGGTTGCATTGTGCCCCACCTCGACTGACCGACTAACACTAGACTATCCCTCACCTGATACTTTATTTCAACCCATTACTCTGGTCTTTAGATTTCCACACTACTAAGAAAAAGTTGTACATTATTCTAACATCCCATTTGAATTGAGCTAAGTGCGCAGTGCTAGAGTCCAGATTAGTTCACTATTCAAGAGTCGTACTCAGAATGAGGCAATCAACTTAGATACTAAGAGTTAAAGTCTAGACACCGTCTTGTAGAACTCAGCGAATTAAGTCTAAGACCCGAAGAGTCTAAAATCCTATTTCTTAGTGAAGTTTTTCTGAAAATTCAGTGGATTAAGACCAAATCAAGTCCACTTTCATTTTCTTCTCACAACTCGACTCATAATCTAATGACTTTCCACTTGTGCATATGCAACTGAATTAAATGCATATGCATGAGATGCAATAAATTTATTTGAAGAGAACATCCATTTTTTGAATTTTTGTTATACATCAAATTTTAGAATAATTTTATGACAAGAGTATTATTTACAAAGATTTTACAAATTTTATAGATTTATACAAACTTATACATATTTTAAAAATTCTATATATTTTATATAATATACATTTCATACAATTGTTACAAAATTTTTTATAGGTTTTATAAGAGATAAAAATTTACATGTACTTTACATATTGCACATATTTTAAAAATTTTACAAGTGATTACCCATATCTCATATTTTATGTAATTAGGTAAAGTATATATACAATATATACGACACTCCCTATACTTAGCTTGTGCTATGTCTTCAGATGATGGAGATAAACAAGACACAATGCAAACTAAGCGTAGATTGGTGTAAAGAATAGAAGTATAGAAGTTGGCCACCCTCCCTATACTTAGGATATAGTCAGCCTAATTACAAAATAAAAACTAGGCAATCGAGGGCAAGAGAAAAATGAAGAATAGATGTGGTTTATACAACGTGCATCGACCCCCTATACTTAAGCTCTGATCAACCTAAGTAAGGAAAAGAATGCAAGGGAGAGACTGATGTGGTTGGGTTGGATTATAAAAAAGAAAAACAAATAGAAATAGAAAGAAGAATTATTCACAAAGAACTTGCATGAGGAGATGTGGAAGATGTGGAGTGAAGTGTCATGCGTTCCCTAATGATAGATCCTCAGAGTCGAAGACATGCATGAAGGAGATCTCTTCTACATGAACTACCTGCTCATATGGTTCTATGAAGTTCTTCAGTAATTGCCCATTCACGAGGAATGATCGTTCACCATCTGTGAGATCAGAAATCTCTACACTGCCATTATTATGCACTGCTCTAACGATGAATGATCCCATCCATTTAGATTTCAAATTACTCTGGAAAATCTTCAACTTGGCATTAAATAACCATATCTTCTGCCCTGGAACAAAGTTGTTGTGCCTGATGTGCCGATTATTCCAAAGCTTGATTATGGCCTTATGGATCGTGTTGTTATCATATGCTTAGTTTCTAATCCCTATGAGCTCGTTTGGATACATCTGTCTCTGCTACTAGCCTTGGTGATTATTCCAATTTAGTTTCCTTATTGCCCATTCATATCTATGCACTAACTCAGTGTCCAATGACATAGCTTCCCAAATACCATTTTGAATGGGATGTTCTGAGCAGGGTCTTGTAAGTAGTCCGGTAAGCTCATAGAACTTGGTCTAGAAGCTGGGACCGATTCTTCTTACCTGGGTGGGCGGACAACGTACTCGATGTTGTAGTCCTTAGGTAGCTTCTTCATCTCTCTGTTCACAAAATGACCACCCCATTAGAAATGATGACCTTGGAGACTGAACCTTGAGATAATATGACCTTTGACAAACTTATAAATGATCCTATTATTTGTAGATTGGGTAATGTAAATCCTTGAACTTGGCTATATCTTGGATCCTATATAATAAGATCCGACTCGTCAAGAGGAAACCAAAGGAATTTGTTTCATGTGAATCGGACTTCATTTCGAATTGTTACGATTTTACAACTGACCGCAAGAAAAATAATATGTTAATTTGAGGAGTATTTAGGTTAAGGCTTATTTGGTGGAGATGGCTTTTCTCAAGTTTCGATGTATGGATATGAGAGTGGTGTAATTTGAGACAATATAGAATAAAAGTTCATTATAATATAATTTTTTTAATAAAGAGGAAAATATATTATCACAATGGTTCTCTTGGTTTCTTCTTCTTCTTTTCTTTCTTCTTCCTTCTTCTTCTCTCTTTTTATGCAATATATATATTTTTGCTATACTTCTTTTTTTTGCAGTACTTCTTCTTTCTTTCTTTTTTTTTCTTTTTTCTTTTTTCATTTTCTTTTGCAATATCTCCCTTCACTTTTCAAGAGAAGCAATGTGCTTTAATACTTCCTTTTGTAACTTGAAAACACAAAAGGATATGTATTTTGTTGTAGATGGATAATAGAATCTTGAAGAATATTTCTCTTTTGATGCATAATAGAAGTAGAGGGAGAAAGAAGTCGAATGAAATCAAACAAGATGGATTATTAGTGGAAGACTTTTAAAAAAGTGGTGGATTTGAGAAGTATGTAGACATGCAAGTAAGAGGCTGGTGTGTGAAGGTTTCAAGTGTGCACAATGGGCAATTGCTTGACCAGTTGGGAACACTCCCTTACATTGTATGACGGACTCTCTTCCTAACATATATTTGGTGGAACACTCCCTACTCCTCTACTCCATGATAAGCTCACCATCTCACAAACTCTGAGCACAACCATTATCAGACCCCCTTAGCCTTTTGTATGTCAATCTAGCATCGCGATACAAAGCTCTTGATCTTTTCAGTATATAATGTTTGAGTTTATTATTGATACCAAGTGTTGAAAATTTAATCGAGGCTTAAGTCTCTTGAATTAAATGCAAAAGGACAAAAGAGAATCATAAGCATTGTAAGCTCAGAATCACTTCAAATATCATACTTTATATGGTATTTAATGGCGAGGCTATTATTCTCTCTATATGTAAACTTAGAGAGTTGAAGTAGGGAAAACATGCAAATGAGTGCAGAAATGTGATGAAAAATGTAATTTTTTTGAGTGTCCCCCCATGCTTATGATATGCCATGCCCCCATGGTAAATGCATATGCAGTAAACTGGCTACATGATGATGTTTGACATATGATGTGCAATGAACAGAGAGATGATCGGGTCATGAGGGGATGCACAGAACATGGGTTTTTAAAATGGGCATTGATCTTTCAGATTCAATAACGGGCTTGAGGCGTTGCCCGTTCACTCGAAGGGTGGTAGATGTTTTAGAATCAGCTATGTTAGCAGACCCATTATCAAAAACTTGTGTGACAATGTATCGACCTTTCCACTTTGACTTGAGCTTTCCTGGAAAGAGCTTTAGCTTTGCATCAAACAACCATACTTTTTGACCACTTGAAAATATTTTGTGAGAAATGTTGGCATCATGCCAAAATTTTACTTTTTCTTCGTAAAAAAGGTTGTTATCATATGCTCGGCAGCGAAGCTCAGTTAATTCGTTAAGGTCAAGTAGTCGATTCTGGCCAGCTTGGGCTAAATCAATGTTACATTTTTGTATAGCCCATAATCATTTATGATGGATCTCGACGGGTAGATGACAAGGTTTACCATAAACGATGCGATATGGACTCATCCCTAGAGGAGCTTTATAAGCAGTGCGATAGGCCCATAATGTTGTATTAAGGTGTTGAGGACCAGTCTTTGAGATCAGAACGATCAACTTTTCGTAGAGTGATTTTTATTTCTCAATTAGAGAGCTCAGCTAAGCCATTATTTTGGGGATGATAAGCGGTAGAAACTCAATGTTCAATTCGATTATTCTTCATTAGTTTTCGCACTGAGTTATTAAGGAAATGCGAACCCCCGTCACTTATAATGACCTTAGGTATGCCAAAGCAAGCAAATAAATCATTCAAGAACTTGATCAACTGTCGCACTATCGGCGGCGCGAGTGGGGATGGCTTTGACCCATTTGAAGACATAGTCGACTGTTAGAAGGATATATTGGTACCCATTAGATTGAGTGAAGGGACACATGAAGTCAATGCTCCATGCATCAAAAACTTCAACTACATGGATATGATTTAGAGGCATCATGTCTCTTTTTGTCATAGTCCCTGTAGTTTGACAGGTAGGGCATGATTTCACAAAATCATGGGCATCCTTAAATAATGTGGGCCAGAAAAAATCACATTGAAGTACTTTTGCAGTTGTTCGTTTTCCGGAGTGATGTCCACCACACCCAAAAGTATGGCAATGAGATAGGACACTTGGAATTTCAAATTCAGGTATACAACATCTCCATATACAGTCGGTCCCTTCCCTAAATAATAAAGAATTTTCCCAATGGTAGTATCGAGAATTAGCTATGAATCTATCTCGTTTTGTCTTAGGCCAATCGTTGGGAATTCGAGATGTGGCTAAGTACTTTACCATATCAGCAAACCATGGTAGTTGTGATACTACAAGGATGGATTCATCTGAAAAGGTTTCTGATATAGGAATGCGTTGGTTGATTTGTTTGGTTCAGATTCATGGAGCCTGGAGAGATGGTCGGCCACAACGTTTTGCGCTCCTGCCTTATCTTTGATTTCAATGTCAAATTCTTGTAGCAAGAGTATCCATATAATCAATCGCGGTTTCGAATCTTTCTTGGAGAGTAGGTGGCACAGTGCGGTGTGGTCACTGTAAACAACCACATGTGAACTCAATAGGTACAACCTAATTTTTTCAAGTGCAAAGACAACTACTAGCAGTTCTTTTCAGTGATTGTGTAGTTTTTTTGTGCATCAACAAGTGTTCTGCTAGCGTAATGGATGGAAAATGGTTTACCATATTTCCTTTGGTCGAGTACAGTCCCTACTGCACAATCTGATGCATCACACATTTTTTCAAAGTCCAAGGTCCAATCAGGGGACTGTAAAATTGATGCTTCGGTGATAGACTTGTTTAATGTCTCAAAGGATCTGAGGGCATCTTCGAAAAATTCAAAAGCTCGATCCTTTGAGAGTAACTCAGTAAGAGGTTTTGCGATTTTTGAAAAATCCTTTAGGAATCTTCTATAGAAGCCAACATGTCTTAAAAATGATCTAACATCTTTGAGTGATGTAGGTGAGGAGAGGTGAGTTATGGTCTCAATTTTTGATGGGTCAAACTCCATACCTTTTTTTGGGACAATGTGGCCTAGAACAATGCCTTTTGTGATCATAAACTGCGATTTTCCTATGATAAGACTAATTTCACCTCAATGCATTTTTTGAAATATGCGATCAAGAAATCTAAGGCATTCATCGAAGGAATCGCCAAATTCCAAGAAATCAACCATAAATACTTCCATAAAATCTCCCACCATATCGTCAAATATGGCTAGCATGCACCGTTGGAAGGTAGCCAATGCATTACACAACCCAAAGGGCATCCGACAGAAAGCAAATGTACCGTAAGGACATGTAAATGTTGTTTTCTCTTTGTCTTAAGGTGCAATAGCTACCTAATTATAACCTGAGTAACCATCGAGAAAAGAAAAATATTCCCTCCCCCCCGAGTCTCTCAACCATTTGATCTATGAATGGGAGAGGGAAGTGATCCTTCTTCGTGGTAAGGTTTAATTTCATGTAATCAACACAAACCCTCCACGAAGTGGTTGTACGAGTGGGAATCTCTTTACCCTGATCATTAATGACTATGGTTAGGCCATCTTTCTTTGGTACAACTTGTAAAGGACTGACCCATTGACTAAACAATTTGCATATTTCCTTCTTGACTACTTCTCGTAGATTTGGATTTAGTCTTCTTTACATTTCTCTAAAAGGTTTTGCATTGTCTTCCAAATAAATATGATAGGTAGATAATGATGGACTTATTCCCCGTAGATCAGATATCGTGCAACCAATTGCCCGTGAATTCTTTCTCAAAACATCCATTAATTTATTTTCTTGATCTAATTCCAAGTGGGCATTGATTATTATCGGGTATGCCTAATTTTCTTCATCTGAAAACACATATTTTAGACCTTGGGTAAAAGGTCTTAATTAAACTACTTGGGAAGGAATTGTCTCTTGTGAATCTTCTATTGAATTTATGGGGTGGATGGGTGAGGTGATTGTAAGATTTTCCGCCTAATTATGAAGTACTTCAAAAATATGAGATTCTAACATGGGCATAATGATGAATCTCCATTTCATCACCTTTATTCTATCATTTTGGCCTCAAAAACCCCATCAAATGCATACAAATAGCATTAAATTGTGTATGATAACATTCATGATTCATTGTATTAATTCCACATTAAATAAGGTTTTAATGCCAAAATTATAGAATAAAGAAAGAAAAAGAAAAAGGAATAAAATATTGTAAATATTTTATGACCCAAACCCCGAGACCAAGGCCAGCATGGCATTGGTCGACAAGGAATAAAGTAGGGGGAGATAAGGGCCAGTGTACAATAAATACCTCATTTATTCATACATTCATTTATGCATTTTTGGCACCTATTTTGTACATAATTATTTATTCAACAAATGAAGAAACTTTGTACATGAAAGTTGTAGCCAATAATGTGAATAAAAATACAAAATTGAGTTTTTGTAAAAATAATACCCAGTGTACATTTTATACACAGAATAAAAAGCCAAAATCTCAACTTCACAGACCCATATCTTGCAAATAAAAACTCCAAATCACCCAAACTCACCTTTAATTGTATATAGCATTTCATGAACTATTTTATAAAATTTGTTTCATTATTTTTGGAGTCCATATGCAGAAGTTAGGTTTTTGGCCCTTCTTGTATATAGGACCGATTAAAATATTCATTTTATTCAGTATTTATTATTTGTACAAAATCATATTTTTAGAATTTTATAAATAATGTATATAATGCACATACATATTAAAAATAGAAGGAAACCAAAAATAATCTAATACAATAGATATGCAAAATTCATAGACCAAATACCTATATTATACACCTACATACAAATGAAAAGGATTTGATGAATTGATTCCTTTATTGTTTATACTTTTACAGTAGTATATACATTATGCATAACTCATTAAGAATACAAAACCAAAATAAGAATAAAGAAAATATAATAAATAAATTAAGTATATAAAATATATAGATAAGACACCTATAAGTATACCTACATACACCTATACCTATTTATTCAAAAATATGAATAAACTCATAAAAATCAAACAAAAATACCTTTACACTCACAAAAATAAATTATAAATTTATAAAATAAGCCAATAAAATAATAAAAGAAAATAAATAAATTAAAAATAAAATACCCAAAAATGCATGTAAATACATACGCATACACATTATTCAAATGAAACCATAATAAAACACCTCGAAAAATTCAATAAAAATCATAAACAAATACTAGATGAAATAATACACATTTTTTATCTTATAAGAAAAAATTAATAAAATCATTTAGGGCGTCAAATAAATCAATCTTCCATCAGGTCCTCTATTTTGGCGTTTAGCAGCTGAGGTGGACCAATCAGGCCCCTCCGCGAGTTGACTCCAGTCAACTTGACCTCCAGCCGCCCGATGTGACGCAACCCATCTCTTCGCCCGTCTTCTCCCTTTTTTCCCGGGCATACCATCCATCAATCGAAGATACTTCCTTCGCAAGAATCACTCCCTAATCATCCATGATGCCCGCCGATTCCTTAGGTCAACCTAATACTCTTTAGATCATGCAATAATCGCCGGTCAATAAGGCCACTCGCCAATATTTATAAATAACAAGCTCCGCCTCCTTCCTCATTTTGGCCACTTTTATTCCAACCTAAAGCCTAGATCTCGTTCCTGGATTGTTCCTCGTGACAGGGGGAGTAGCCCAGCGCCGAGACTCGGCTGGAGGGAGGAGATTTTGACGCGACGGAGCTCCGGCGTCCGCCCTGCTCCCTGGAGGCCCCCAGGTATAAGAGCTGCCCTTTCTATGCATTTTTAGGTAGTCTTAGATGTTAGCTTTTCATTCCAGTCGTTAGATTAGGTTTTGATTAATTTCTGTAGTTTAAAAATCAAAATTCGAAGTTCGCCGGAGCTCCGCTCCGGCGACTTCTCCACCCTCGTTTCGACCGTATCCGACCGCCCCAAGCATCTCATCTCGTTCCTCGACGCTTTCTTCATCCACTTCGCGTAGTTGTCCAACCCAGGACCCTAGGTCCTGGCGAATCGGGGCTCCCCCTCCGCCGTTCGCTGGAGCCCCTCCGCCCATCTCCATTGTGCATCGTAGCTTCAAAATCCCGGGTCGAGGAGCAAGCTCTCTCGCCCGCGGTTCTTCCTGTGCAGGTACTTTGAAGAATCGAGCCCAACTGGACTCGCACTGATCCGGGAAGAGGTTCCTGGGGGCCCTTTTCTTCTCCGACCTCGCTTCATCGACTCGGACCCCCAGGAGCCATGAAAACACCATCAATCGACGCAGGACGCTTCCAGCCACCTTCAGAACACTTCAGACTCGCTGGAGAACCCTGGAGGAGCCCAAGCTCTTCGATCCAAGCTCGCCAGCTCCGAGCTCCTTCCCCGTTCTTCCAGGGGGCTTCAGCGCCGTCGGATCAGGAGAGCCGCCCCAGATTCAACAGGAACCGTCCGATGGAGCAACGTACCCACCGTCAGATCAGCGGGGCTGATCTAATCTCAGCGCTTCATCGGCGAAGCGTCATCGGGCGTCCAGGAGACGACGCGTGGCAAGTGAGAGGAGCAGATCCGTCGGATGCCACGTTTGTATTAGGGGTAAATTTCACATCCACCCCCTCGCTTTTTGTATTTAATATTTAATGCCAAAAATAAAAGCCACAGTTGTAAATAAAATGTCTATTTTGCAAAAGGACCCCCGATGTTTTCATATCTGCACTTTAGTCCTTCCGCGCCTCACGTGCAGTAGCCACGTGAGGCGCGTGAAATTTTGCAGCTAAGTCCCTCCGGGTCCTTGTAATTATTAAATGATCTTGAAAATAAAAGTTAAAGTATATTTTTACTGTGATTTTTGCATGAATGCCCCTGCGACTTATTTTATTTGCAAAAACACCCCTGCTAGGCCATTTAATTTTTGAATGTTTTGTCTATTTATTTCGTGCTTCATGTTAGATCGAAAAATCTTGGAAAAATAGATTTAAGCTACTGATTGGCTGTGCTTGCATGTCATATTTTTAGTTTGTCATTTTATGGCCTTTTTGCATTTATTAAAAATCAAAAACATGTCTTTTATTCACTGTCTAGATTATAAAATCCCAAAAAAAAATAGGAAAATGCCTTGAAAAATTCTAAAAAAAATTTCCTATGGTGTAGTTTATCCTATTTTGACGCCAGTCCAAAAATCCCTAAAAATCTAAAAAGGAAAACCTTAAAAATGCGAAAATACCCAAAAACTTCAAAAAATATTAAAAATCACAGAAAAATAAAAAAATACAAACTCAGGCCCTATGTATGCTATATTTTATTCTCTTTACTAGAAAAATTGTGTGGGAAAATTTTGAGGTTTGTAACTATTTTTCATGCTCATTTTTACTGCAACCAGACCTTATCCCATTGTTTTCTATTATGTAGCTATTTAAAAATACTAAAAGTGTTCTAAAAAATGTCCAAAAATCACAAAAACAGTAAAAAATGATGAAAAAGCTAAAAAGATTTTATTTCTTAATTTTTGACTATTTTTAAGTATTTTTGTAAGTATTATAAGTGCCCCTTTAAAAATATATGTATTCCCTCAAAAAAAATTATATATATATATATATATATATATATGGGAAAAGGGAGTATGCACCCTAGTTGTAGCCAACTTAGCTACTACCACCCCTATTTTTCCCTCATTTTTTTATTTATTTGGAAAATAAAAATTTTTGAATTCATCATTATATCCCTCTCACATTCTATTAAAATTTCATCAGAAACAGAAACTCCTACGACCTCCATCCAAACAGGGTCGTTTTAAAAAATCCTGCAACCGTTAAAAAAATGACTTTTCGATGGATGGCTTAGGAGTCTCTGTTTCTGACGAAATTTTAATAGAATGTTAGAGGGATATAGTGATGAATATACAATTTTTTGTTTTCCAAAGAAATAAAAAAATGAGGGAAAAATATGGGTGGGAGTAGCCAATTGGCTACAACCTGGGTGTAGCCTCATTTAACCCTATATATATATATATTACCTCATTATATTATTAGGGATTGAGGAAGCTGCACCCAGGGGTGCACCTAACTTAGCTGCACCCAGGCATTTTTTCATTTATGTTTGATGTTTTTGAAATGAAACCTAGGGGGATTTAAATCACTATATATCACCATGATATCATACCAATTTCAAGTAAATTCGACATTTCTATCATCTCCATCAAGGCTATGACATTTTAACGGTTTCAGAATTATTGAAAATGACCATATCTAGATGGGCATGATAGGAGTGTTTGTTTTGCATGAAATTTGAAACATATTTCACACAATAAACTAAGTAAATCCCCCATAAGTTTCCTTCAAAAAAAATAAAAAACCAAGGAGAAAAAAGCCAGGGTGCACCTAGTTGGCTGCACCACCGGGTGCAGCTTCCTTTTTCCCATATTATTATCTATCTATCTATCTATATATATATAAACAAACAAAAAAAATATAAATAAAAAAAAGAAATATATATATATATTCAATTAATTAAAACCCACGTCTCACAAGGATGACTCATTCGCACCTGAAGGCTCATGCATTTTGTATTGCTCTCTGTGGTTCGACCTCTACATGCTTGTTCCCTATACATCTTATGGTAGAGTAAATAAAAATTAATTCACATTTATTTTCGAGCTTGATTGTTGTATTATTTGTTGTGGGTTAATTGTTGATCAACCCCCATATTCTGCGAGCGGTCGCCTCAGCGACACCTCTGTATTATTTATTCATGGTGACCCTCGTGGATTGTGGCCGTTATCAGATGGCGCCGTTGCCGGGGAGCAATGAGCATAGCCTAATTGATTTTTGTCATTCTTGTATAAAATCCTTGATTAATCATTCATTTTTGTGAGCAGCTATTGTTTTATTGCCATTAATCACCATGCTTCATTTCTTTATTCATTGTGATTATTTTTCTCTGCTCTATTTGATTGACTGAGTATGCTAATGCAATCTTTTTGTACTTTGATGCGAGGGACCGCCACGCGAGGATGGCTTCCTAGGAGGCCAAGGCAGCCGAGCTTGGAGGAGGATGGTCTTCTCTTCTCACGACCATCTGGAGAGTGCACCAAAGAAGCAAAGAGAGGGGCATTAGATAGGCTAGATACTTAGGAAAATTATTTTTGTAATTCATGGTGAGAGAGAGACTATTTTGGCATGTAATTAAACAGGACTCTACTCTTCACAATGAGGTCCAGTGCCCGGGTGATTGTTCACCTGGGGGCCTCATCGCGGCTTTTTTCGAGTTTTCATCGCCTTCTTTTATTTTGTCTTCCGATGTTTTGAGCTTTCCGCCTTTCTTTTACTTTGTTTTGTGTGCTTGGAGCCCCTAGATATAGGTTGCTTGACTCAGTAGCTAGGTCCAAACATTAATAAGAATGCATGTTCCTATAGTCTACTTCGATTGGATCTAGTCAAACTCAAACAAGTTGTAAATTTGTCTCTTAGTCCCCTGTGCCGTAGCGAACCCTGTAAAGCGCTTTCTCCTACCCTCAATTTGTTGAGCAGAGGAGGGGTGAGCCAAGACCGGACTCTCTTGGGCTAGAGACAAATGAGCAACTTATGGTTCTTCACGCTAATAGCAGCTTATGTTTAGGGCGATTTTGTGCCTTGCATACCGACATGTAGATAGGTTTCAAAATTCTGTTTTGCATACCGCATGGAGAGAGCTGGGATGCACTGTAAGTCTTCTAACTCAACATGCATCATTCGGTTCAATGGTGAGATTTCCATCATGGAACCACTTGCACGGCTTTTCCGCTATCTCCCTCTGATTTTGAGCACCTAGGACTTAAATGAAAATCTACAAAAACGTTAGGCGCTGGTATGAAAACAGATCCAAAAAAAGTGAAAACCAAAAAAATTAAAACCAGGGGACTGCTAAATAAACTTTGACCTTAATTAAAATCTGTAATGGACTGTCATTGTACCGGGTTCATAAAGCCCTCATTGTTTTCAGGTACTTTGGAGGGGGACCAAAACCCTACTCCCTTGAGCGAGTGCGACCCCTAAGGAAAGAAATCCCAAAACCCAGTCTGCAACTGCCTTGTGTATCGCCTGGATTTCCGAAGTATTGGCGCTTCTATCGTACGTAGGCGAGTAGGACTTGGTCACCAATGGTGACTCTCTGTTGTGAGAGCATCGACCCTGTCCGAAGTATTGAGCATAGGCCACGCCTTCACGGGGGTGTCTGTCTCATCGTCCTGCGTCCGAGTAGGTTCTTGCACGCTCACGAGTGATTCCGTTGCGAGCGAGAACCGAAGTATTGGTTTCGCCTATCGGTTTCCTCTCTCTTTTCTTTGGCTGAGTAGGGATCCAGGAAGGGTTACAAGGAATCCAAAAAGTACAGACTACAGGTTACACAGGAGGAGGACAAGTACGGGATACTCTTCTGGCAGTACTCTCTCTCCTATAGGGTAGCGTACTAAGGACTTGTTATAAGATATGCCTGAAAATTGCAACTCTAAAAATGAAAAGATAATAAATAGCCGAGCTTTCACGGCTTCACATGGCGTGAGTTGGTGAACCCGATTTTGTATTGTGTTTGTATGGATCTAGATTAAGGTTCAAAGATCAAAGTCCCGCGCCTTTGCGCAAATTTTGTTATGTCTTCCTTTGACCACCCCGCTCAACCGAGCCTTTCTACTGTTTTACACTCCTTTTGTTCCTCATTGACCATCGTATCATTCTTCCAAAAAATCCGACATTCTCTTGTGCTTCGCGAAGTTGATCCATGGATGATTTCGTCGGGACCATGCCGACACCTACATCGATTCCATGGACTCAACCTCGCCAATAATTTCGAGGCAATTCCCGAGAACCTGATCCAGACTTTGCGGATCGATCTCCAGACTCCTCGTTTTCTACCTTTCTCTTGGCCACCCAATAAACTGGGATCACTTTTGTCCCGCTATCGTCGTTGTGAATGGGAGTCGATTACAGTCTACATCATTTTTCCACTCACAACGTGCTGGGGTTGACCTGAATTCCAGCTTCATCACGGCAGCTGAACATTAATTGCAAGTGATCTGATTCGGACCATCTCATTATGCAGATAGAAGACAGTGCGAGCCCTGGAGACTACTCCGGAGTTCATTTCGTCCGACTCAGACCCTGACATGGCGCCAGGAGGAAAGGGCAAGGGTCAGCAGCCACCCACACCAGAGGGACAGGTGCCAGATCAGAACCAAGTCAATGCACAATTGCTGGCATCTATCCAGGCCATACAGCAGCAGCTGACTGAGCAGGACCTTACGCAGACCGCTTTCCAGGACATGTTGAACGATATGATGAACCGTAACGACGGAGGAGGAGGCCAAGGCAGAGGAGGCAGGGGAGGAGGAGGTGGAGGTGGAGAAGGTGGTGATGACCACAATGATGATCCCGAATTCCCACCACCGCCGAAACCGACACTCAAAGAAACATACAATCCGGGAGACAGCTAGATGACCGAGTGGATCCTCATTCCACCGGTACACGCTCACTTTGAGCTGAAGCCCCAATTCATAGCCCTTCTCCCTGCATTCCATGGCAACACCAATGAAGAGCCGTACATTCACCTCCAGCAGTTCTCCCGCATTTGCCGCACCACTCACTATCCGAATGTTCCCCTGGACATTGTCAAAATGACGGCTTTCCCCTTCAGTCTACAGGACAAGGCCCTCTATTGGGTCAATCATATAGGAAAGGTCGTGACGACCTGGGAGGAGTTGAAGTCCGCCTTCTTGCACAAGTACTACCCTCTCGGTCGGCTCAACCAGATGCGGGCCCGTATTAGTAATTTCTCCCAAGGAGCACATGAGTCCGTACACGAGGCTTGGGAGAGATTTACTGATCTGCAGGAGAAGTGTCCCCACCACGAGATCCCTAAGACCAGCCTGGTCCAGCATTTCTTCGGGGGACTCAATATTGAAAGTCAAAGGCTCGTGGACGCAGCATGTGGGGGCTCCCATTTCAACAAGGATGAAGATGTTGTTTGGCAGATCTTTGAAGAAATGGCCGAAGGAGAGGCCGCCCTCTCTTCATCCAAGGCGTACCAGAAGCAGCCCCAGATCCTCCAGAAACAAGTTCACATGGCTGCATCCAAGGAAGCAGAGAGAGATGAGAGCTCCAACCTCAGCATCATCGGGGGTCATCTCTCTAAGGTCGACATAATCGAGAAGCGATCACAGGACCTTGAAAAACTGGCTGTGATTGAGAAGAGGACCCAGAACCTGGATAAGCTCGATCAGATCAACAAGTACCTCGAGATGTTGGTCGGTACGATCAACTCTTTCCAGTCGGCTACACCATCCGACGCTCCCGCTGAGAAGAAGGACGAGCCGCAACCGCAGCATCAGCCTCAGCCGAGCCAGCAGCCACCGACAGTCCAGCACGTGTACTACGTGCAGGCGCCCGATCAGGGCCCGCCGCAGCAGCAGATGGTCGTTTACCAGCCAGAGTTCCTTTCCATTCCTGATCCAGTTTTCCCACCACCACCCTTGATCCAAGAAGTTAACGGGGTATGGACGAATGATGCACAGCCGACCCGTCCTCAGGGACAACTCCAGGGTCAGCAATTTGCCAACCGACAGTACCACCAACCTCAGGGTGGTCGTTTTGGCCAAACCTCTCAACCTCACCAGCAACACCAGCAGCCTCCCCAGATTGCACACCAATGGAGGCAGAATTTTCCTTACCAGCAGCCGCAGTACCGCCATCCACAGCCGTATCACCAGTATGCGGCTGCTCAGCCTCAACCATACCAGCAGTATCCACCTCCGTCCTACCAGCAACTTCAACTTCCTGCTCCACCACAGCAACACCACCAGCAGCCTCCCCACCCATCTAACCAACAGCAGCGTGGTCTGCACGCTGAATCTTCTGATGTGCCCCCAGCTAATCCCACCATGGAGTGTTTAGCCCAGCTTGTTAAAGGGCTAGCGGAGATGACCAAGCGGCTTGATGACCTGACCGCCACTCGCACTACCATTCCGGCGCAGGTCGAAGCCAACTCCAACAATTTCAAGAAGAAGGAGCAGGAGCGGTAGGGCCTTGCCTCCGCCTGCTACCAGATGTGGGGTGAATAAAGAAACAGGTGGATCGTCATCTTCCGCATCAGCCGTGCCAGCTCCAGGGGCGGGTGAGGAGGAAGAGGAAGGAGAAGCCAGTTCTGCCGTCGTGCCATGTCATCAACCTCAGCTAAAAATACAAAAAAATCAGCAAAAACAAAAACAACAAAAAGAAGCCTGTAGCAGAAGCGAAGCCGCGCCAGCCTTGGAGGGGCCGCCAGCAGCAGTCGATCCCTTGCCAGCCGATGGAGCCGATGCTACCCTTTTTGATCGCCCAGCCGCACCAGCATATTCAGATCCAGCTTGTACTCCTTTTTGTAGTCCGAATGTACAACATTCTGTGGGCGATGATTTTGATGTAAATAAGAACTCTAATTTTCCTGCCAGTAATGTGAATATTCCTTTTCCGCATGCAATACAAAAATCCAAAAAAATTGCAAAAAGAAAAAATGCATTGTCTGATCCAGGTGTCGTGGACATTTTGGATAAATTGACTGTTGAGATTCCCTTGTTGAAGGCCGTGGAATACATGCCAGCTGTGAAGAAAGGACTGAAAGAGGCATGTATTAACAGGCGTCGCCCAACGCAAGACAACAGACGCCGAGAGGTAGAAAAGCACGTCTTATCCATGGCCACAGTTGCAGCTATCACCAACCTCCCCCAGAAAAAGTAAGATACAGGAGCGCCTCTGATCAGTTGTGTGATTTTCGACCAGGTCTTCGAGCGTACTCTTCTTGACAGTGGTTCTTTCATCAACCTTTTGCCCTTGTCCATAATGCAAGAATTCGGGCTGGGACCGCTCAAGCAGACACGTATGATCCTTCAGTTCGCTGACCGATCCGTCAAGCGGCCCCGAGGTCTGTTGGAAGACGTGATAGTTACCGTGCAGGAGATGAAATTCCCAGCTGACTTTGTAGTCCTTGATATGGACTCGCCTGCACCACTGCTCCAGACTCCTATCATCCTTGGCAGACCATTTCTCCGTACTTCAAGTGCCGTGGTTGATTACGGGTCTGGAAAGATCACCTTCAGCTCGAACACCCAGCAAATCACAATCAATATGAACAAGGAGCAGAATGCCACAACTGATGAGAGTCAAGCAGCATCAGAAGCAGACTGTGATTTTATTGCAGAGATCAGAGATTCAGAGTTGTCATTGGACGATCCATGGACCCGAGAAATCCTCATTCTTGAGGAGGACTTGGAAAGCACAGTCAGCATATGCTCCGAGGAGTTGTGGGAGACGGATTCCCAGATGCAGGTGCATCTTCTTGAGCATTCACTCCAGACCGAACATGATCAGCCTACCGCAGAACCGTTCGGTGCATTATCAAAATCTCAACAGATTGACGAGGATGGTAACAGCCTCAAGGTACATCCCACCACCAGCACGGTATCAGAAGTGACCGATAAAGTGGACAGACTGAAACCAGAACTCAAGCCACTTCCTGCAGGCCTGAAGTATGCTTACCTTGCGGGTGAAGAACAAATGTATCCGGTCATTATCAGCAGTAGACTGAATCTGGATCAGGAATCTCGACTTCTCGAGGTTCTAGAAAAGAACCACAAGGCACTTGGTTGGAGCGTATCAGACCTCCGAGGGATAAATCCAGCTCTGTGCACACACCATATCTATCTAGAAGACGATGCCAAGCCGTCCCGCGAATTTCAGAGAAGACTGAACCCTAACCTTCGGGACGTGGTCATGAAAGAAATCACAAAATGGTGTGATGCAGGCTTCATCTATCCCATCTCCGATTCAAAATGGGTAAGCCCCCTGCATGTAGTTCCCAAGAAATCCGGGTTTACCGTGGTCACAAATGAAAAAGGAGAGGAAATTTCTACTCGGGTACCAACCTCCTGGCGGGTGTGTGTTGACTACCGCCGTCTTAATGCAGCAACCAAGAAGGACCACTTCCCCTTGCCATTTATTGATCAAGAATTGGAGAGATTAGCAGGCAAGGAGTTCTTTTGCTTTCTGGATGGGTACTCCGGGTACAACCAAGTGGCGATCGCCCCTGAGGATCAAGAGAAGACTACCTTCACTTGCCCGTTCGGTACCTACGCCTTCAAGAGGATGCCCTTTGGATTATGCAATGCACCCGCAACCTTCCAAAGATGCATGCTAGCTGTATTCGCCGAGATGGTAGGCAGTTTCCTCGAGGTGTTCATGGATGATTTCCCTGTCTATGGTGATAGTTTCGATTCTTGCCTCGAGCACCTAGACAGAGTGCTTCAGAAATGCCGAGAAGTCAATTTAGTGCTCTCATGGGAAAAGAGCCACTTTATGGTCACAGAGGGTATTGTGCTAGGCCATGTCGTTTCCAAACGTGGCATGGAAGTCGACCCAGCCAAGGTGGATGTCATTTCAAACCTTCAACCACCTCAGTTAGTTAAGAATGTGAGGTCATTCCTGGGGCATGTGGGATTTTACAGGCGATTCATCAAGGATTTCAGCCGCATTGCCCGACCTCTGACCAAACTTCTGTGCAAGGAAACCGAGTTCATCGTTGATCAGCCAGTTCTCCTTGCTTTCAACCAGTTGAAGGAGCTCATCACTCAGGCTCCCATCTTACAGCCTCCCGACTGGACTCTCCCATTTGAGATAATGACCGATGCGTCAGATTTTGCAGTCGGAGCTGTTCTTGGATAGAGGAAAGATAAGGCGCCCTATGCCATTCACTATGCCAGCAGAACATTAGATGAAGCTCAAAGAAATTATACAGTGACAGAGAAAGAACTGCTGGCTGTGGTTTTCGCCTTAGAGAAGTTCAGATCCTATTTGTTGGGGTCGAAGGTCACAATTTTCACGGACCACTCTGCTATCCGGTACCTACAGCAGAAGAAGGATGCCAAGCCAAGACTGATTCGCTGGATCCTTCTCCTCCAGGAATTTGATCTGGAAATCAAAGACAAACCTGGAGTTCAGAATGTGGTGGCAGATCATCTATCCAGAATAGAGCAGCATGAGTCTCCTCTGAGCAATGCACCTATCACAGAAACCTTCCCTGACGAAGCTATCTTAGCAGTGGATTCTCTCCCTTGGTATGCTGACATTGTCAATTACCTCGCCTCGGGGGTAATACCTTCGGATTGGACGAAGAATCAGAAGAATAAATTCATGTCGACCATCCGCTTCTACCAGTGGGAAGATCCTCTTCTATTCAGAGAAGGGGCAGATTGTATTTGGCGCAGGTGCATCCCTCAGACGGAGCAATCTAGTGTCCTCGAGCATTGTCATTCGCTCGAATCTGGTGGGCACCATTCTGGAGATCGTACGGCAGCAAAAGTATTGCAGTGTGGCTTCTGGTGGCCCACATTATTCAAGGATGCAACAGACTTTGTTAAAAGATGTATTGACTGTCAGCGACTGAAAGGTACACTCACTGCCAAAGATTCAATGCCTCTGAAAATTATTCAGATAGCCGACGTCTTTGATGCATGGGGCATTGACTTCATGGGACCTTTCCCTAACAGTCAAGGTTTTGAGCACATCCTTCTTGCCGTCGATTACGTGAGTCGTTGGGTTGAAGCTATCCTCGCCCGAGCCGCCGACAGCAAAACAGTTTGCCAGTTTCTGAAGAAGAACATCATTTCGCGGTTTGGGATACCAAAGATTCTCATCTCAGACGGGGGAAGTCATTTCATCAACAAAGAGGTCAAGAAGTTAACGAAGGAGTACGACATCGATCACCGTGTCGCGTCTCCTTATCATCCGCAGACCAATGGCATGGCGGAGTTATCCAATAGAGAAATCAAGACCATATTGCAGAAACTTGTTAGGCCAAACAGAAAAGACTGGTCTCAACTCTTGGATTCAGCTCTTTGGGCTTACCGTACGACCTACAAGTCTCCCTTGGGCATGTCGCCCTACCAGCTTGTATATGGAAAACCATGCCATCTGCCCGTGGAATTAATTCACAAATCTCTTTGGGCAATTAGTAATTGTAACTTGGACTCACGAAAAAGTGGTCAGAAGAGAAAAGACGATTTGAACAGGCTCTTGGAATTCCGAGACTGCGCATATGATAACACCTTGATGTACAAGGAGAAGGTGAAACGCTGGCATGACCGGCACATCAGACGAAAGACCTTCGACGTTGGGCAGAAAGTGTGGTTGTTTGATGAAAAGTTGCGGATATTCCCAGGTAAATTAAAAAGTGGACAGGGCCATTCCGAGTATGTGAAGTGCGTGACAACGGAAGCATTGCGATATCAAAATTGTCCCCTGACGCACAGCCCTTCGTCGTCAACGGCCAACTACTGAAGCCTTACTTGGAACCCGATGCATTCTTGGCCATTGTTGACTCTATTCAACTAGTGCACCACGATGACATCTCCACAGCACCTGCAGCACCAAAAGATTCAGACGATGTACTCCAACCACTATTTCTCTGATTTTCTTCTTTTCTTCTTTTCTTCTTTTTCTTTTCTTATTTTCTTTTTCCATCTAAAAGGTGCCGCCTTTGTAGACAATTTTCTATACTTAGGACGTACTTTGTCCTAAGTATAGGGGGATGTGCACCTAGAGTTTTTGATTTCGGTTCGATCTTCTCCATTGTCTCCTCTTCTTGTCTATACTTAGGAGTATCTTACCCTAAGTATAGGGGGAGACAATCTGAGCACGATCAGTATATTCCCACCCTTGACCCTCCCTGCTTTTTGTATAGTCTGCTATACTTCGGATTATTTGATCCTAAGTATAGGGGGGAAGGTCAACTTCTCATTCATTCATTTCTTTCATATTTATTCTTTAGATCTGTCTATACTCAGTACAGTTATGTCTTTGCTTTTTCCTTTCGATCTATGAGGACATAGCTCAAACTAAGTATAGGGGGGTCGTATATACCATGTATATACTAAAAGCCATAACTCATACTGAAAAATAAAATATCACTAAAACACAAAATAAAATGTAAAAAGTAGCTTTATAATAATGAAAGATGATTGTGAATTCCTCAGACTCATTGTAATTGTACTGACTATTGAGTCAGAAAAGTGTTTTGTACGAAACATTTTCCTTTGAAAAAGCTTGTGAAATTTGTTTGAAAACAGCGTGTACAAGTATTCAACGTTTGAAAAATTAGTTTCTGTGTAAAACCTATTTTCTTTGAGTGAAAGCAAAAACTTTGTGAAAATTAGTGTGCAAATGATTGAGAAAATTTGATTGTCAAAACTGTTTTGAAAAATCTATCTATGTTGTGTAAAACATTTGTAAAAGGATTTTCAAATGCGTGTACATGTTGCAAAATTATTTTGGACTAGAGTTTTCAAAAACCCCTGTGAAAATAATTCTCGAATAAGTCTGAGGAATCCACACAAAAATCTCTCATTTGTAAATAAGGAATAAGCCAAATAAAGTTTATAAGAACCAAAACCATATTGTACATCAAATACAATTTTTCTCCTTTTGTATCTACTGATTAATAAATCAGATACCTATACAGTATGATTTGAAAAATAGTGTGACCAGTTTTGAAAAAATTGATGTGAAATGATTTCAAATGTGTGAAACTGTGTTGATTGCAAAACTTTTCTTTGTGTGAAAGAAAGGATTTCAAAAACCTATGTGCAAATGTTTTGAAAAATGCTTGTCAAAATTATTGTGGAAATTGTATATATACATATAGCGTGAAAAATCTTTGCAAAAATGATTTCAAATATGTGTAAATGATTGCAAAAATTATTGTGTACTATAGTTTGCAAAATTATTTTCAAAAGCTAATAAGAACACCATTGCAAATACTAGTAAATCAGAAACAAGACACATACAATTTTTTCTGTACATACCCAAATAAACTATTTCATTCACACCTGTAAAGTTGCTAAAAATTCCTGATTTTTTTTAAAATAAAAGCAGCACGCCCGTGTAAATAAGTGTATAGACTTTTTGAATATTTTCAGTTCGTACTTCCTGCGCAGAAATTCTTTTTGTAAAAACATTCTTTGATCCTTTCAAATTTTTGTGAAAAATTGCATCATTCATTGTGCATAGCATAAGCATATCATTCATATTCTTTTTGAGTGAAGCTTGATGATTGAATCAGTCTAAGAAAGTCTCAAATTGGAGCTCGGTTAGACCTTACCGCACCTAATTGCACTGGAACCTTATGGGAACTAGGTTTAAGGTACTTCAGGTCTATGCAGACTTAATTCTTTGAGAAATCAGGGCTGGGTTCAAGTCACCTCAGTGGACTAACTAGAACTGTTCGAGACACACGTATGACTCTTGCCGACCGTGGTCTAACTTGGACACCTGCACCTTTCACTTGGCTCAACTCAGTTGGAGTGGTGAGGGGGTTGGATTTGCCAGTCTGAGACGCACACGAGTGGAAACATTCGTCCTCGTCTAGGGAGGGAAGTGCACCCCAACCAGATCCAATAGCAATGAGGTCTAAAGACAGGAGATTGTGGGTTGCGATAAAGCTTCAAAAGAGGGATAGTCTACTGGCTCAAGAGGAAAAACTCCTTATGTAAATGCTGCTGTGAATAGTATGTTGAAAAAAAAAAGAAAAGGTCAGGCCTGCACAAAAATAAAATGCCTGCAAAGTATGTACAGTCAATAAGCAAGCTTGAGCTCCAAAGTCAAATATGTAAGCCTGCAGCTGGATGACTTGACTACACTGGTCTTGCATCCCGGGATAGGTAGCTACACTGGCTACCGTCCATTCTTCTCTTCACCCCCTCCTCTTGAGCTGGTTGCCACTTGAACTTAGAAGGGAATACCTTGCTCCTCGAGGAAAGAGCTGTTGGATTGGGGAATCATTGGGTTGTCATTCTGGAGAAGTCAGTTCCTTTATCATTTCAGTTGGGGAGAGCCATTATCACTTACACCGTACAAGTCAGCTTCACGATTATAAGGGTTTGCGTATGATGTAGACTGGTTCTGACCCGGCTGTTGGGGTGGGTTGAACCGAGTTCTGTGACTATTGAAGACTGTTGTATTTTAGAGCTGGTTCCTGACTAGGTTCCACACACATTCACATCCAAGGTCTGACAGGAGCTCCAAATTCAGATTTTATAAGGACATGCATTGCACTGAAAGCATCCCTCTTCACTCTATATTGCTGTCATTTTCCCTTTTTCTTTTCTTTATTCTTTTTACACTTATGGCATAAGTGTTTGCTAGGGACTAGCAAAGGCAAGTATAGGGGGGTGATGAATCTCCATTTCATCACCTTTATTCTATCATTTTGGCCTCAAAAACCCCAGCAAATGCATACAAATAGCATTAAATTGTGCATGATAACATTCATGATTCATTGTATTAATTCCACATTAAATAAGGTTTTAATGCCAAAATTATAGAATAAAGAAAGAAAAAGAAAAAGGAATAAAATATTGTAAATATTTTATGACCCAAACCCCGAGACCAAGGCCAGCATGGCATTGGTCGACAAGGAATAAAGTAGGGGGAGATAAGGGCCAGTGTACAATAAATACCTCATTTATTCATACATTCATTTATGCATTTTTGGCACCTATTTTGTACATAATTATTTATTCAACAAATGAAGAAACTTTGTACATGAAAGTTGTAGCCAATAATGTGAATAAAAATACAAAATTGAGTTTTTGTAAAAATAATACCAAGTGTACATTTTATACACAGAATAAAAAGCCAAAATCTCAACTTCACAGACTCATATCTTGCAAATAAAAACTCCAAATCACCCAAACTCACCTTTAATTGTATATAGCATTTCATGAACTATTTTATAAAATTTGTTTCATTATTTTTGGAGTCCATATGCAGAAGTTAGGTTTTTGGCCCTTCTTGTATATAGGACCGATTAAAATATTCATTTTATTCAGTATTTATTATTTGTACAAAATCATATTTTTAGAAATTTATAAATAATGTATATAATGCACATACATATTAAAAATAGAAGGAAACCAAAAATAATCTAATACAATAGATATGCAAAATTTATAGACCAAATACCTATATTATACACCTACATACAAATGAAAAGGATTTGATGAATTGATTCCTTTATTGGTTATACTTTTACAATAGTATATACATTATGCATAACTCATTAAGAATACAAAACCAAAATAAGAATCAAGAAAATATAATAAATAAATTAAGTATATAAAATATATAGATAAGACACCTATAAGTATACCTACATACACCTATACCTATTTATTCAAAAATATGAATAAACTCATAAAAATCAAACAAAAATACCTTTACACTCACAAAAATAAATTATAAATTTATAAAATAAGCCAATAAAATAATAAAAGAAAATAAATAAATTAAAAATAAAATACCCAAAAATGCATGTAAATACATACGCATACACATTATTCAAATGAAACCATAATAAAACACCTCGAAAAATTCAATAAAAATCATAAACAAATACTAGATGAAATAATACAATTTTTGTCTTATAAGAAAAAATTAATAAAATCATTTAGGGCGTCAAATAAATCAATCTTCCATCAGGTCCTCTATTTTGGCGTTTAGCGGCTGAGGTGGACCAATCAAGCCCCTCCGCGAGTTGACTCCAGTCAACTTGACCTCCAGCCACCCGATGTGACGCAACCCATCTCTTCGCCCGTCTTCTCCCTTTTTTCCCGGGCATACCATCCATCAATCGAAGATACTTCCTTCGCAAGAATCACTCCCTAATCATCCATGATGCCCGCCGATTCCTTAGGTCAACCTAATACTCTTTAGATCATGCAATAATCGCCGGTCAATAAGGCCACTCGCCAATATTTATAAATAACAAGCTACGCCTCCTTCCTCATTTTGGCCACTTTTATTCCAACCTAAAGCCTAGATCTCGTTCCTGGATTGTTCCTCGTGACAGGGGGAGTAGCCCAACACCGAGACTCGGCCGGAGGGAGGAGATTTTGACGCGACGGAGCTCCGGCGTCCGCCCTGCTCCCTGGAGGCCCCCAGGTATAAGAGCTGCCCTTTCTATGCATTTTTAGGTAGTCTTAGATGTTAGCTTTTCATTCCAGTCGTTAGATTAGGTTTTAATTAATTTCTGTAGTTTAAAAATCAAAATTCGAAGTTCGCCGGAGCTCCGCTCCGGCGACTTCTCCACCCTCGTTTCGACCGTATCCGACCGCCCCAAGCATCTCATCTCGTTCCTCGACGCTTTCTTCATCCACTTCGCGTAGTTGTCCAACCCAGGACCCTAGGTCCTGGCGAATCGGGGCTCCCCCTCCGCCGTTCGCCGGAGCCCCTCCGCCCATCTCCATTGTGCATCGTAGCTTCAAAATCCCGGGTCAAGGAGCAAGCTCTCTCGCCCGCGGTTCTTCCTGTGCAGGTACTTTGAAGAATCGAGCCCAACTGGACCCGCACGAATCCGGGAAGAGGTTCCTGGGGGCCCTTTTCTTCTCCGACCTCGCTTCATCGACTCGGACCCCCAGGAGCCATGAAAACGCCATCAATCGACGCGGGACGCTTCCAGCCATCTTCAGAACACTTCAGACTCGCTGGAGAACCCTGGAGGAGCCCAAGCTCTTCGATCCAAGCTCGCCAGCTCCGAGATCCTTCCCCGTTCTTCCAGGGGGCTTCAGCACCGTCGGATCAGGAGAGCCGCCCCAGATTCAACAGGAACCGTCCGATGGAGCAACGTACCCACCGTCAGATCAGCGGGGCTGATCTAATCTCAGCGCTTCATCGGCGAAGCGTCATCGGGCGTCCAGGAGACGACACGTGGCAAGTGAGAGGAGCAGATCCGTCGGATGCCACGTTTGTATTAGGTGTAAATTTCACATCCACCCCCCTCACTTTTTGTATTTAATATTTAATGCCAAAAATAAAAGCCACAGTTGTAAATAAAATGTCTATTTTGCAAAAGGACCCCCGATGTTTTCATATTTGCACTTTAGTCCTTCCGCGCCTCACATGCAGTAGCCACGTGAGGCGCGTGAAATTTTGCAGCTAAGTCCCTCCGGGTCCCTGTAATTATTAAATGATCTTGAAAATAAAAGTTAAAGTGTATTTTTACTGTGATTTTTGCATGAATGCCCCTACGACTTATTTTATTTGCAAAAACACCCCTGCCAGGCCATTTAATTTTTGAATGTTTTGTCTATTTATTTCGTGCTTCATGTTAGATCGAAAAATCTTGGAAAAATTGATTTAAGCTATTGATTGGCTGTGCTTGCATGTCATATTTTTAGTTTGTCATTTTATGGCCTTTTTGCATTTATTAAAAATAAAAAACGTGTCTTTTATTCACTGTCTAGATTATAAAATCCCAAAAAAATAGGAAAATGCCTTGAAAAATTCTAAATAAAAATTCCCTATGGTGTAGTTTATCCTATTTTGATGTCAGTCCAAAAATCCCTAAAAATCTAAAAAGGAAAACCTTAAAAATGCGAAATACCCAAAAACTTCAAAATAATATTAAAAATCACAGAAAAATAAAAAAATACAAACTCAGGCCCTATGTATGCTATATTTTATTCTCTTTACTAGAAAAATCGTGTGAGAAAATTTTGAGGTTTGTAACTATTTTTCATGCTCATTTTTACTGCAACCAGACCTTATCCCACTGTTTTCTATTATGTAGCTATTTAAAAATACTAAAAGTGTTCTAAAAAATGTCCAAAAATCACAAAAACAGTAAAAAATGATGAAAAAGCTAAAAAGATTTTATTTCTTAATTTTTGACTATTTTTAAGTATTTTTGTAAGTATTATAACTGCCCCTTTATATATATGTATTCCCTCAAAAAAAAATTATATATATATATATATATATTACCTCATTATATTATTATTATCTATCTATATATATAAACAAACAAAAAAAATATAAATAAAAAAAGAAATATATATATATATATATTCAATTAATTAAAACCCACGTCTCACAAGGATGACTCATTCGCACCTGAAGGCTCATGCATTTTGTATTGCTCTCTGTGGTTCGACCTCTACATGCTTGTTCCCTATACATCTTATGGTAGAGTAAATAAAAATTAATTCACATTTATTTTCGAGCTTGATTGTTGTATTATTTGTTGTGGGTTAATTGCTGATCAACCCCCATATTCTGCGAGCGGTCACCTCAGCGACACCTCTGTATTATTTATTCATGGTGGCCCTCGTGGATTGTGGCCGTTATCACATAATCATTTCCGAGACAAGACTAATTAAAGCATCGAGTTCATCCCATGCTTGGTCTAGTTCTAAGATATCTGAATCTGTCAATGGTTCATAAAACTTCATTCTTGATGAATATGTTGTCTTTCAAATACATTATCATTTAAAGTCAAAGTCGCCTCAAGATGGTCCCTAGCGAGGTTCAAGGGAGTTAAATCTTCTATGATTTGTTTAATTGTTGAACACTCCTCGATTCGTCCACAATCCTTAGTATCATGTTCTTGAGATGTGGGGGTGACAAGACCGACAGGAACAATCTTGTCATTGACTTTAAATTCAACTTTCCCAATCTCATAATCAAAATGAGCATTGGTAGTGGCTAAGAATGGTATTTCGAGTATAATAGGAGTTTGAGAATGTGTTTTGACTGGGTCCATATCTAGTACGATAAAATCGACTGGAAACTGATGTCCTTAGTCTGTGACTAAAACATCCTCCAATATTCCTAATGGCCTCTTTACCGACCGGTCAGCTAATTGCTAAATCATAGAAATAGATTTAAGTTGACCTACCACACAATATTTTACTACGACATTTGGGAGGAGATTTATCAAGGCACCATTATCAACTAGGGTACGCTCAAAAGTCATATCCCCAATGTGCATTTTATCAATGGGGCCCCAAGTTCTTTCATTTTAAGGGGAAGGAGTTGAGAAATGATATTAGATGATGCAAGTGGTAGCACATGCCTCTCTTCCTCGTGTTGGTCATTCTTTTTCTTTCCCCTTAGCTTTATTTTTGGAGTGCATTTTTCTTTTAAGAAACATGAATATGCTGGAACTTGTTCTATAGCCTTAAGGAGGGGGATTTGTATGATAATATTGGAGAATAAATTCTCCAAATTAGGAGTTAGAGTCGAAGGTCGTTTCTTCACTTTTCTTCGTAGGGCCTCTAGAAAGAGAATAATCGTTTGTGTAAAGGTTGGTAGTGGGGATATAGAGGGTGGTTGTGTAGTAGGTGATGATTGGTCTTGCATTGACGAATCATGCTTATGTGCTTGATGGTTTTGAGCTAGTGTGGTCGATATTTGAGGTGTGCTTGTGGTGCGGCCACTTCTCAAGTGGATGGCACCGGAAGAGGTATTTGACTCATTTTTGCTTATACTAGCTGAACTTCTAAAGCTCACCGGTCCTCGAGTAGGCTGTTGTGAAAAGCCAGGAGGGCGGCTTTGTGAGTTGTTAGGATTTTGTACTGTTTGAGCAGGTAGTTGTGGTTGAGGTGGTAATTGAGAATGAATCTCGGTCAATTGTTTTAGGACCTCGACTTGACTTTGAGCCAGTTGATTTTGAACCTCAACTTGATTATGAGCTAGTTGTTGTATGAGTTTCATCAAGTCACGATAATTAGAAGCAAGTCCTTGCGATGGTGTAGTCAAGGGTTGTAGTGGTGGTTGTGCTTGTTGTATGAATTGGTTTTGATTTGACCCTTGTTGGTTGACTTGATACCCTGAATTATTGTTTGTTGGAGCCTTCCATGCACAATTTGGATGGTTCGTCCATCCCGGATTATAGGTGGAGGAATAGGGGTTGCTGTTGGAATTCCCTTGCACCCAATTAACTACTTCAGGATTAATTTATTCCTCTGAAGGGATGGTTTGTAAATCTCTGGTTCTATAAGTGTTTGTGGAATAGGGGCTACCCTACAAACTGACTGGGTATTTTCTCTAATACGAGACTCCCTACGGTTTTAATTAATTGATCCACATGTTCAGCCATTAATTTCACTTTGTCCAACTTTGAAGCAATGATTTGAATGTTCGAGGATGTGCCTGCACTAGTTATTGCATAGTCTATGGCTTGGACTGATCTTTTATGTCTATTGTATAGCTATATAGAATAATTGTTGACACAGTTATCTGCCATGTCCTCATATAGTTGCCATACAAAGTTCTCATCCTTATTCAAGTAGTTGCCTATGCAAGAGCCGTCGAAAACTCTCTTGTATGATTCCGTTAGCCTCTCATAAAATATTTGCACTTGCTTCTATTTTTCAATTCCATGATGTGGGCATTTGCGTAAAAAATCTCTAAATCTTTCCCATGCTTCATGGATTGACTCTATGGGTTTTTGGGTGAAGCGAGAAATGGTATGCCTAAGTGCATTGGTCTTTCTAATGGGAAAATATTTCTTTACGAATGCCCCTCTCAACTCAGTCCATGATCGAATTGGAACTTCATAACTACGAAGCCATTCGCTCGCTTTTTGTTGAAGGGGGAATGGGAAGGCTCGTAGGTAAACACGTTCTTGGTTTACCTTCCTTGTGTTCAGTGTATCGCATGCTGCTACAAAATCCTGAAGGTGAATTATAGGGTCCTCGGTCTCTTCTCCCCGAAATTTGGGGAGGAAGGAAATAGTTGTAGGTTTTATTTCAAAGTTTCCCGCTTCTGCAGGAAGTTGGATGACTGATATGAGTTGATGATTAGCAGGATTATAGTGATTTCGTATTGAATTAGTGGTGGGTTGTTTAGACCTTGATGTGCTATCAATTGTCGAACTTGGGCATCTTACACCTCTTGGCATTCTGCCATTTATTGTAATTGTTGCATTATTATAGTGAGTGGATCAGGAGGAGGTGTCACACAAGCCATGGGTTTTGTCTCGGACTTGACTTTGGATTTTGAAGGATAGAATGGATCGAATTCAAGGGGATCAGTAAGGGGATTCCTTAGCGACCTCCTGCCAAGCATACACAAATCAAACACCCAACAATTTATTTATTCCCACTCAACACTGATAGTTTAGATTTTTTATCTTTTCAAATTTTGTTTTGTAGAAAGGAATATAAGTTGATTACGTTTCCTAGGATAACTAGCAGTTCAGAATAATTCAATGATTACCACAACGTTGTTCTTCTGATTCTGAGGCCAGTTAGAGGGTAAGTAGGATAGAGCCTTTCTTAGATCAACTTGTATTTTAAACCCCTCGTTACTCTTAGTTAAACACCTCAGAGACGAGTATACTAAGAAAAATGGCTTTTAGAAAATTACCAAGAATCACGATGGCTCTGGTCCTAGGGGTACGCGTGTGCGTGCGTGTGCGATTGTGAGAATGATGCAACAAACACGTTTGCAAACATTTTTTTTATTTTATGATGTTTTTGTGTCCGCTTTAATTTAGTCCGATTAAGATGTAATTTTTTATCTTGTTTAGTCGCATACAATTAAGTGGTCTTTTTAAATGCAATGTGGAACTATAGGGGAGAAAACCTACAAAGATGCAATGCAAGATGAAAAAAGAAGTTGATTTTTTTGTTGTTTTTAATATGCACAAACAAAGAAATAAAATAGATCCTAATTATGCCTAAAAAAGAGAACTTATCGAGGGAGCGCTCCGAATTTTTTTAACTTCACGTTGATGTTCGACGGACTCCTTTCCAATGCGACATGTCCCCTGTAGAAAAAGAAAGAAAGAAGGTAAAAAGTAGAATGTAAAGAAATTTTTTAATATAAAGCACAAATAATTGCCTGTCCCCGACAACAGTACCAAAATGTTGGAGTGCATTTTTGAAGGTTTAAATACCCAATTTTTATGTCGGATAGTCGTTGAGAACCCACAAAAACACACTTCAAACAAATAAATTACTGGACTTAGCTATATTATGCACAAGGCAAAGTATAGGTAGTCAGGGTCGAATCCACAAGGACAGGAAGATTCTGCACCTTATTTGCAAGTAAAAATACTTTTATAAATAGATGAGTTTGTTGCAAATTGTTTGACTAACAAAAATTAAAATGAAAGTTGGAGACAATAGTGCAGGTCAGCAAGTGCTGATCACTCCCCTTCTATGCGATAACTTCCAATTGGACTCGTATGCATTAACTTTTCGTGAAATTAGATATCCTGGCGAGGCGAGTTGTATGCGATTACAACCGCAAATCGAGCTCGAACCTCGTGTCACGTCCTAGTTCTCCAAGAGTCGAGGATAATCATCGTCAGATACAGATCGCCACGATAGTTTGACGAATAGCTGCATGAAAGAGAACATAACAAAATAAGATGGATATAAAAATGTAAAGTAATAAAATAAAGGCGAGATAAAAATATGGTAGTTGGCGGCTCGGGAGGAAGCCTATGGAGTCGGATTCACAGAGAGTTCGAGGAAATGATAGTTGGCGGATGTCTATGGTGTTGGATGATTTTTAGCGGCACTCAGGGTGAAGCCTCAGGAGTCGGATTCACTGGGATAACTTTTGCTAAGACATTATTTGTATAAGAGAACATATGCAGTGACTATTATCTTTTGATCTGGAAACTTATAGGAAATTGTTATTGTGACCTTGCATTTTCTATAAAGTTAATTTCACACGTATTGCGTTTCCTTCTCAATTGATCAATGTATGCAAACTGATATGCATGTAATACCACCCCTAAAATAATTATACATCATAGAGTATATGAATTATACATCATAGAGTATATGATTAACCTAATAGAGTAGGACGATATTGACATAATTATATAATGAATATGAGATTCATTAGTCTCCTCCATGAGATCCACGGAGTAAAGAGCACGATCGCCACCTCATGCCAACTGAGAGGCACGAGGCATCTCCACCAATATAGGGCTTCGAATGGTGCCATGCCGATACTGGAATGATGGTTGTTATTGTATGCGAACTCTACCAATGGTAGGTGGTCCTTCTAGAATCCTTTCCACTCAAGAGTGCATTCATGTAGTAAATCCTCAAGTGTCTGAATGATGTATCTGATCCAAGGATATGACTTCTGACCATCAAATATGTGATCTCATAAACTACTGAATCATGGAGGCACCACAGTAGATATGTATGCACTCTCCTGTGGATGCCAATCAGTCAAAGTTGTGAGAATATACCATGTGTATAACCAGTTTGTTGTACCCTCAGTGAGCTCTCCTGCTAAGCGCATATTCCACCACATTTCCCTTACTAGGATGGTAAGAGATTGTGCAGTCGTAATCCTTTAGTAGCTCAAGCCACCTACGTTATCTCATGTTTAGCTCATTTTGATCAAAGTTGTACTTCAGGCTCTTTTGATGTGTGAAAATCTCAAAGTTCACCCCATAAAGATTGTGGTGATATCAAGGTGAAGACAATTGTAGATGAATCTCCATTACATTATTTTTGTTCATTCATTTTGGCCTCTAATACCTAGTCAAATGCATGTAAATAGCATTAATTTATGGAAAATAACATTCATTCTTTATTATGTATTCATTATACAAAATGCTTTAATTAAAGCTAAAAATATATAATAA
The DNA here is from genome assembly GCA_037367405.1 of Ottelia alismoides. Lineage (NCBI taxonomy): Eukaryota > Viridiplantae > Streptophyta > Magnoliopsida > Alismatales > Hydrocharitaceae > Ottelia > Ottelia alismoides. The sequence goes on along the minus strand of JAZKJV010010363.1, from coordinate 699,553 downwards.
AGGAAATTTCAAAACCATTTGCAAATAGATTTTGAAAACATTTTATTCAATTAAATAAAAGAAATTTGTATAAACAAAACATTTTTACAAAGGTTTGAAAATAATTTAAAAATATTTTTCAAACGGGTTTTCAAAAGATTTTTCCAACCATTTTTCAAATATTTCGGGAAAAAAACTTTTAACTGATTTATTAACCGGTATATACAAAGAATTTTAATGTATGTTTAACTTTTTATTAGTTAGACATATTATTAAAAATACAAAAATACAGGCTATGACTAAAGTATATATAACGTATATATAACTCTCTATACTTAGCTTGAGTGATGTCCTCATAGGTCAGAGAGAAAAGAAGAAGACATTACTCGTACTGAGTATAGAAGAGCCTATATTACAATGACGAAAGAATGAAAGAATGAGAAGTTAACCATCCACCCTATACTTAGGATCAATTAATCCTAAGTATATCATATTGCATACAACATGCATGGAGGGTCGAGTGCGGGAATGAACAGATTAGCAACTCGGAATGTCTCCTACTATACTTAGGTAAGATATCCTTAAGTATAGATATAAATATCAATAAGATAGGAGACAAGAGAGGGGACCAATAAACCAATAAAAAGAAAAAAATAATATCAACGAGAGAGGAGAACGAAGAAAGTACAATAAACCAATAAAAAAGGAAAAAAATACATTGGCTGGATGTTCGCATCACTCCCCCTATACTTAGGGTAAAGGATCCCCAAGTAGGCAACAACAAGACCAGTGAAACATAATAGAGAAAGAACACTTGACTCGTCCACCCCCTATACTTAGGACAAAGTACATCCTAAGCAAGGCAGACACACAGATCGAGGTGAATTACGAAAACAGTAAATGGAAGGAAAGAAATGAAAGCAAATATACAAAGTGGTGGCTATATAATGATCAAGAAGGTAAAAGGTGTACCTTTTTGTGCGACCACTGAGGAATGGATCTAACAAGGTGCATGTCGATATCGGGATCATCAACTGACACAACACGATTAGGATCGACATGGAATATATCCTCAACGATATCAAAATGAAAAGGCATGAACTCATTAGTGGAAGTAATACAGTTATGTTCGGCCTGGGAAGTTACTCCTAAATCTGCCCTCCACACTAATGTATCTATGGTGTAAATGCTGCGGATTTCATCAACACATCGCCACACATAGGAAGAGGGAACTCCAAGGTCTATGCTCTCTGAAAGTTCCTTACTGAAAAGAAATTCTCAGGTCTCAGTATCATCCATAATAAAGCAAACCTCTCTGATATATGCGGATAGGTCATAGTCCTCGGGGTCGACTAACACATGTATACTCTCATTAGTTGTGGGTTCATGGCTAGTAGTGGCTGCAGTGATCTTCTCAATCCAAACAATCTCATTGTTATAGAATGAAAGGGCATCTCTCCATATCCATAACCAATAACGGCTCTTACAGTGGCGAGAAAGGATCGTCCCGGGATGATTGGATTGCGCTCCACAGAGGTGGAGGTCTCCATGGACAAGACAATAAAATCTAATGTGAATCTCATGCTCCAGATCTGAATGAAGACGTTTTCAATAATTCCTTTCGGTCTCTTTATTGATCCATTAACGAATTGACAAATCATCATGGTTTTCTTAGCAGGGCCCGAATTAAGTGACTGTACTAACGAGAAGAGTATTATATTTGTCGATGCACCACCATCAAGGAGTGTGTGATCATAATGATGGTCATCAATGGAACATTTCACGAGGGGTGTACTAGTGCTCTCTTTCCTATAGGGTAGATGATGTGTGCTGACATATGTAGTGGCCATGGTGAGATGGTGTCGCTCGGCTCTACATCATTTCTTTCTCTTTTTTTTGTAGATGCATATATTTGGTTCATGGCCTTTTGAAGTGGGGCTTTAATAATATCTTGAATAGCCACCACTACTTTAGGGTTGGTTAATATTTTTTTTAGATTTTCTATCTCTTCCATACTAGGGAAGATATCGGAATCATCATCTACATAAGAATGACTAAGAGCAGTCTGTACAATGTCATACTTAGGGGTGAAAGAGGTGGGAGCTCTGGTGAATGTGTGTGCGGGCAAGGAATATGGCATGGGTACCCTCTCCTCACAAACTGACCTGACAAGGCATCTCCCATTATTATATTTTTGTATTTTATATTTTTCTCATTTTTTGTATTTTGGGAGATTGCAATCTCACATAAGTGTCATTGAATCCATGTTCTAGAGGGCGAAGCGACAGTGTGGTCTTATTTATACTAGTGGGTTCATCGATCCTTCATTTGCTTCACTACCCGGGTCATTTACTCAAGAGTGATGTCCATGAGGTGACTCCAACAACTCAGTATTGGGTGGGTGAGATGGTGGGTAATGTGATGGAGAGGGTGAGTAGTAACTAAATTCCAATGACTGAAACTGTGAATGAGGTGGATATGTACAAAAAGAAAAATCAGGAGCAAAGTCGTCCTGATAAAATAGACGTGGAATCACTGAAGAAGAAGAAGGATCCACGAAGTCCAGATAAAAATAACTCAAGTTTGCCATCTCTGAAATAAAAGATGGGGATCATGATATCATGATAATCAAGTCAAGTTATGCGAGAAAAAGGTGTAAATACGTAGAGTAGATCGAGTATGTACACAACACAAATAAAAACAAATAAAACCCCTCAATTCAACAACTCGACATAGTGAAGACCGTGACAGCTTGGTCTTTTATCTTGTCAATTTTAGAGTTAGGTGAGAGTAGAATTATTTACAAGCTTACATGTGCAGTCACCTAGAGAGGTTGTGTTCTAGTTGGCGTAGCACACCTACTAAAACATCGTGACCACTTCATCTGTAGTCAGATGCAAATGATTCTAGCAATAACATAGCCTAAGAGCCGACCCAAGTGCTTAAGGCACAAGTCTGTGGATGGGGGATCTATTCCTTATGTGTATGCACCTCTCTCAGTTTGGAAAGTACCGATGAATAATGATGGGGTTACTGTCCCCTAAAAAACCGATTTGTCCTTTACTTTGATTTTAGGGTCGAGTAAAATTAACAGTCCCAATTTTATTGTTTATCACCTTTTTTAGATATTTTTGAATGCACGATGCCTAATGAGGTGTGGATTCCTTTAGTATCCTATGATGATCAAAATCAGAGGAAAAGATCGGAAAAGCAATGGAAGCAAAAATCAATGATGTATGCTCAATCAAAAGATGCTCACCTTGCTTCCCATCTCTCTTCGTGTAGGATATTAGATGGAAATGAAACGTAGTCTATATGCAGATGCAAGCCGATGAAATCGCCATGATACAAGAGTTGCTATTAATGTGAATAACATATGTTAACTACTCAAAAATGGAACCCAAAAGTCCGATCTTGGAGACTCTTCGGTGCTCGCCATAACGGGTCCTGCTAGCGCTGTATAGAATCTCTCTCGATGCTCAATTCCAAGTCCAACTAATCAATAATTAATTTGTCCAGGTCCAAGCACAAGATCTATAAGTACATGCAATAATTAGGTATGCGAACCTTAGACTATCGAGCAAGCAATTCTAAGCTAGGGCTCAATCACACACAACAAATAAAAATAAAAGCGAGAAAAATCAAAATGAGTGAAACAAAATAAAATAAAGCCGAAAACAACAAGAAAACCAATGAGGCACCCAGGTGAACAGACACTCAGGCAATGGATCTTGTGAAGTAGTAGTGTCCAGGTGTCCTGAATTATTACAAATTAATATATAAAAATAAAATAAAAACTCATTCTCACAAAATAAAAGAAAATGCTAAAAGTCTGCTCCTCTTCTTCTCTCTCTCTCCTTCTCTCTCTCTCTCTCCAATTGGTTCTACTAGAGAATGAGCCAATCTCCCTGCAACTCGGTACATCAAATTTATAGGAATTTCCCATTGCCACACAATCCCTTACAATAAAGGCAACAAAGAAAAGATATGTCAGAAACTTATATAATAATTATAAAAATGGAAATAAAAGATAGAATGATGTACAAAATAATATACAAAATGTGCTCACTATTTGTTGCTCCCTGACAACGATGCCATTGGATTAATCAAATGCTATGGAGGCGGTCATGTGCGCTCACAAGGTGAGCTACGCAGTCGTTGATGTGACCGCTCATGAGAGATGAGTAAATCAATAATCAACCCACAATAAATAATTAAGCAATGAAAATGAGTTAAAATTTATTATAAACCCTACAAATAAATGTGTATAGTGTGCAAGTATGAGTAGGGCATTGGACTCAAGGAACAATGGTGTGTAGCGAGTTTATTATTTATCTCTACATAATAATGTATGTTTTATATATATTTAACTGGATAGTATTTACTTAGTATTTTTGTGGATTTTTTAATTATTTATTTTTTGTATTTTTATGTATATATATATATATATATTATTTTTTTAGTTTTATTATATTTTTTATTTTCCGATTTTTTAATTTCTGTTTCTTTTTAATATATAATACATATATATATCACTATATATGTAATAATGTATATAATAACGAGAATATATATATAATGTATAGAATAAATATATAAAAATTAGTAAATATAAATGAAAACAATCATTTTTATTTTTTTAAGGATTTAAAATATATTTATAGTATTTATAATAATTAATAAAAATATTAACTATTTATAAGTATATATATGTATATATTACAACATAGGGTATTCTATTTATAAATATTGCTATGTATAGTCAAATATTATAAAATAAAATATTTTTGTGCTTTTCAAATATATTCTTCTATTTTTGTAAATTTCTGGGGGATTTTTGCTAATTTTTATATATTTTAAGATTCAAAATAGTCCAAATCAGGGAAGATTAAATAGGCTTACTAGTTTTGAGATTTAAAAAATACTAAATAGGTCCAAAATTCTCAAAACTATTTTTAAAATGTAATAATATACAAAAGATATAGGTCAGAAAACTATTTTTTTGGGGTTCATGAAAATATATTATATTTTTTTAAGATTAGAGAGGGTTTTCTATTTTTTGATTTTCTTTTTAAATTTTTGGTGATACTGGTCTGTATAAACATTATATAATTTTTTGGACCTTTTAAAGGAGTTTTTATAAACTTTTTGTATTTTTTAAGCTAAACACAGAATAAAAGTGCTCTTTTTTTATTTTTGGTAAATGGAAAATGCATGAAATATGCTAAATGCAATACATGGCGTGAATGATCATGCAGTCCGACATCTCCCGCTATTTTTCTTAAGTTTTGGATAACGCGAAGTATTTAAATGTAAAAGCTAAATTAAATTTATACAAGTTGGTATGGGCTTAGTTGCAATAAAAATACATGCAAGGAGTTTCTTGTAACAACAACCAAAAGTTTTGGATTGAAAGTCGATTTTTTTAAAACTAAATAGAAATTATATAAGCCATAGGGGTACAATAGAAATTTACCCAACTCATGTGTGGGACACTTGAGCTGAGCTGGTATCTAATGCAATATTTCCACAACATATAAGCCTAATTAAAATATATACATGGTTAATAATTAAATACAAAATGCATGAATGGGGGTTTTGCAAGTTTACCCGCTTAAGCCCTTTGTATTGGACGTGCGAGCCCACAGCGAGCCATTATGCAATAAATGTTATTGCACATATCATTCCCTGATCAGAAATGAAGAATAAATAATTTGCATAATAGGTCCCTCTGTACAATTAGGGTTATGTACCATGGCCATCTTGATGATCATGTAGCTGTTGATTCAATATATGAATCATAGAGGCTGGTGTTTGGATGAATATCTAAAGAGTTAGATTGAGGACTCATCAAGCACCGTCAAATGATTATTAAGAGGTGATCTCCAGCCTGAGTAGGAGATGGCAATCCTTTCTCACATAGGCTGATATCTGACTGACCTCTTGATGCAGGTCCTCTGCATGGTAATAGTGATTCGGAGGTGTCAGATTAGTTAGGTCAAAGGGTTGACATAACGAGATCGAGATAACCTAAGTCCTATGTTGAATACTGTCACAGCATAGGCACACATCCTCTGACCAGAGACAGATGTGTTACTATATGTCTGAGTGTGTACATTTGACATACCAGTAGGTTGATGACCTAACCAAGGTCTATACACCGGCGAGTTGGTGTGCATGTAAGGGCATATGAGTAATACGATCTCTCAAAGGGATCATACAGGTTTACTTATGAACCGGAAGATACGAGCTCACTCATGAGGTATTGGGACCGATCAAATTCCATGCATGGTCGTCGTGCTTTGGAAGCATGACAAGAATTTGAAGGTATGATATATGCTTTCGGAAAGCATATGATCGATACCAAATCCCAATGGCCAAGATTGAGAAACTTGATGATCAAACCTTGAAGAAGACAATGTAAAATTGATCTTCATCTTCAGGTTGATCATTGGTCTTCTAGTATACAGGATGTGCATGTATTAGGAATACCTGAGGGTGATGTGATCATAAACGATTGTATAACCATGACGCTTCCAGTCCGAGGGAGTGATGAAACATGTCTGGATTTTAGTGACTCCTCTCAGTAGAGAAGTAACTTGATCTTAGTCCAAGTGTTGGACATTGATCTGAATGTGATTCAGATACAATGAGAAGATTAAGTATACGGACTTGATTTAATCAAGCATCTGCGGGAGGTCCGTTAGATCTGGATTTGAGATGAGATCTCAACATCCATGTCACTATACGTGGAAGAATACAATCGCCCTGTCCTTATCTCCAAGTATCTGCGGAGAAAGCACATTATTCTTGAAGGAGTTCAAGAATAATTCTTATGATGAATTTAGTATCCAAGCAAGAAGGTCTTGATGATTAAATGAGATTTAATTATCAAGTATAATATGACTGAGATTCATATTATGAGAATGATTGTCCAAGATAATTAAATGAGATTTAATTATCAAGTATAATATGAATAAGATTCATATTGTGAGAATGATTGTCCAAGATAATCAAATGAGATTTAATTATCAAGTATAATATGAATAAGATTCATATTGTAAGAATGATTATCCAAGATAATTAAATGGGATTTAATTATCAAGGATAAGTAGATCATGGATAGTGCTACCCAGAATATCTATGTATATCATAAATGGGATTTATAATATATCAGAGAGAGAGAGAAACATTGTAAATAGCATTTGTCAATTATTAATGTGGATTGAATTCACATTAGTTAATTAATTGGAAATGTAATTTACAAATTAGTTTGGGATATGAATATGATTCACATATTTTTCATTGGCATAATTGAAATATTCACAAATTAATTTGGAATTATTGGATATTATTGCAATAAAATGTATTGCAATTTATTAAGAAATAATAGGATAAAATAAAAAGGAGACAAAAACACCACCAAAAAGAGGTGGCGTCACCTATGACTTAGTCATAGGTGACACCCCCTATTTTTTAGGGTAGTTTGTTGTCTCTCTTATTTTGTTATATTATTATCTCCTAATAATTAATTTATGTTAATTAAATTGTGTTTATAATAATTCAACATATATTTAATTTAATATAAATTAATGTTGGGTTTTTTAACCAACAACAATCATGGCCGTTGATTGGCACATGGATTATCATAGCCGTTGCATCCATGTGAGCCATGGATTAAGATCCATTGGATCCCAAACTAATACATAAGGTGGGCAACCCTAGCCCTTGAGATGCACACCAAGTAGACGCCTACTCTACTTATCTCTCCCCCTCTCATTCCCGTCCTCTCTCTCTCCCTCTCTACAAGGTGGCCGACCATCTTTGTTGAAAAAGAGAGAAGTTCTAGCCCTCGCGATCGACTACTCAAGGATCTCCTTCTTCTTTGGGGCTGCTTGCTCTATAGGAAGACAACGAATTTCATTGGACGAAATCAAGAGATTCGAGGCTTGGATCTTCTTCGAGGATTGCGGGAGTCACGCGTCTCATCATCGCGCCCGCAAGTGCTGTCTTTGTGGAACGGACTTGAGACAGGAGGATCTCTTGCTTTAGAGATCTCGTGATCGTAACCACGCTTCGAGAGGTATTCCTAATACTTTGTGGTTTGATGAAACGATCCAAGAATTATTCTTGTTATCATGTGGTTTCATCATATGATTTATTTTTTTTAATTCCGCTACACCTTGCGACTAGCGCGACTGGTCGCCCCGATCACATGAGATGCGATCGTCACGCTTCCATGATGCGCTTGAGGATTCTCGATATCCTTCAAGTGGTACCAGAGCCTTAGGTCAAAAAAGGTTTTGGATATGATCCATGAACCAAGGACGACTTGGGTTTGAAAGGGTCGCGAAAGTTTTAACGCATTTGAATTTTTCACACCTCTGGCTAATTAATTTTTTCAGCACTGTGTAAATTGCTTAAACACGAAATATTCAATTAGATTTTTCCCCATTAAACAAGGAAACCATAGGATCTGAGTTTACTAAATTTGGATTTAATTTGCTCAAGATAAGGCCTTTTAAATAAGCATGTATTCACTGTTGCGGGAAAAGCAAAACTGAACGTGATTAATTTGTTAATTACGGTTTTGACATGCCTCGAAATGCGTGAAATATCACTTGAGTTCTGTTCTAAATCAAGTTAGCAATATTAGGAAACTGATTTTGCGAATTTTGAATTTAAATTGATTAAGATAAGTAATTTTAGTGATTAGGGGGTCACTGCTGGAAATTGACAAAACTTGATCATGAACCTTGTGATAGTCATTCAAACATGTTGATGAAAATTAATTGTTAATTTTCTGAAATTGATTATTGATAAATATTTGTGAAATGTTTAAAGATGATAATCAATTCCTTGAATGACATCCCACTAACTATAATGATAAGATAGTTGATCTTGATCATTGGTTAATTGGAAATCATCAATAAACATTGTTTGCATACAAAGCCCTAGGTCATCCTACAATAGTTGTAGGACAACTTTTACATGCAAAACCCTCTTGCTTGAATAAGATTGGGGATTTGTTTAGAAAATCTCCTTATAATATAATCAAAATTGTTTTGATGTATATTATATGGTATAATTTCGGTTGAAAGACCGATGAGCATCTCAAAGTACATGATGATCTATCTGGCATTATCCTTTCCTGAGGTGGATATGGTGTCTAGTCGGAGATCGTTGGGGTAGCGGGTTGCAACGTATGTGGTCCGTCCCACTCTCACCGGTACTGACCATGACAACGGGTAGGGACTGGATAATGCCGGAGAAATCAAAGTGTATTTTTCTAATTACTAAAATTCGAAATAATACGTACTTTGAGATTATACCTACTATTCAAGTAAAACTCAAAGTTTGTTGATTGGATTGATAATTAATTTAATATGATGAAAGTAATTATATCCTATTAAAACACTCTATTATGAATAGATGTGTATTATAGATGTGTATTTCCCTTGGAAGAATTGATTATGTGAATATGATTCACGATAATTAATTATTTCAATTTGAATAAGAGGTGGAGGATCACATAAGTGACATCCATGGTCTCCCGTCAAGGCAAAGAATTTCGTCACCAAAAGTTGTATATATGAGACGCCTGTCCGAAGTGACAGATCCTATATATAATTATTTGGCTCGGGTTCTTTGCTTCTCGAAAGAGTAAGGCCGTATATGTAGTGACCCCAATATCAGGTCCTCATATTATTGGGGCGATATTGGATTGCGTATAGCGAGTATTAAGCCTGTTGATGGTTGGTTCAATTAGCAACGGGTCAACATCATCTTAGGGGTGGTGGGCCCGGGTGTTCAAGACCGAATTGAGAAATGCAAGTTGGACTTGCAAGGCGGAATGTGTTCCCGCTTCTTTTTATCGGAGTCGCAGGTTCTCAAATTATTGGGATGTGACGAAGATAGGAAAGGAGATCCCAGATCTTGCTAGAGATATAATGGTAAGAATATCTCTTACATTGAAAGTGATTAAGGGAATGAACTTTCATTGTTGACAAGGCAAGACAACTTTGATATAAAAATTCCTAAATTGAAGTAAAATGTGTATATATAATATATATACACTTATACAAATTTCTTATTTCAGATAATCCTTCATTAAACCCACTCAATGTTATACTCAATAATAACCAGTAAAATATCATGGATTGGACTCGTGATCCAGATATTGTACTTGTGATTGAACACATAATGTATGTGGTTGCAATGTGCAAGTTTCCTCAACATAATGAGGAATGACAATTAAATAAGACAATAAGACATCACCTTAGGGTTTGTATGTCTCTATAGTCTTGATCTTTCATCGAGTGTACTTTGGAAGTGACATGTCGATGATGATCGCAATTGTAAAAATAATCCTTATAAAATCTAAGAAGATGTTCTGGCATACTTATGTGCTCTAGACATTTAATCATGAATGACATGGTTATCTGCATTATGCAGAATGGTAGCTCGAAAGAGATGATGTATTCAAAATGTTTGAATACCTACCTGAACCTAAGTCTCTAAGAGTTAAGATGTATGTAGATATGATGGGTGTCATCATTCTACTATCCATACTCAAGTCATTCATGAAGCTTCATAATAATCATTTTGTATGGATTTAATGAAGCATATATAAATGTTGAAGTCCTCTTGTATTGAAATCTTTTGAATTCAACATAAGAGATTCTTTATCTTGAACAATGGTTATTTATAGATGAAGAGAGCACAGTGGAAGCGTGAGTCGGACCCATGTGAGAAGGAAAATCAAAGAGTTGATTGTACTTCTATGACTTCCATATGACATCCAAAGAGTTGGATGAATGTCAATACTGCAATAAGTTGATGTGTTGATAGTATGACTATCAAGTCTGTCTAAAATCCTTAGTGAAGGTTTCGGATAGAGCATCAGAATAATCTACATATAATCATTGACTTTGACTTACTTATTTCATAAGATAAAGTCTGATAATTGTATCCCAATCTTCTAATGACATTTGCAATTGGTTGCATATATATAAATATTAGAAGATTAGAAATTTGATCTTAAGGTTTAATAGCCATCTATATGGATATTGATGTAATTGTTGCAACAATCTCTGTTAGATAGATGGACTTCATATTTTCAGTGGGAGAGCCCTTAGTCTTAGAGAATGTCTATATGACCTAGATATTAGAATACACTCATTGTTTGTTTCTAAATGTTGGAAATGAACATGAATTCTGAGATAGAACTATCATAAAGAGTTATGATGGATATATTTCAGATAGTAATCTAACATCTAGTGGACTCCACAAAATTAGAAAATTAATGAATGGTTCATTAAGATTTCTAATATTGAAAATCAAAACATTTATAAGATCAATAGGAGGATGAAGATCACTTGACAATAATTTGGCATCAAGTTTTGGACATATGTCTGCTGATGAGATCAATACACTAGTAAGATATGAAACTTTAGAATGTCTAAAATTTCAAATCTTACATACTTATGAATATTGTATTCGAAGAATGTCCAATACACCCTTCTCTTAGGAAAGGTGTAAGATGTCAAGGTATTCAGGATCTCATACATATTGATGTATGTGGATCATCTATATCATAGTGAACATTATGGATATGTGATATCTATTGATGATTATGTATGATATGAGATTTCTTCTCTTCACATGAGAAACCTTTGAAATGTTCAAAGATTTCACAATTTTGGTTTGGAACCAAAGTTTGAAGGAAGATTAAATGAATTTGATCTAACCAAGGTAGCAAGTACATATTAGATGAATTCAAAGAATAGCTTATGAAGATATGAACATCATTTCTCAATCCTCCTAACACACCTAAACTCAATGGAGTTGTAGGGAGATACAATTGGATCATGTGTGACATGATTTGATCAATGATGAATTTTTAGCATAATTTCCTCTTACTTTCTTGGTATATATGTAGTAGAGACTACATTATATATCCTTAATAAGATTCCATGCAAGTAAGCTAGAATCAAGCACTAAAGAGTGCTACTTCATTAGGAAAATAAAGGATGGTATTGGATACCTACTTTATAACCCTGAGATTCTTAAAAGATCTCATCTCTGAGAATGTGATTCTTAGAGGATGACTCTCTTGAGAATCAAGATGAAAATGAAGTGTAGGAACTCATTTAATCTTTAGAAGATAATGAGGCTCCTGAAATTGGAACTAAAAGGACAATTAAAGATGAAACACTAATACTTCTTCAAATGAGTTTGAGGATGTATTCCATGTGTCAGTTAAGTATGACAATGATCGGACTTCATGTGATGAAGCTCCTGAGGATCATGACATGGAAAGATGGATATTAGCAATAAAGTCTAAAGTAGACTTCATATACAAATGTTGTATATGGACCCTCAAGGATCCACCTATAAGGGTTAGACCCATTAAGGTGTAAATGGATCTTCAAGAGAAAGAGGAAACCTGATGAGAAGGTAGAGACCTTCAAAGCACAGTTTGTAGCCATGAGCTATACACCAGAAGAGAAGACATTGCTTGCAATGAGACTTACTCTTCGATAACCATGCTTAAAATCATCATAATATTGCTAACCTTAGCTACACAACTTGACTATTGCATCTTCAAGATGTAAGTCAAGATTGCATTCCTCTAAGAATACCTCTCTGAGGATATTCACATGAAGTAGCCCAAGGACTTCATGATTGGGAAAAGTAAGGTGTGAAAGCTAAAGAAATCCATCTATGGACTCAAATAAGCTTCTTATTGTTGGAACATACGATTTGATGAAATTATAAATGTTATAATTTTAGATATAATCTTGGTGTACCATGTGAAGCATTGTGGGAGTGCAATTGTGTTCAACGTACTAAATGTAGATAATATCCTAATCATTTGGAATGATATAAGGATGATAATAAGTGTTTTATAGACTGGCTATTCCATATCTTGAAATATGATTTCAATGATACCTCTTGGATCTTAGTTCTGAAGGTGTTCAGAAGCAAAGAGAAGAGGGTATTGGGACTGTCACATTTGTAGTACCCCTTGGACATGTTCCATTTTCTTGGAAATTCCAAGAAAGGCTTCCTTCCCTTAAGATTTGGTACTGACCTATCTAAAGGGATAGCACCTCAAAGAGTTGAGGAAGTGAATGCTAGAACTACTTGTACTTGTGCATCAGTTATAAGAAGCTAAGTGTGTGCTAGATGTCTACAAAAGCCAGATACCTGCCATGCAGTGGGAGTAGTAAAGTGTTGCTAATCCAACTATGGAATGAAAATACTTGATTGCAGTAATAACAAAATCTTCATAGATGACAAGATTTTTTGAGATAGTGATCTCAAAGTCATATCTTCAAAAGCTTAAGACTTTTAGATGGAGATCTAAAAGGTATTAACTACGAATACCTTAGGAGATAGAGATCTCCAGGGATAAGGGTATTCTGATAAGGATAATAGAAATTACATACTGGTTATAATAATATTTTTTGAGCTGTAGTGTCAAGGATACTATGACTGACAAGATTGAATATTGGTTGCATTAGATGCAACATTCGCAGTGGATGCGAGCACTGTTACTGGAGATATGCAAGTGCTATAAAAGGACTTGGTGTATGACTGACAAGATTGAGTATTGGTTGCATTAGATGCAACATTCGCAGTGGATGCGAGCACTGTTACTGGAGATATGCAAGTACCATAAAAGGACTTGGTGTAGTCTCGCGGGAACAGAGTGACTGATCAGCTTACCTAGCTATTTTCTAAATAGCCTATGGTTGTCACATGAGTGTGGGTTTAAATGATTAGCCCATTAATGGCTCTTTGGGCTAGTGGGAGATTGTTGGACATGCGAGCCCATGTCGAGCCATTATGCAATGAATGTTATTGCACATATCATTCCCTGATCTGAAATGAAGAATAAATAATTTTCATAATAGGTCCCTCTGTATAATTAGGGTTATGTACCATGGCCATCTTGATGATCATATAACTGTTGATTCAATAATTGAATCATAGAGGCTGGTGTTTGGATGAATATCTAAAGAGTTAGATTGAGGACTCATCAAGCACCGTCAAATGATTATTAAGAGATGATCTCCAGCCTGAGTAGGAGATGGCAATCCTTTCTCACATAGGTTGATATCTGACTGACCTCTTGATGTATGTCCTCTACATGGGAATAGTGATTCGGAGGTGTCAGATTAGTTAGGTCAAAGGGTTGACTTAACAAGATCGAGAAAACCTAAGTCCTATGTTCATAGGCACACATCCTCCGACCAGAGACCGATGTATTACTATATGTCTGAGTGTGTACATTTGACAGACCAGTAGGTTGATGACCTAAGCAAGGTCTATAAATCGGCGAGCTGGTGTCCATGTAAGGGCATATGAGTAATACGATCTCTCAAAGGGATCATACATGTTTACTTATGAACCGGAAGACATGAGCTCACTCATGAGGTATTGGGACCAATCAAATTCCATGCATGGTCGTCGTGCTTTGGAAGCATGACAAGAATTTGAAGGTATGATATATGCTTTGGGAAAGCATATGATCGATACCAAATCCCAATGACCAAGATTAAGAAACTTGATGATCAAACTCTGAAGAAGATAGTGTAAAATTGATCTTCATCTTCAGGTTGATCATTGATCTTCCAGTAAACAGGATGTGCATGTATTAAGAATACCTGAGAATGATGTGATCATAAATGATTGTATAACCATGATGCTTCCAGTCCGAGGGAGTGATGAAACATGTCTGGATTTTAGTGACTCTTCTCAGTAGAGAAGTAACTTGATCTTAGTCCAAGTGCTGGACATTATCTGAATGTGATTCAGATGCAATGAGAAGATTAAGTATACGGACTTGATTTAATCAAGCAACTGTGGGAGGTCCGTTAGATCTGGATTTGAGATGAGATCTCAACATCCAAGTCACTATATGTGGAACAATACAATCGCCATGTCCTTATCTCTAAGTATCTGCGGAGAAAGCACATTATTCTCGAAGGAGTTCAAGAATAATTCCTATGATGAATTTAGTATCCAAGCAAGAAGGTCTTGATGATTAAATGAGATTTAATTATCAAGTATAATATGAATGAGATCCATATTATGAGAATGCTTGTCCAAGATAATTAAATGAGATTTAATTATCAAGTATAATATGAATAAGATTCATATTGTGAGAATGATTGTCCAAGATAATTAAATGAGATTTAATTATCAAGTATAATATGAATAAGATTCATATTGTGAGAATGATTATCCAAGATAATTAAATGTGATTTAATTATCAAGGATAAGCAGATCATGGATAGTGCTATCCATAATATCTGTGTATATTATAAATGAGATTTATAATATATCAGAGAGAGAGAGAAACATTGTAAATAGCATTTGTTAATTATTAATGTGGATTGGATTCACATTAGTTAATTAATTGGAAATGTAATTTACAAATTAGTTTGGGGTATGAATATGGTTCACCTATTTTTTAATGGCATGATTTAAATATTGACAAATTAATTTGGAATTAATTTGGTGGATATTATTGCAATAAAATGTATTGCAATTTATTAAGAAATAATAGGATAAAATAAAAAGGAGACAAAAACACCACCAAAAAGAGGTGGCGTCACCTATGACTTAGTCATAGGTGACGCCCCCTATTTTTTAGGGTGGTTTGTTGTCTCTCTTATTTTGTTATCTTGTTATCTCTTAATAATTAATTTATGTTAATTAAATTGTGTTGATAATAATTCAATATATATTTAATTTAATATAAATTAATGTTGTTGGTTTTTTAACCTACAACAATCATGGACGTTGATTGGCACATGGATTATCATAGCCGTTGCATCCATGTGAGCCATGGATTGAGATCCATTGGATCCCAAACTAATATACAAGGAGGGAAACCCTAGCCCTTGAGATGTCAAGTAGATGCCTACTCTACTTCTCTCTCTCCCTCTCATTCTCGTCCTCTCTCTCCCTCTCTACAAGGTGGCCGACCATCTTTGTTGAGAAAGAGAGGAGTTCTCGCCTTCGCCATCGACTAGAATTTCATTGGACGAAATCAAGAGATTCGAGGCTTGGATCTTCGTCGAGGATTACGGGAGTCATGCGTCTCATCATTGCGCCCACAAGTGATGTCTCTGTGGAACGGACTTGAGACAGGAGGATCTCTTGCTTTAGAGATCTTGTGATCGCAACCATGCTTTGAGAGGAATTCCTAATACTTTGTGGTTTGATAAAATGATCCAAGAATTGTTTTTGTGATCATGTGGTTTCATCATATGATTTAAATTTTTTTAAATTCCACTGCACCTTGCGACTAGCGCGACTAGTCACCCCGATCGCATGAGATGCGATCGTCACGCTTCCGTGATGTGCTTGAGGATTCTCAATATCCTTCACTTTGATCCAACCATTCTCTGCTCGCCACGTGGAGGATCCAATGCTTGAGCTCACGTACCACTTCGAAGTGATTAGATGACCCAAGTTAGCTCTAGGTTGTGTTCTTGATCCTACGGTGGCCGAGACGCCTAGATCAATAATCGAAGACATAAATAGAGATGGGCTCCGATCTTGGATTCCAGGAGACCCTGGCATCTTCTCCAAGCTCTGGTGGTCCAACAGCTTACTGGACCTCTTTCGCATGTGCAGGTGGGTTCTGATTATCTCCATGTGGTTAAATGGAGGATGTGGGGCGTTTCCTTCTTCATGAGACCTAGAGCTGCCCCAGGTGTGTCTCCAAGACTAGGGCCTGCACCAAAAAGGGTCTATGGCTCGAGGGCTTGCACCTCGACTAGCCCGTAAAGATGGAAAGCAAAGAAAGGAGTAAGGTGACAAGCTTTTGACGAATGGTGGCAATTTGAAACTCGGTTCGCTAGATGATGAATCCTCATTTCATCACCTTTATTCTTTCATTTTGACCTTAAATACTTAGCTAAATGCATGTATATCGTTAATTTGTCAAAACAAGCACTCTGTAAATTGTAAAAAATACTATACAAAATATTGTATTTAATACCAGAATAATAGAATAAGGAAAGAAAGGGAAAAGAATGAAGTGTCAAAGGCACTGAATGACCCTAGACATCGAGACCTAGCCATCATGCTGACTTGGTTGACAAGGAATAGAGTATGGAGAGATAGGGCAAAAGAACTGTACATAAATACATAAAAAATCACACACAAAACCCTAATTTAATTTGCTCAATTATTGCATTTTGGGATCTATTTTATTTTATTATTTTTACACTTCAAATAATAAAATCCTCAACTTGAATTTTTTACATAAAAATACAAAGAAAAATACAAAATTGATTTCATTGAAAAAGAATGCACAGTATGCCCGGGACACACAAAATTAAAAACCACAAAGAAAAATTTTCATATATGTATCTTCTCCATACTGTATCAAAACTGACCAAACTCACCTTTAATTGTATATAGAATTTAGTAAGGTATTTAATGAAGGTAGTTTTATTCAATTTGGAGTTAACATGAAAAAGTTAAGTTTTGAGCTCTCATTGTGCAGTATACATGTATATAATATTCAATATATTTTTCCTTATATTTTTCAATTTTTTATATTTATATAAAGTGTGAATATTTTTAAAACACATGTCTATACTTAGAAATAAATTAAAACCATCAAACATCAATTAAAATAAATCAATTACTATAATACACATATGAAATATACTTATATATACATATATGATTTATGTATATCATTAATTATGCAAGTAAATAAATTCAGAAAAATACAATAACTAAATATGTAATTAAAGAAATTAAAAATATGTAAAATACATGTATATATTAATAAAATATGTAATAAAAATTAAAAATAAAATACCTATTATAAATGTATATTTACCTTTAATTACACATGTAAAAAGAAACTTATAATAAATGACCTCAAATAAATAAATAAAAATATGTATTAGATACTACATAAAATTAGAAACATTTTTTTGTGTTTTAATAAAAATTAAATTATTTCATTTATTATTTTTAAATTATTTTACAAAATATTTTTATCTTCTTTTTTCTGGTCGGTCCACGTGGACCAACTAGGGCCCTTCAATTATTGATCGAAGGTCAACTGCCTTGTCTGACTCACCGCCCCAGTCAGACTCACGTAAACACCTGACTTATCCCCTTTTTCATGCCTCCAACATGTCTCCCTCACCCTCGAGCCCTTCACCACTCCATGGCCTGCAATTCCCCCTTCTACGTCGACCACTCTCCCATCACCTTCCCTTCCTCCATCGCATGCCATCTCTCCTCGAAAACCGTCACTCACCAGCCCTTAACACTCCCCCATTCTCCATTTTTTTGGGGTTGTTCCCTTTCTACTCAACCTAATCTTCTCAGATCATTCCCAAAGGAGAGAGTTTGGTGATAGGAGACTCGCTCTGTCGATTTGCAGCAAGGAGGGAGGAGTAGGAGGTGGTTCCACCATCATCGACGTTCCCTATTGCATGGTTCTGCCTCCTCAGTTTTCCAACCGAGTGGAGGTCCTTTCCAGCATTTCCTAGATAATTTTATTTATTGTCTTTCATTTTTGCACTTTGTATATCATTTTTATTATATTTTAGGGTAGATTTAGGTAGGTTTCAGTTCGATGAAGCTTCGAGCTTCGACCATCGCACACCATCGTCCAACCCTATTCCGATCATCTGACCATCCCACCATCTTTACCTCCCATTTCTCTGCAATTCGATCCACTTCATACCCCTTGATCTACTCCAGATCAGATATTCGAGGTCCATCTCTGCCACCCATTGCCGGACCTCACTGTTTCCCTTCATTCCACCTCGATCTCCACCAATAGCCCATAACACTTTGATCGAGCCCCACCATTATTCTCATACTGGTCTCGCGTTTGGAAGGCACATCTGAGGGCCAGTCGATGCAAGAACAACTGTCCCAGGCACGCCATCTTCCACGCCATACCAGTACTCCATCAATTGGTCCTAGACCTTCCTAGCACCATTAGGAGTTGCGGAATGCTTCCAGCATCAATTCCCCCGTCATAGCAGCAAGGGAGAAGGTCTAAGGAGCGAGATTTCAATAATCAAAGGAGTAGCTCATTGTTGTTCGTCCGATTTCATCCAGCATCTTCTATAGCCGTCCGATCAAGAGCGAGTTTCCAGGAGCTTCAGTCGATGTCGGATCTAAAGGAGCATCAATCGGTGGATATCATCTGAGATCTGATCCCATGCATCAAAGATGAAGCAGATTAGACGCATCCAGCCATCCAACGCTCTTAATTGAAGAATCAAGAGCCGTTGGATCACGTACTGACACCTGTTGGGTTACCATAAATCATAGGATGAAGCTTAGTGAGTGCTAAGTAACAAAGAAGAGAACAGTAAAAAGTAGTGTAGTTTAGAAAAACTTATTATACTAGAAAGTTTCATTTCTTCTCATTAGTTTATTTCCTACTCCTTCTAATCCATGTCAGGGATTAGTCCACAGAAAATCTCATCATTCATGGACTTCGAAGCTATGGACACTTCGTGATTGGAGATTGCGTTGATTTGGTGAGCTTATGCAGCCACACGTCGCCTCAACCAATCCTACAATGCTACCCTAACAATATCATTTTCTTTTATTATAATGGTTTCAAACCCTCACTCTGAGAAAAAAAGAAGCACACCATCCTCGAGGACCTGGTTGCTTAAAACCACATGCTAACCTTTAATGACATAAACTAGCAGGTTTGAATACATGTTATCATGACCCAGCCGCTATCCAACTTTTGGGGGTAATTGCGTCGATACCCCTCCACATTTCTTTATTTCATCTTTAGCCATGTAAATAATATTTGACACTTAAAAGTAGTGTGAAATTTGCAAGTGGACCCATACATTTCTCGAATATTGTGTTTAGGTCCACGCTAGCTCAGCTCACATGGCACCCCACGTGAGCTGGGAATGTTTGCAGGAGGACCCCTATGGGTTATATTATTTTGTTTTAGGTCAAATTTTTGTAAGTACAATTCAAAACTTTTGGTTGGTTTGCATGTAGTACCTTGTCTTTTTTGTAATGCAAATATACCCAGGCCAGTTCTATGAAATTTATTTTGTACATTTTATCTTGGATTAAATAGATATTATGCTTGGAAAAGTATGAAAAAATATAAGTAAATGTGGAATATTGTGCTTCTTTATGTTATAATCTTCATTTAGCATTTACTTGTCATTTTCTTTTATTTAAAAATCAATTAGGAGTTATTTATTCCCTTTTTGAATTGAAAAATACAAAAAAAGTATAAAACCTTTCTGAAAAATTTTAAAAAACCCTATTATTTATTATTGTATTTTATCACTAAGACCAAAAATCACAAAATTTTTTAAAGAAAACCTTAAAAATCACAATCCCTTGCTAACACTAAAAAAATGCAAAATATTTTTAAAAGCCCAAAAATAGTTTTTTATCTGGTATTTTTATTAATACATATTATTATATATTAAATTAGTTTTGAGAAATTTTGAATCTATCTAATATTTTTAAATCTCAAAACAATTCGACCTATTTAAAAAGTCCTTGATTTTAAATATTTTGGAATTTAAAATACCAAATATTAGCAAAAATACTAGAAAAACCATAAAATTAGAAAAAAATATAAAAACACACAATATTTTATTTAGTAAATTTTAACTATTTATATTTATATTTATAAATATATTATCTTATATTGTATTATATACCTTTATGGGAAAAAGGAGCCTACACCAACAGGTGCTAGTTAGCCCCAACACCTGGTCTATTTTTTCATTATTTTTTGATTTTTTTGAAATGAAATCTTGGGGGATTTAGATTACCATGTATCACCATGGTGTAATCTCAAAATCAACTTAATTTTAGACCTCTATCATATCCATTAAGACTACAAATTTTTAACGGTTTCAGAATTGTTGAAATTGACATTTCTAGATGAACATGTTAGGAATGTTTGTTTTGCATGAAATTTGAAACACTTATTCTACTCAACATATTAAGTAAATCCCCCTAAGTTTTCATTCAAGAAAAAAGGTAAAAAGCAATGCAAAAATGGGTCGGGTGTAGGGAGTTACTTATACACCGGGTGCATGCTCCCTATCCCCTACCTATATATAGTTATAAATAGTTTATATTATTATTAGTTATTAAAATACCTTATAAATATTTTCAAATATTTTTTAAAGAATAAAAAAAGGGCTATTATAATTTATATTTTTTCTATTATTATTATATAATATATATATGTCACTTATATTAGACCTTTAATATATATATATAATTATATATACTTATTATAATTTAAAAGAAAAAGGAATTAAAAATTAGATAATATAAAAAGAAAATAAAAATATAAATTAAAATTTAAAAAATATAAAAATTCACTAATATTAACTAATTAAAAAATAATAAAATATTGAGTGAGTAAATATTATGCACAGATATATTAATATTTATTTATAAATAATAGACCTGCTACATCACTTATTCCCTGAGTTCAACACCATACTCTACTTCTCTATTATACACACTTGTTTGTAGAGGTTATGATAAATTTTGATCCACATACACCTTTACTTCATTGATTGATTATTTGATTGTGGGTTAATTGTTGAATTTGACTAAGGTCTTCCTGAGCTGACATCACATCGATTGTTGGTCCAACCTTGTGTGGACCACAAGATCGCTCCTTGTATTCTTGATCATTTCAAATGGTGTCATTGCCGAAGAGTAATGGAGTGTAGCACTTTTGTATATTCACTTTCATTTCTTTCATTCCATTTGCCGTTTCCCTCATCCACCTTGTTCCGTGTTTGCCTTTCTTAGGACGTACTTTGTCCTAAGTATAGGGGAGGTGGATGAGTTGATGTTCTTTCTTTTACCCTAAGTATAGGGGGAGTGATACATACATCCAACCAACGTATTTTCCCCCTCTTTTTGTCGGTTTATTAGTCCCCTCACCTGTCTCTTCTCCTGTTGATATTCTTGTCTATACTTAAGTATCTCTTACCCTAAGTATAGGGGGAGACATGTCGAGCTGATGATTTATTTGTTCCTCCCTCGACCCTCCTTACAAGTTGAATACAGTCTGCTATACTTAGGATTAATTGATCCTAAGTATAGGGGGACAATTGACTTCTCATTCTTTAATTAATCGTTGTAGTATAGACTTTCCTTTACTTAGTACAAGTTATGTCTTCCTTTTCTCTCTGTTCTGTGAGGACATAGCTTAATCTAAGTATAGGGGGGTCATATATACGTTGTATATACTTTAGCCATAACTCATACTTTTGTATGTTAAATAATATGGCTAACCAATGACTTGCAAATAACCATCAAAATCATTTGTATATACTGAGTAATAAAACATGTTTAAAAATTTTTTACATTTGAAAAATGGTTAGAAAATTCTTTGAAAAATCTTTTGAAACTATTTGGAAAATATTTGTAAAATATTTTCAAACCTTTGTAAAAATATTTTATTTGTAAAAATTACTTTTCTTGTCTGAACAAAATGGTCAAAAAATCTATTTATAAATTGTTTGGAGAATGGTTGCAAAATTCTTTGAAAAACCTATACATACTGTTTGAAAAATCTCTGCAAAAATGATTTTCAAATTTTATAAATGTTTGCAAAAATTATTTGTTAAATTATTTTCAAAATAAAGTTTTTCAAAATATTTTGATCAAAATAATTTCAAAATATTTTGATCAAAATAATTTCAAATTATTTTGAGAACTCTGTACATAATTCAAGCAAATAAATTTTCCTTACAAACTCTGTTTATAGAAACCTGAAAATAATGACTAACTTGACTTCTGTAAAAACCGTGTGTACATTCTTGAACCCTAATTCTTGTAAATAACAAGATGCATTCCCGTATAAATATCTGCACATAATTATTTAACTAACTTTTTTGTTTTTGAAAAGTCACTAAAAATTTACAAAAACCGAAACCCATAAAAATTTGCAAAATGTTTTGAAAATTCAATAAAAAATTGCAAAACTTTTTCAACAATCCATAAAAAGTTCAAAATATGGAAATTGCTTCACAAAAATATTTTTATCTGCATTGCATATCATTTGCATTTTTTGGATTGATAACGATAATTGAACAAGTCTGAATAAAATATGAAGATTAGAGATTGGTTAGACCTTAATCCACCTAATCACATGAACCTTATAGGAACTGGAATTGAGACACTTCAGGTCTACTAGATTTAATTCTTCAAGACCACAAGACTTAGTTCAGTGTCATCTTGAACACCTAAGTAAAATATTTCGAAACACACACATAACTCTTGTCGATAGTGATCTAACTTGCACATCTGCACCTTACACTTTGCTCAACTCAGTTGAAGTGGTAAAGGGCTAGATTTGCTGACATGAGACACAAGCGGATGGAGACATATGAACTCACGATTCCATGGTCATTGTGCCCCAACCCGATCCGGTAGCCATGAGATCTAATGATAGAATGTTGTGGGTTGCAGTAATGCTTCAAAAGAGGGATAGTCTACTGGCTCAAGAGAAAAAAGTACATATGTAAATGTTGTTGAAAATAGTATTTAAAAAAAATCAAAACTAAAAAAAATAGATGGCAAAAAATCAATGAAAAAGCAATTCTTGTCGGAGCATATATGTAGTCAATAAGCAAGCCTGAGCTTCAAAGCAAATATTCATGCGATCCTGCAATCGGATGACTTGGCTATACTGGTCAAGCATCCCAGGATAGGTAGTTATACTGGCTCCCGTCCATTTTCTTCTCTACCTCTCTTCTTGAGACGGTTGTACTTGAACTTAGAAGGGAATACCCCACTTCTAGAGGAAAGAATTATTGAATTGGGGAATTACGATCACCGTGTTGGAGAAGCCTGACTTTTACCGCTTCAGCAAAGAGGATCTATACATCACTGATACTGTACAAGATAGACTCGTAGTCATAAGGGACTGCGTATGACATCGACTTGTTCTGACTTGCCTTTTGAGGAGACTTAATACATGTATTGTGACTCTCAGAGGCTATTATATTGCAAGACCGGTTCCCATTAAGATTCTGACCAAACTAAAAATCCAAATGTACGACAGAGCTCCAAACTTTAATTTTGTGAAGACACATTTAAAAGTTAAAAATCAATCTAAGTTCTATCTGTTTCTTTTCTTTATTTTCTTTTCTACACTTATAGACATAGGTGTTTAGTAGGGACTAGCAAAGGCAAATATAGGGGGGGGGGGTGATGAATCCTCATTTCATCACCTTTATTCTTTCATTTTGGCCTTAAATCCTTAGTTAAATGCATGCATATATCATTAATTTGTCAAAATAAGCACTTTGTAAGTTGTACAAAATACTGTATAAAATTATGTATAATTTTTGAATTTAAGTCCAAAAAAAAAGAATAAAGGAAAGGAAAAAAAGAATGAAGTATCAACATGATGACTTGGTCGACAAATAATAAAGCAGAGGGAGATAAGGGCCAGATAATGTACATAAAATCTTAATTATTGATCTTTAAAATATTTATTTTTACATCATTTTATTATCTATTTTACATAATCCAAATAATAAAATTTTCAACATGAAACTTGTATATAAAAATACATAGAAAATTATAAACATAATTACGAATAAAAATAATGCATAGTGTAACTGAGATACACATATGAAAAAGATGCAAACCAAACTTCACAGATCAATATCTTTCCCACATGAACTCAAAATTTACCATACTCACTCTATTGTACTCTTAATTAAATCATCTATTTAATGAAGGTAATTTCAATAAAAATAGAGTTAAGATACAAAAGCTGACTTTCTGGATCCCATTGTACTATGTATCTATATATTTTATTCATATATTTATTCCATATATCCTCACTCTTCTTCTTTTTTTAAATAATTGTAAATATTATTAAAAATACAAACATAAATCAAAACCACTAAAAGTACATTAAAAACAATGCAATGAAATATATAGGAATAATATACATATAATGTATATACATACAATTATCTGTGTATATTAATAAAATCATAAAAATAAAATAAAAATAAGAAAATAAATAATAATTTATACTGTAAATGGAATATGTAAATATGATAATATTTATTAAAACACAAAAAATAAAATACATAAAACCTGGGTATATTACCTATATTATACTTGTAAAAATAAACATATAATAAATAAGTCGATATAAATAAATAAAAAATTATCTAAAATAGTACATAAAATGAGAAACAACTTTCATGTTTAGATATCTATTTAATAAAATTATATGCTATTTTATTTTCCATTTATTTCTATTTTGTCGCCTAGTGGTTGAAGTGGACTAATGAGGAGGCGACCGCTATTGACCCGAGTCAATTGCCCTGCCCCCTATACAGATCGATCTGTCGTAGGTAATTGCCTCATTTTGCCAATTTCAATAGCCCGACTCTTGTCTCATCTCTGATCAGTCCTTAACAAAAATCCTTCACTGTTCAACGTTCTTTCAGACGCATCAAAGATTGGCAGAGGTCAGCCCTCGATGCAACCAAAAACCCTAGGCGAACCAAGCCATCCAGTCAACTTGTATATATGCATCTCTTCCTCAATTTTGAATTTTAACATGTTTTTCTCCCACTGTAACCCCTAAATCCCTTCCCGGAGAAAAGCTCTAGTGACAAGAGGTGCTTCCCAGTTGATCCAAGGTATGGAGGAGGAATAGGAGTGATTCAATCATCATCGGAGAAAGCTTCGTGGTTCCTCTTCTCCCAGCCACTCCAGGCAGGTGAGTTGTTCTTTACTCTGTTCGGATTCAACCATCATCGGCGAAAACGTGGTTGCCTTCGTTCGGATTGAAAGCACATAAACGTAGTTCATGTTATATCTCCATTGATTTTAGAAGATGCCAAAGTTAGAGAAACGAGTGTCATCATTCCTTTATTTCCCAAAATCATGCTCTAAATAAACATTTTGTTATATTTGTTCTGCATCGTAGAATTTTACAATGATGCGAGCCTTATGTGCACATTTGAGCCCCTTACCGTACAGATTACCGAAATCTGTTGAACTATAATATCATTGCATTATAGTTAGTAATGCCAAGATGGCTTTTATTAATTCTTAAAGAAAAAAAGATATACTCTTGCGAACCTTGGGAAGATGTTAAAGGCGGTGAATAAACAACTGTAGTACGTAATGGCAGATCTTAAGTGAACAAATATGTGCACGGTTCAAATCGATTTGTTTTCGTAGTGTAATGTCTACGCTATCTGAATGTAGAAATAGGTATATGATGAGTCGTATCTAAATGGTGGACCATCTATACATGTAAGTTGAATCAAGTTTTATACACGTGTTCCAACTATCAGATAATTTCATGCGTATGGTTCACAGCCTAATTAGGTAAAAGCTAAAATTACATTTTATTACACTAAGAACCGTTCATTTGCTGGGGGTGGGGAGTTTACCCCCCTTAACTCATTTTCCCTCTTCCATGTGGGTCCCACTTTTTATCTTTTTAATACATTAAATAAATCAATTCTCTTTTATCAATTCCATCAAAAAATAATATATTATACCATCATATCATATAAAAATTATAAACTACTCCACTTTTACTCACTTTTCGAAATTTCAATACAATCACATCACCATAACTACACACTTTTCAAACTTCAATACATTCATATTACAACAAAAGGGGTTTGAAAATGAATGCGAATATATTCGTATCCGATCCGCTATCATATTCGTTTTATACTTATTTTGACATTCGTATTCGTATTCGTTTTAAAATAGATGCATATATGGACATCACTTTGATATTGCTAATATTCTCATTCGTATTCGTATATTCATTTCGTACATAAGTATAGTAATAGATTTATTTATAGCTGTGTAACAACATTAAGATTGTATTCATTAGCGATATAATTTGTTATAAAACTACTATATCTGGTATATCTATTTTATGTGTAAACCATCATAAACATATATATTTTAGTTAATCTATTAAAAAAATTTGTTATTATTCGTATCCGATTCGTATTCGTTTTGCATTCATATTTGTTTTTAAGGATATGGTAACATATTTTTCACATTCGTCAATATTCGTATCCGCATTCCTATTTGTATTTTTAAATTGATAAGGATAAAATTATACATATATTCGTATCTGTATCCGACCGCTTTCATCTCTGCTACAAACCCACTTGAAACCCACCCCCAGTTTAACCCTCTATCCAAACACAAAAACACAAAAACGGGTTACTCCCTATTAGTTTAACCCACCCTGACCCGCGTACCAAATGCACCCTAATTGGAAATCATTACATAGAAATTGATGGGACACGGACAACAAGCTGCGCCGTCAATCCCTTTTAGATGACAAATCCAATCCTTCGAAATACAACATTCATAAATCTAGGAACCATAACATTGCTATGCATAATTTTTTGGATGCTCTTGAGGAGCTCTACTGCTTCACTTGCCAAGAACCTAAATGTATCAAATCCAAAGAGGATGAATACATGTTGGTTGTCAATACAAGCCTTCTCATGTTTAGCCACTTTATCTGATGCAGCTTTTTGTGCAGAGTATCCCGCAACAAAATCACTCTTTATCGGACCCACCAATGGAGAACATTCGATCAAATCGACACACACATGTTTTCCTCCATCCCATCCAAATATTAAAATATCAGCTGATCTACGCCTAGATCTCCCCTCCTATAGATCAGTTAAAAATCACCGGTGCTTCTTATTTTGAAGCAACCCCCGCATGTTTGAATACATCAAAAAGGACATCCTTGACAAAATCAGTCTATATTTGAAACATGAAAGTTCATGACAATGAACGGCAAGCTCCCCAAAAGCATCTAAGCAGGATTTGTGGCATACTGAACAAGCCACATCGGTTGGGAATAGAG
Organism: Ottelia alismoides; assembly: GCA_037367405.1. Lineage (NCBI taxonomy): Eukaryota > Viridiplantae > Streptophyta > Magnoliopsida > Alismatales > Hydrocharitaceae > Ottelia > Ottelia alismoides. The sequence goes on along the minus strand of JAZKJV010010363.1, from coordinate 671,646 downwards.
GAATCATGAAGCGGTACTTGAGAATAGTACGATATTCTATAGGTGACATACGCATTGTAAGCCACTCAATAGGAATGGCAAGAAGGAAATCTTGAGCATGATCAGCTTGTACAAATCGGAAAATTGCTTTTTGTCTAGTAGGCATGTCAAACTCAACTTACATTTCTTTTACGATTTTGCTAAAAAAGGAACTCGCCAAAGCATTCTGAGCATTAGGGTGGACGTTATCCTTACTTGCAAAATATGTACGATCAAGAGATGGAAGTGCGACATGTAAGCCTTCCAAAACATTAAGAAAATCAGAATCCATACCATGTATCATGTTGTCTCGTAACATGTGGTCTTGGAGCGTTCATAATTGAGCCCTGGAGGCCACATAAGCATATGAAGAAGCCTCAATAGCCAAATACAGACTTAAACCACCGAGTTTGATGGGTAGCGACGCCACTCGCCATTGAAGATCACCAAAGAAAGAAAATACATTGGAATTGTATTTCCCAAATTGTGAACACGTATCTGTGTATAAAAGGAAAAATATCATGACGAATCATGTGGTGTAACGGAACCGGTCGTGACAGCCAATGGAAGCATACAATAATAAACCGCACGACCGAATCGTTACCGAACACTTGCATGTTAATCAATGAGCAAAGAAAATAATAATTTCAACTAAAGTCCAATCGACTTAAAAGTTATCTTATTACAGCTCCAAGATAAATAACATTGCAAAACAACTAACAATAAAATTAGCAGATCAAAGTTCCAGTGGGCATAATGGCATCCTTCCGTAAATGATCCATCAATGATCCGTACCGGTTCAACTTCACGACGACGGATAATTTTCCTTGAACTAGCAAGTAAGTCAAACCTCATGTTCCCCTAAAAAAAACAACAATACATATTATGAGCCTAACACTCAGTATGTGTCGTTGGGGTCAAGCTAGCTAGCGCAGAACAACAAGTCTCCCTATGCTATAAAATGTAACCTCTTCTATGCAATCAACTATCAACACATCTATACAATTTACACAATTATTCTGTTGCATATGATACCGATGCGTTCTCATAATTTCACATAAACATGCATACTACAAAAGGTACTCCTTCCGAAACTGTCCATTGAAGGTATAATTTCATATATATTCTTAAAGTTTGCCATATTTGCATATATGCCTTAACATTTTCATATTTTCATAAATACCTTTAGAATTTTCCATAGTTGCGCTTATGCCCATCAGAATCATCACACTTGTGTAATGCATTTACTTTGTCGTAGTTGCACCCATATGCCTTAGTAATTTCAGAATTGTACCCTTACCCTTGATTTATTTCGTGGTTAAAGTTGTCTTAATTGTTAAATCCTTAAACGGCTTTGGTGGCTTTGTTGGCTTTGGTGGTTTTACCGCTGGCACAAGCGGTCCATGAACTTGACATACATGACAGTATAGCTACAACTATAGAGGACTTATCTTTTCCCTCAATCGGTTCCTTGTACCATACGCCCACGGAAGGCGTTGGCCTCTTTTTAGGCCTACGATAATTGAACTCTAGAGGTGGCTCCCACCATTAGGTGTAGCACTTAGTTCCTCTTATCGTTATCATGTCATTACTCATGTTAAGGAACATTCCAACTTTCTTTACTTCCTTTTCCCTTTTCATACAATAGTGTTTCATGTGAGCCTTTTAGTTTCACAAACAAGAGAGTCTTCATTCTAAAATACATAGTTGATGTATATATATACCCGCGCTTTCCTTCCTTTTCACCTACATATCTTTTTCATAAGATTGAAAATAATTCTCCTTAAGTTGAGTTGATGCCAAAAGAACTTAACTTATTGTATGTATTTTCTTCTTAGACAAGATGTATATTTATCTGACATGAGTACCACGGTGTTCTCCTTAACTCTAAATTTTATATTCTACACCATTAATATTGAGGGATTACGTTCATATAACATGTTACATGTAGGATAGTTACTGGACTTAATAAATATATTTTTTATAATGTAGTTAGTGGAGGTCCGTATACTGATAGGTGTTAGCAAAAATTATTATACAATGATGTGCATGCTCAAAGGAAGATAGCTTGGATTTTTTATAGTTAATTATTAGCATTATCCAGGTCATAAGTATTACTATGCAATAGATTGATGTTATTATACGAACTTAAAAATATACTCGATACCTTATTCGTACATGTCTATTATGAATAGAAGTAGAGGGATATTTTGACAAAGCATATGCTATTTCTGGAGACATCATTCACAGGTTTGTATTGACCTAAAAAACATGATGGTTTTGATCACCCCCTACAACAAAATATAGTTATGACGACGATTAAATGACAAAGATTGTTTAAATCCATCATAGATTTTATAATACCGACGATAATATCCATTCGTTGCTACAATAGTAATAGCGACGAATAAATGTAATCGTTGCTAATTATATTAGTAATAGCGATGATTTTTTTGCATTCGTCATCCTTTTTAATATAACAATGATAAAATCGTTGGTAATACTTCATTTAAAAATAAATAAACTAAATCTTTATACTAATTAATGAGATATGTGAGATGGATGTCACACGACATTTTATACATAAATATTTGATTTTTAGAGGCCGAAGCCAAAAAAATATCTAAAATACAAAAAAAATAATATAAGGTTTCCACTCGAGTTTTATGTATATTTACCCTAACATACAGCCAAAAGACCTTAAGCCATACCTGCACTCACCCCCTAAAAAACCATAACCATACAAAACGTCATTCTTAGCCACCGTTCCCCTTTCCTCGTACTCCCACCCCACCTAAAAAACGTAAGCCTATAAAATCTATTCCTCCCTTTCCTATCATTTGTTTCGGCTCTCTCTCGCTCTCGCTCTCTCTATCTACGGTCGTAGTGTTTACGATGTTGGTAGCAGCTCTAGTAGAGGCCGAGGGCAATGGCAGGGGAAGATGGTGGGGGATAGCGTTGATGCTAGTGGGGGGATAGCGTTGCCGGTGGTGGCGGCTTTAGCGCTCGCATTGTTGGTTGCTTTGGTGCGGCGATGGCTTTGACGTGGACGTTGGTGGAGGCTGAGGACAATGGCCTAGAGAAAGGTTAAGAGATGGTGTCGGTGGTGGTGGCATCTCTGCCACTGGAGGAGGCCGAGGATAATGATGGAGGGAGTGGGTGGAGGATGGCTGTGGCGGTAGTGGAGGTTGAGTGCAATGACTGAGAATGAGCGTGGGGGATACGCTGGCTGTGGAGGTGGCAGAAACAAAGGTAATATATTTTTTAAGATTTTTTTTTGGAGGTGACAATTCAATTTGGTTGATGTAAAGGCTATTCCAGGGGATGATATGCCAAAACCTGCTCCTAAGTGTAGCATATGACCTAAATTCTAATTCAATTTTATTCGAGATTTCAATCATCTTTTGTTTGACTTGTTCTTCATGTAAGTACACGATTAATATATACTTATCTATTTGCTAATTACTATAGCTTCACTCCACTTATTTCAGAAGTTTGTATTGTCTTTTAATGTGTTGAAGCTTAATTGCATCACGATGCCGATCTGTACTGATGCACGAAGGTATAATTTTCGACTTGTTTTATGTTAGATATGTTGTGATGTGAAAACTACTAGTATAAACACATGATAGCCTTCAAAAAATAAAACGAAGGGTCTAAAAAGGAAGCATACACTCATAGCATCCTTAAGATTTTGATTGAAATAATTAGAATCCATGATCATATTTTATACTATGTGGTCTTGGTTTAGTAGATTGTTATAAGACATGCATTTCAATTGTGATTCCCACGTCTTGACTTACCATCTCTGTGATAAGTAGCCGTTTAAATTTTTGTGTTGGGGGCTTGAATTCAGTAACTAACTTTTTAGTAGCACAAAGCAACCACTAATTGAGAATATCCAATCAATGTAGTGCAAATTTATTATGCTAATAAAATTTCATTTGGGGATTATTTTTTTCTTATATCAGAGCTATAATATTATTGAGAATCATGAAGAGGACATGGAACATTTGAAGGATGAACTTTTAAAAGATCTTTGAATTGATGCGATTCATTTTTCAAATGACATTAGATTATGTGTTACACATAAATCTAAGGTATGGATTTATCTTGGAGCATCATGATGAATCTAAGGTATTGTTTCATGAATCTAAGGTATTGTTTCATGTGCTCAAATGTATTGAGAATAATCACAATGCAATAAAATAATGGTGTAAGAGTTGATAGACTTTTTTATGAAATATAGTAGTGGGAAATTTGGTCCCTTTATAGTAGAGTGTGCATTGATTAATTGTTGAGAACTACATTTTATGAGGTGTGGTTAACTAGTGCATTAAAAGTAAATTTGTTGGATTTATATGCATGAGAACAATAATAAATTTTGGATTTTGAGAGAGATCAAATTGTTAGTGGCTGGCTTAATGTTTTAGCTGTAAGATACATTGATGTGTGTTGGTATACTTTCTTGCACAAGGTTTTCAATTTTTATGGACATTTTTATTACATTTGTATTGGTACTTTACTTCTAAAATTTTTATGGACATTTTTATTACATTTGTATTGGTACTTTACTTCTAAGATTTATGTGCAATTGTAATTTCTATATATTTTCTACTCTAAGACATACCCTTTTCAATGGGATGCTGAAAATTTGCTAACATTTAACTATAAGAGCTTTAGAGCTATGAACAGATTACATAGTGTCCCATAATTATATTCATATTCAGAAATTGATAAATGAGTTGTGTTATAATAACCTCGATGAGTACTCAAATGAGGTGTTTGTGTCGCATCATATTTTTGTGAGTAGGGGCTAAGGTCTTTTGTGCTTTTAGTAAAATTTCAGCAATAAGGAATGTTGTGAACTTCGTTGCATTCTCTAGTAATTGCTTTTTTTGTTATAGGATCCGAATGAAGGTTCAATTGCATCTCGAAATGGAAACTAGAAAGATTGACTATAAATCCGATAATTTTTCCTCAAAATACAAGGAGTCTTGATTATATTGTAACATATCTTGGCCTCCATATCTCTGTGACTTTAAGGAGTCTTGATTGCCAGAGTTAATGTTCATATGTATTAGCTTCTGGTTCATCGGCTGGAGTAAGTAGTTGACTGTAATTGTTATTGGTTTAAAGTACTATATGTGATGTGGTTATAGATTTTGTTAGTGATTCCCAACCATATTCATTGAGGTTTGACACACATGTCTTCGTCATTCATGATGTATGAATTGATCGGATTTTGTCTCATTATATCCCTACCACCTGGTTACAATTTTTGTGGGAAGCTTAATTCAATGAACTATAAGTAGAGATATCTGAAATGAGTGTGCTATAAGAATATATCTTTGACATGAGTAAAGGTGCACCTTTGGCAATGAATACCAAACACCAACCTTATTCTCTCATGGATATCTGAGATCTAAACTAAACAATAAAATGTGAAATACCAACTTTTGATCATGTTGTTGTCTATTTAGATAATTGATTGATTAGAGCAGAAGTGATTGTTTGGAGGTCTCTAGACTTTAAATGATAGTTCCCTGAATATTGTGAGATCTGATTTTTCTGCAGTCCTAAAACAAATTGTGTTGACCGTGAATTGGGTTTGGTGAGGTATTGATGTCTTACCTAATGGAATTGATTCCATTTTTTTGGACTTGGGAGTTATAATCCCATAGTAACAAACTACATGCTTTTACTAAATCTATTTATTGAATATATAAGAAGTCTCATATTAACAAACTACATGCTTTTCCTGAATGTATTTATAGACTACACAGAAATAAATTCTTCCTCTCTTAGAACCATTATTTTTCAATAACTTGATCAAATCTCCATAATTGATTTAACAATTGGTCTCATCCCTTAGGAGGTGGTGCATGTTACTAGTTCAAACTATTTAATGTTGCATGCGATTTGGCAATTTGAATGGCATATATGTATATCTTTGTTATCGTAAACAGATTTGGAGGGATGACGTTGGATGTGGTGCCAGCAAAGAATTGGTGGAGTCTGAGGAAAATGGTGGAGGGAGGGGGGGGATGGCGATCAATGGTTTGAGGTGTGGAAATCGATTGACAGAACATGAAAGTTAGTGGTGATGGGCAGATCGTGATGGCGGTGCCGATGGACACAGAGTCGAGGTTGCGGATGGAGCACTAAGATGAATAGTGATAGAGGTAAAGAGCTAATGTTATGTCATTGGCTTAAAAATACGAGACTCTTCTAATTGCTTTATTATTTTGCTATTTGATTGGATAAAAAAAATTTAATTTGCATCTTAAATTGAAAATAAGAATCTTTGATTTCATTTTTTATCTTAACCATGTAATTATCTCTCAAAATTTCAAGGAGTATAAGCATTTTACCTTTGCACTTCAATTATGCTATCATTCTTCTTCATTGATCGGGTGAAACTACGTATTGTAAAGGAGTTTCCTATTAGTTTGAGCGCACTTATTTATGAACTTGTGATATGACTTGATCATGTTAAGCATTCCTTAAGACAACTCCATTGAGCTCAAATGACCACATTTCAAAATCATTATCACTTTGAGCTTGAGCTTGCTACACTCTGCTAGGTGTGTTAAAATTACATCTGAAATATTGACTAGATCTGTAGAAAGTTGTAGTTTCTAATTTCAATGATTTTAGTAGTCTATCTATGAACATTTGTAGCTTAACTTCATGTATGTGGTTATCCAATTCATTTAAAACATGATGATATATGATTATTTTTTTTACAATAAGCTGTGATAACTTTTATATTTAGAGCATGTGCAGTGTCTTATTTATTTTTGTGTTGTCTAAGATGATCTAAATTGATTTGATCATATCAGTTGTTTTACACTTGTGTTCTATACGTTATTAGAATCCAATATATTATCTGATCTCATTGTTTAATAAGTTTCATGCAAAAATCTTAATCTATTACCTTGATGTGGTTTATTAACTTTATATCTGAACCACTGTAGGATATGAATGCTCGGTTGCTTGGGAGATTCTAGAAAATTCCTCCACCTTCTATAGAAAGTGTCACATTCCTTGCTATATTTTCCTTTCCACTATAAACAATCTATGAATTTAAATATTTAATCTTATAGTAGGACTGACATTAATGTGGTTTAGTTTTCTACAGATGTGCCAAATAGGTATTGAGCTATATTGGATTGAGCAAATGGGTATTCCTACTTTCTTACAGATTGGATAGTTAGAAACTATAAATAGGGGTTTCTAGCTGCAAACTATCGTGGATCTCCTATTCGGAATACTCAAGTTTCTTTGCTGAAAATGTGAATAATGTTTTCTCCTATGCGAAATACACAATGTGCTTCTTTGCTAAATTTTTATTGCATAACTATTCTCATATCCTAATCATATTTTTTTATTTCTCCATATTATATGAATTTAAGCTCAACATAGTACTCTTTGATATAGGATTTTGTTATTCTCAGCCATGACTCTACATTTAAAGTTAATGATGTTGCATTGTAGCATGTTAGGGTTGGTTTTATACCAACTGTTAAAGTTGGCATCCTTGACTTGGCTTTGATCTTATAGTAGGACCGATATGTTAATGTAATTCAGTTTCCTTCTGAACTGATAAATAGGTGTTGAGCTTTGATCGGACAAAAGGAGACTCCTACTATATGTTTGATTGGAGTGTAAGAACTATATATATAAATAGGTGCTTCTCTCAAGCACAACACTTGATTATTTTTTGCTGAAATTTCTTATTGTACAAATATCATCTATCCCAGTTCTATTCTTTTTTCCATCTTGTATGAATGCAATCTCAACAGACATTCTTTGCTACATGATTTCGTTATTTCTGTAACATGACTCCTCTTTCAAAGACCATAACATTGTATTGCAACATGTTATAGTTGGTTTTCTAAAAAATCACAACTTGGTCAAATGGAAGAGGTAAATAGATTGTCTGTCTATTTTAAATTGTTTATTAATTACATAGATCGCATATCTTTTGTTTTTGTACGTAACAAGGATATAACATTCTTCCATGTTATTTTGTTTTATTTACATTGTTTCTACCTTTTGTAATAGGTTACACCTAATCTCATGAAGATGTGCATGCTGCACACTACTCTTGTGCTTACTACTTCTGGCATGCATGAGGTCTGTCTACATCATATTCACTTGTTTCTTACTTATCACAAAATTAATCCACTGTGAATCCTATATCTTTAAGAATTAAATCTATAGAGTGAAAACAACTGTTATTTCATGATGTTATTATAATAGCTAAGATAATGTAGAAACCATGCCCAATATACATGTTTATTAATGCTAACACAGTTTTTGCTCATGCAGTGATATGATGTAAGATTTGCTGTTTAATTCTACGTTTAAGAAGGCAAGATCTGCAACTATATGACATATATGACTACATTAACAGATTGTACTCCAGATGATAGGATGCATGGTGTTCTTTATCTTCGTTTCAATTTGTATTTAATTGTTCATATTTTTTTTGATATTTTGTGAATATTTAATGTAAATGAAGTGTTTTGTGTCTTTATTAATGTTTAGTTGGCAATGGAGAATATAGTAATGCTTTTAAATCAGCAAGCAATTCTTTTTTTTTTAATATCCTGATTTAGCAACGAATAACATTGCCATTTCAATTTAGTAATGAATATTATTCGTTGTCATTTCAATTTAGCAACGTATACTATTCGTTGTCATTTCAATTTAGCGACATATACTATTCGTTGTCATTGCAGTTTAATGAGGAATACTATTTGCTGCCATTTTAATTTAGTGACAAATACAATTCGTTGTCATTTTAATTTAGCAACGAGTAGGTAATTGTTGTTATATTTTTAACAACAGCTTATATAACAACGTTTGTAGCAACGAATAATCTATTCATCATGAAGTAGTATAGTGACGATTTATTCGTTACCGCCTTTATAAATTATTCGTTGCTATATGAACTTTTTTTTGTAGTGACCTCTCCTAAAATGGAAAGTCGGATATTGCTTAATTTCGTCTTCCAACACTAATAATTTCACAACTTTCGTGACACTCATCAAAATATCTTTAAAAGTTATGACTAATGAATACGGTTTGCCAGTAAAGATGACGTGAAAATAGATCCAAAGAATCTAGAGCATTCTGGTATTTTTTTAATCTATCTATGCATTTACCTTGACATGAAATCACATAGAATAATATTACACTTGACGGATTTGACCCATCTAATCCGTGATTAGTATACGGTAGTAACACCATACAACTTCTGGAATAGTTGTGATTCTATTTACTTTGATCAAGAATGAATGATACAATCCTATATATTGGTTAATAATATAAAAAATAAATTTAAATCATGATTTGCAAGAATATAGGAAATGCATATATTTATCAAGAATGAAAGCTTGAAAATAATCGTTTTAAAGTGTTACTTTATCGTACGAATCCTATGGGTTTGACACATACCTCAAGATCGATGGATTTGTATCTACAGTTACCACTACGTCTTCTCCTTACATGCGACCGTCGATGTCCTCCACTGAATCGACACCAACGTTCTCTGCGAAGAGAACGATTCTCTCGATGAGATATCTCTCTAACTCTCCCTCTCCCCCTCTCTCTCTCCTTTGGCAAAAACATGTGACGTGAGGGGAGGGTAGGGGGATTTTATTGAATTTTGTTTGTCTCTAAAAGGAAAATCAATAGCCAATAATACCCATTAATTATTGGAATAAAATCCATGCTATTAATTGGGGGAAACAAAAGGAAATATGGGTAGTAAAAGAAGGAAAAAGACAACCGTTACATGTTGTGTTATAGTCATATACACGATGATTCATAATGAATTACATGTTAGATATTGTTTTTTTTCTATATTAAGTCAATATCGAAAATTCTACCGTTAAAACTTACTTTATGGTACACCAGGTATATCATAGATTTGTGTTTTTACACAAATGGATAAAGACATTCCCGTGTAAATCAAGTTGAAGTTTTTCCCAAAAAATGTGATACATTAGTATTCCGTATATAACGATAACTATAGTAAGTTGTACCTACGAATTTAAATATCTATTCCACAAACATACCACGTTATTATGAAGGTTGGATGTTCACTGCTAATCAGTGATAAGATAAAATTATAAGCATGTCATGTAATAATGATTATGAAATGTGACTTTAAGATGTTGGCAACAACTCGAACTAAGGGCTCCTATCAGCCATAAAGGGACCGCCTTGTTGATAGTAGGTGTCACACATAAGGGGCACCTACTATGGAGTATAATCTATGTGTATTGGTGTTGCGGTAGGTGGATTTGACTGTAGCTGAAGCTATAACATGTGAAGCTATATGATGTGATGCAACATGTGTCACTGTTGGCAATGGGTGATGCACAACAGGTGACATGCTATGATACTCAGGTCGTAGTTGTGACGCCCCATCCCTCCGAAGACTGAAACTGATGGAACTGAAGCGTCGGACCTACAATCCAAATATGCTCATGATTTCTCATACTCAACAAGCTGACTTATGGATGTTAGATTAATATTTGAAATGTATAACAACAAGAGAAATATATAAAATAAGAAGTAAACGACAACATTCATTTTCATTAATCATGCTCATCGGTCCATGTCCCCAATTAAGATACACATTATATCCTTGAAAAGTATAGAAATATGCTCTCAAGCTACCTCATGATATTATCTCTCAAAGAAAAAATAAAAAACAATGTTGAAGCAAGTAAATTGCTTTAAGTAATGTGCACCATGTCTAGTGCAATAAGTCGATGAGAAACTGGCAACCACATATCTATCAAGTAGTATGTCAAATCAGACAGTCAAGTCGTTGCATGATCGATCAATGTAATTAATCAACAATCAACCCACAAATGATAGATAAATTAGATAAAAATGAATGTGAGTTAAAACTTATTATAACTCTACAAAATACGAGTATATAAGCAAGTATGTAGAGCGTCGAACCACATAAACAACATGAAATAGAGGGATATGGAATATGCTACTTAGGATTTTTGGTGTTTTCTAAGTTGTGAAATGTTTGTTGGGTTTTAATTTGTAATTTTTAAAGAGATCTTTTAATTTTCAATATATATTTTATATTTTAATTTTTGCAAATATTCAATTTTAATCTTAGAAATAAAATAAACACTATATGTAATAAATACACTATATAGATAATATATAGAAAAAGAAATGTTTTTGGATTATTAAAATGTGACAAATAAACTCAAAATTAAAGAAATGAAGTGTTTTGGATTTTAAACATTTTTTCTATTTTGGTCATTTTTTGGGATTTTTTTATTTTTACAAAATTTTAAATATTAAAACATGTGAAAACAAGGAGCATGTAAAATCAGTGACCTTGTTTAGGGTGTAATAATTCTATATAATTGTCAAAATGTCCCTAAACTAATTTTGATATATATTAAATATTTCAAAGAAAATTCAAAGATAGAAAACATTTTTTTGGGAATTTTCTAGACTTTCTGCTAATTTTTATGAGGTTTTTAGAGTTTTGCATTTTTGGAGTTTTGTTTTTATTTTTCAAAAATATCTGACTAGTAGATGAAATATATCTAAATAAATAAGCCTACCTATTTTTTTGGAATTTTCAATTTTTTTTGCAATTTTAATAAATTTTCAAATGCTAAACAATGGAAAATTCAATGTTTTTGTATATTTATAAGAAGGGAAATAATTTTAATTCCCTTGTGAAAAATATATGTGAAAAATATGATTCCATGCACTTAAGATGATTTTCATATATGTTTTAGTTGAAAAGAGGTATTTTTAATAATAAAATACAAACAACAAATTTGATCAGCAACATAGGGACCTAAGTATAGTTTCTAGAAAGCTACATAGAATTTAATTACACATTCATAAATTCCATGGACATACATGTAACATTCATAGATTAAAATACCATATCTACCTGGCAGGTGTATAAATGCAAATAAAGTAGATAACATGTCCATGCATGCAATTTAATCAATTTATCGTGAATGGATGATATTTTTAATAAATGAAAAAAATGCACAATACATGTACTAGAAAGGGCATAAATGTAATTAAAAATAAATACGAGGTTGTTTCTATAAAATACCCAAATTTTATAACTACAAAAAAGTTTGAGGACTAAATGTAAACACAAAAAGCCATGAGGGCTTACATGCAAAATGGTCACCTCACGTGTGATGACATGTGTGGTGACCTGGTAAGGATCAAAGTGCAATTACAATAAATCTCAAGGTTCCTTATACAAATTTTACAAAAAGTTTTAAACTAATTAAAATAATTACATGATCAAAAATAAAAATACAAAAACGAGGGGAAGGTTATGCAATTTACCCCCAAACGTGCATGCGGGTGAACGGTCGGGATGACTTTACTTAGGCATGTGGCGGCTCCATGGCGCATAATGACGGTTCATGGGCCTAAAGGTAGGATTAGATCTTGCCCCTGATTCGACGGTGGAGGGGGCGATGATCGAGCGATGTCTTCTACATCTGGAATGGGATCGATCATCGGACTATTCTGCAGTGTCCTGGAAGAACACTCCAAGAACAACATTGTGTGTTGGTTCGATTCGCTCTTCCTCTCTGCTCTGAGCTCCTCCTGGGCTGCTATGGTGTTCTACAGCATCACATTGTTCTTCCACAGCTGGGGGATGCTTCAAAAGGGTCCGGGGCCTAAAAGAGCGGGGCCTGGAACTTGAGCACTTGGAGCTTCGTTCAGGACTTCAAAGACCCCTCGGATAGGGTCCTCCAGACTTGTAAAGTGGATAGGAGGCTTCACTACAAGGGCGATCAGGTATGGGCCATTATTGGTGAGGTTTAGAGTGAGATGGGTGAAGATGAAGGCCCTCTGGTGAGGATGAGGGATGGGGCACCAGTAGGGTGATCTGAGTGAGATCAGATGATCTGAATGGGTCAAATGGATGAAGAAAATGGAGGGAGGCTAACTGGGAGCAAAAAGGGTCAGAATGAGTCGATTTCACAATGAAATGCTCAGATACATAGCGGCTCCTATGTTCGAAACTATTTGGATCTTAGCTACTCTATTGTTCTAAAGATGAAATGAAGTGCAGAATTGAAAGTATAGAATCGAAATATACCTAAGAAAGATAAGGGCGCACCTCATACTTGGCTGTGACACCAAGGAGCAGAGGTGTCCGGAGAGCCGCCTTGGATCACTCCTCTTCCTTTGATTCACATGCCAAAAACTCAGGGGTAACCTCATTGTCACCGGGTCACTCATGCACAACGACTAAGGGGGATCAGGGCTCAAAGAAGGATCAAACTCGAGCTTGGAGGGAGAAGGATTTATTTATAAACATAATGACGACCCTTATTAACCAGTGATTTTCAAGATATCAAGGTTATGCATAGAGGATTTAATTATTAGTGGGTATTAGGAGTAATTGAGGTTGAATTTGGTGTGAAGAATTGAGAAAAAGGGTGATGGATCAAGCGGGAAAATGGAGGAAAATGGGGAAGAGACACTCCCGACAAGTTAGAAGTGTCAGGGAGCTAGTTAACAAGAGGTCAACAATTGGGTGAATCTGGTTGGTCTACGTGGACTAACCAGGAATGCAAGGCACAAATGCCTTGTAAAATGAATAATAAATAGTAAATGAATTTATTAATCTTTGGTTATAAAACAGGAAAATATTTAATATTTTATGTTGTATTTATTTATGATTTTTATTTTTTTATGGACTTATTCATAATGAGTTACTGTTTACATGTATAATCATAAGTATATTTACCTATTGATGAATCTAGATTTATCGTGAGTCTGAATATGTCTCACACAGGGAGGAGACACAGTGTCATTGTGGCGACCCACAAGAAACCTTGGTTGATCAATAATCAATCCACAATAAAAATCAGGCAGTAAAGATACAATGTGGATCAAAATTTATTATAAACCCTATAAAAATGCATATAGTGGCAAGCAGAATAGGGAGTCCAACACAAGGAACACACAGTGTAGCACTTTAATATTATTTATAATTAAATAATATAGGTATATGTGTATATACAACTATCCACAATATTTGTCAAATAATGTGGGTTTTAATTTTTAATTAATTAATATTTTTCTATTTTCCTAATTTATTTTTAAATATATATTCTCTTTTTTTATATTTTCCATTTATATTTTAATTTCTTTTTCTTTTAAAATATATAATAGAAGATATATAGAAGTATATATACCATAATAGATAAGATAGATATAAATAGTATTAAAATAACAAATAATTACATAATTAAATATTTTGAGTTTTAAATATTTTTTTACTATTTTTGCGATTTTTTAATGATTTTTGCTAATTCTTATATATTTTTAAAGTTGAAAATACCCTAAAACAAGGATAAAATAATAGACCGAAATTAAAATTGGAGATGAAAAATACCAAACAGTCTCAAAATTTCTCCAAATTAATTTCAATATAAAGATAATAATATAGAGAAAATTAAATAGAAAGCATAATTTTTGTAGTTTTCAAGAAATTTATAAATTTTTGTAGAGGTTTTTGAAAATTTTCAATTTTTAAGCGTGTTCTTTTTCTATTTTTAGTGATTTTTGGTCTGAAGGTTCATAATACTTAAATAAGCATATATTTTTTTTGGGAATTTTCAAAATAATTTGTAATTTTTAGCTTTTTTAAGACAAACATGGATTAGTCATTCAATATTTCATTTTTAGAAAATAAGAAAAGGGCATAAAATGCAAATGTTAATTTATAACGCGAACATGTATGCATCCAGGTACCTACTCCTATTTTTGGTGATTTTTGGGGACGGAAGCTATTTTTAATAAATTGAAAATAAAACACAAAAATAGTTGGCCTAGTAGGGGTATAGTTTCAAATATAAATAAAGGTGGGGGTCAAAGTGTAAATTCACCTAAAATTTAACACTTATATTTAAATTTTATATATTAAAAGACAATTACAAAAACCCACAAGGGTTTCCATGCAATTTTCACAAGAAAAAATGTATGCCTTCACGTGACTTGGGCAAGGACTAAATTACAATATACAAAAGTTCGGGGGTTACGCGCAATTTGTCCACATGTTTTTAAATTACTTAAAATAGTTTCAGGACTAGTTGCTAATTACAAAAGGTGGAGGGAGGCTATGTAATTTACCCATTTATGCGCATGAAATCCAGCCGTCTTGGGCTCGCCACGTTTCTGATTGTGCGGTCTTCTTTGCATACCCTTCGTGGATAATCATGGTCCAAATTAGATCTGGACCGCTGTTCTTTATCAAACGACGAGAAGGGGCCTTGCAAGAATGAGCAAGAACAACACTACAACGAACTTCGATCCATCGTTCCTCTGAGTTTTGGAGGTCTTTCACTCCTCCAATGAGTCCGAAAGGTAGTTGGGCTTCCTTCGCATGCGACTGCAGGGTCTAGACGAGGTGAGAGGATGCGAAAGGCTCCGATAAGGTTGAACCTCTCGGAGCAGCTCCAGGTGCTCGTTGAAGTCCCAAAAGCATCGTCAGTCCTGCAAGTTAGCACCAAAAGACTCCAGGGTGCAAGGGTTATCTCCTCGACCCAAGGTTTTCTCGAAATGACTAGAAATATGGAATGGAGGGGGGAGCTCCAGGTTGGGTGGCGGAGGGAGCTCGGGGTCCCAGATCCACTATGGATCTAGGTTGGATGAAGTGGGAAATCGAGGAAAAGGTGAAGGGGAGTGAGATGATGTGAAAATCAGGGTGAGTCGACGGTCGAATACTGTGATTTTGACCTGGAGGCTAAGCTCCAGGAATTGGGGGTTTTTGAATTGAGCGCTACCCGCTCGATTAAACTTCAAATTCGTGATGAAAAATGAAATCTACACTACATGATTACCTAGGAACGACGGAAAAGGGGCTCGACAGAGCTTGGGGGCTCTGGAGCAGAACCAGTCGGAGGAGCTCCGGTAGTGAGGTGGATACGCCTCCTCCTTGCCTTTCCTCGCTGTGAATCATGAGCTCCGCCTTGCTGTAACCATGGCGAGGCTCCTGGGAGTGATATTAGGGGTTGAACACTGGTTAAGAGCGATCAAATGTCAAAATGGGGCAAAGGTGGTGTATTTATAGGCAAAAATTTGGTGATTTTTGAGGGATGATGGTGTGAGATCGATCGGTGGTTGGTGAGAATTCAGTGATGGGCGTGTTAGACATGTGAGCACGAGGCGAACCATTCCAACAATAAATGTTATTGTAATATTTGATTTATCAATAAAAGTTATTGATTTGTTTTCACTCTCTTTATGAGATTAAATGAATGAATGCACTATAAGATCCCTCTGTACAATTAGGGTTATGTACCATGACCATCTTAATAATCATACAGATGTTGATTCGATAATAGAATCATAGAGGCTGGTGTTTCGATGAATATCTAAGGAGTTAGATTGAGGACTCATCAAGCCTCGTCAAATGATTATTAAGAGATGATCTCCAGCCTGAGTAGGAGATGGCAATCCTTTCTCATATAGGCTGATATCTGACCGACCTCTTGATGCATGTCCTCTGCACAAGAATAGAGATCCAGAGGTGTCAGATTAGTTGGGTCAAAGGGTTGACTTAACGAGATCGAGATAACCAAAGTCCTATATCGTATACTATCACGATACAGGCACACATCCTCTGATCAGAGACATATGTGTTGGTATATGTCTGAGTATGTACATTTGGCAGACCAATAGGTTGATGACCTAAGCAAGGTCTATACACCGGTGAGCTGGTGTGCATGTAAGGGCATATGAGTGATATGACTCTCAAAGGGATCATACAAGTTCACTTCTGAACCGGAAGACATGGGATCACTCATGATGTATTGGGACAGATCAAATTCCATGCATGGTCGTCATGCTTTAGAAGCATGACAAGAATTTGAAGGTATGATATATGCTTTTGGAAAGCATATGATTGACACCAAATCCCAATGACCAAGATTAAGAAAGTTGATAATGAAACCTTGAAGATGATAGTGTAAAATTGATCTATATCTTCAGGCTGATCATAGATCTTCTAGTATGCAAAATGTACAGGTATTAGGAATACCTGAGGGTGATGTGATCATAATCGATTATATAACCATGACGCTTTCATTATGAGGGAGTAATGAAACAGGTCTGGATTTTAGTGACTCCTCTCAGTAGAGAAGTAATCTGATCTTGGTCCAAGTGTTGGACATTGATCTGAATAAGATTCAGATGCAATGAGAAGATTAGATTTGCGGCCTTGATTAAATCAAGCATCTATGAGAGGCCCGTGAGATCTGGATTTGAGATGTGATCTCAATACCCAAGTCACTATATGTGGAACAATACAATCGCCATGTCCTTATCTCCAAGTATCTGCGGAGAAAGCGCATTATTCTTGAAAGAGTTCAAGAATAATTCCAAGGTTGAATTATATCCGAGCATTGAGAAATATAATTAAATGTGATTTAATTATCATGAATAATGTGAATTTTATTCACATTATCTGAATGCATGAGAATGATTATCCAATGTAATTAAATGTGATTTAATTAATGTGGATATGGATAATTGGATAACACTATCCAATTATCCATGTATATTATAAACACGATTTATATTATATATTAGAGAGAGACTCATGTGATTTATATTTGTTGATTAATTATTAATGTCAATTGGATTCGCATTGAATGATTAGTTGAAAATATAATTACACTTAGTTGTGGGTTGTGAATGAGATTTACATAATTTCAATGGCTTGGTTGATATTTTCCACAAGATAATTTGGAATTATTTTTGTGAAAAATTATTTACGACAAGAGTCATAGGAGATATCATTAGATAATGAGATCTCATGATATTTTAGGGAGATAGATCCATTCCTCTCAAGAGGAGTGGATGGCTACAACTCTCAATGTGGAGAGGAGTAGCCGTCCCGACTCTATTAGGTATGGAAGTTGGTCTTCTCATTATCCTATCTCTAGTTAAATGTGATTTAATTTGAGATTAATTATATTGATTTATCAATATAAGTTAATTTAAATTAAATAACCTAATGTTGTGTTTTTACAACAACATCTTAGTCGTTGAAAGAAACACAAATCAATCTCACCCATTGATTGTGTGTTCTCCATGGATTTAGATCCATGGACTCCCAAAACCCTATATAAGAAAAGGCATCCCTTGCTCTTCGAGTTACACAATCTCGACGAAGTCTCTCTCTCTCTCTCCCCTTCTCATTCTCACGCATACTCCATCCCTTCTCTCTTTGAGTGGCCGTCCACTCTCATAAAGGGAAGGTCGTCTTCGTCGTATTGCCCGCTTCGACGACTCTTGGATCTCCGTCTTCTTTGATGCGTGGTGCTCGTGAAGAAGGCGTGCGATCTCATGCAACAAGATCAGGAGATCCATCACTTGGATCAGCAACTTAGATTGTGAGAAGCACGCGATTCATCCCCGCGCTCGCAAGCGTCTCCTCCGACGGATCGGACTTGAGACAGGAGGTCTCTTCGCTTAGAGGCTCAATCGCAACCACAAGAGGTATTCCTATATCTTGTATGTGGTTAGATGAAATGATCCAAGAAATGTTCTTGGATCATGTGGTTTCATCATTTAAAATTTTTAAATTCCGCTTCACCGAGCAACTAGTGCGACTAGTCTCTCATCATCGTATATTATTCGATGCACATGCTTCCGTGATGCAATTGAGGATCATCCCATATCCTTCAAGTGGTATCAGTCCCATACTGGAGGTTTTGGATTGGATCCATAAATCGAAGAAGATTTGGGCTCGTGAGGCTTTGTGAAAATTTTATCGCATTTCAATTTTCGCAACCCTATTTTGTGATAAATTTCGGTATTGTTTAAACTGTTTAAACACGAAACTATCATTGTATAATGTTCCCCATTAAATAAGGAAACTGTGGAATTTGAGTTTGTATAATTTGGATTCTTGCTCAAGTTATGATCCTTTAAATAACCATATATCAACTGTTTCAGAGATATCGAATAATGATATAGTTAAGGGGTTAATTACTGTTTTAAACGCCTGGAAATGCATGCTTATCACATGGTTTCTGTTTTAAATAAAATTATCAAACTGAGAAAATTGATTTTGCTTAATTTGCATTTAATATGAGAGAGATATGCTAATTTAGTTAGTGAGGGTCACTGCTGGAAATTGCATGTTTTATCAAAACCTTGTTATTGTCATTTAAGAAACTTGTGAAACTAATGGTTAATTTCCTGTAATAATTATGGATAATAGCAAATATTTGAATAATAATTGTTCCCTTAAATGATATTGCCTCAACCAATAAATGATTAGATTTGATCTAGATCACCAATTGGTTACTTGATACACTTTCAACAAAAATGCTACTTGAATAGGTTTGAGAATTTATCTGGCAAATTTCCTTATAATCAAAAATGATTTTGATTACTACTATATGGTAAAATTCCAGTTGAAAAACCGATGATCATCTCAAGTACACAATGATCGATTTGGCATTATCCTTTCCTGAGGTGGATATGGTGTCTAGTCGGGGAGCGTTGGGTAGCAGGTTGCACCATGTGCGGTCTGTCCCACTCCCATCGGTACTGGCCATGACAGCGGGTAGGGACTCGATAATGTTGGAAAAATCATGGTGTATTTTCTAATTATTAAAATTCGAATTAACACGTACTTTGATATAATACCATATTTTCAAGTAACAATCAAGTTTGTTGATTGAATTGGAATGATAATTGATTTAATATGGTTAAACTAATTATTTCCAATTAAAAATACCCTATTATGAATAGATGTGTATTTCCCTTGGAAGAATTAATTATATGAATATGATTCATGATAATTAATTGAAATTTGAATAAGAGGTGGAGGATCACATAAGTGACATCCATGGTCTCCCATCAAGGCGAAGGGTTCCGTCGCCAGGGATTGTATGTCGGAGACACCTGTCCGAAGTGACAGCTCATGCATACAAGCACATCTGGATCAAGCTCTTTGCTTCTTGAAAGAGTAATGCCGTATGCGTAGTGACCCCAATAGCGATTCCCCATATTATTGGGGCGATATTGGATTGCGCATAGCGAGTTCTAATCCTGTTGATAGCTGGTTCAACTAACAACGGGTCAACATCACCTTAGGGGTGGTGGGCTCGGGTGTTAAAGACTAGTTGAAGAAGCAAGACTAATTTGATTGAAAATACCTTAATCAAAGATTTATAATTGAATATATAATTATTTATATGTTCTAATACAATGTATTTTTAATTTCAGAAAATGAAGTCCATGAACCCACTTAGCAGGCTTCTGGAGGTCAATCAACTGACTAGACCAAATTATTCGGATTGGAACCGAAATTTGGATCTTGTCCTTTCTGCAGAGCGCATCTCCTATGTGCTATCAAAGGACAAGCACACAAACCCTAAAACTCAGGAAGAAATATCCTTTAATGAGAAATATGATGAAGATTATAATCTGGCAAGATGTTATATTCTAGGTTCATTATCCAATGTGCTTCAGAAGCAACATGTGGAAATGAGCACTTGCCAAGAGAGTATGCTGAATCTAAAAGATATGTTTGGTGACGTAAACCGCACAAGCGTTACAATATAATGAAAGAACTTATTCACTGCAAGATGTAGGAGAGGACATCTGTCAAAGAACATGTGCTTAAAATGTTTGGTTAACTCTCTAAGCTGGGGACCCTAGGAGTTGACATGGACGTAGACATGCAAGCTGACTTCATTCTGCTGTCGCTCCCTAAGTCTTTCAACAACTTTGTGGTTACTTATCACATGAGCAAAGTTGATTTTAGTAACACTGGACAATTAGCCGCATTAAAGTCCGTGAGGACGTAATGAAAAAGGATAGCCCCTTTGGCAATGCACTGGTTGCACAGGTCAAAGGAAAGCACTGTCGGAAGCATGGTTCTTGGAAGGGTCCGACCCAGAAGAGAAAGAAGAGGAGTCAAGGAGTTGGCTCATCTACCAATGCATTCACTCTAATAGCATCGAAGAAAAACGATTTTTGTCATCACTACAAGAAGTCGGGGCATTGGAAGCGCAATTGTTCGGATTACCTGAAGTCTGTCGACAAAGGTAAAGCCCCGACAGGTATGAAATCTACTTTCATCATTGAAACTAGTTTTCTCGTTGGACGAGAAGGAAGTTGGATTATAGATTCTGGTGCTTCTGTTCATGTATGCAATTTGTTGCATTTGTTTCAGGAAACTAAGATCTTGATGAAGGGGAAATAGTCATCCAGATGAGATCTGATGCAAGTGTTGTAGCAGTCATTGTCGGGAACTGTCGACTATCGTTATCTAGGGGAAGAGTCCTATTACTTAGAGAGTGTCTTTATGTACCTGGAGTCAGAAGGAATTTAATATCTATATCTAAGCTTGTTAGAAGCAGATATTCATTCCTTTTCTATAATAAACTAGTCATAAATCATTATGATAAGCATATTGCGTATGGTGTTTTGACTTTCTGGTTGACTCTATGAATTGTGCATTGATGAACATGTCATGAATGTTACTTCTACTAATAAAAACCCTAAAAGATCTAGGGAGGATGGTAATCATTCTAATATGATTTGGCATCATAGGCTTGGTCAATTATCTTTTGATAGGATCAATAGATTGATAAAGGATGGACCCTTAGATTTTCTAAAGTTTCAACCTTTGCCTACCTGCGAGCATTGTATTTGAGGTAAAATGACTAGGACACCTTTTCATAACAAGGTTACAAGACACGAAGGTATTCTTGACCTTATACATACTGATGTATGTGGTCCTTTCAGTACCACGACTCAAAATGGATATCGATATTACTTGATGTTTATTGATGACCATTCACGACACGGGTTTATCTTCCTGCTACGTCATAAATCTTATACCTTTTGAAAGGTTTAAAGAGTTCAAGACTTTAGTTGAGAACCAAACTGATAGGAAGATTAAACGAATTCGATATGATCGAGGTGGTGAGTACCTCTCAGATGAAATCAAGGAATACCTTAAAGAGAATGGAATTGTCTCCAATCTCACTCCTCCTGGAACCCCCCAGCTTAATGGTGTTGCTGAAAGACGCAACGGGACTATCATGGATATGGTCCATTCAATGATGAGCAAAACACATTTACCACTTAGTTTATGGGGATATGTAGTAGAGACTGCAATATATATCCTAAACAAGAATCCTAGCAAATCTGTGCCTAAGACTCCTCATGAGCTTTGGTATGGAACCAAACCAAGTGTTAACCACTTTAGGGTTTGGGGTTGCTTGGTCCATGCGAATAACGTGGACGCGGGTAAGCTAGAATCTCGCTCTCGTGATGTTACTTCATTGGGTATGTTAAAGATAATATTGGATACCGGCTTTATGATCATGAGACTCAGAAGGTTTTCATCTCTAGAGATGTGAAATTTCTGGAGAATGACTTCCTTAAAGGTCCAGACAGAAATAAAGTAGAGGAACTCATTGAGTCCTCTGAGGATTCTGAGCTTCTTGAACCAGAAACAGAAGAGATAAATAAAGATGAAACACCCATACCTCTTCGAAGGAGTTCGAGGGTGATTGCAACACCTGAAAGGTATGGATTCCATGTGTCAGGAGAGACTGACAGTGATCCTACTTCATTTGATGAAGCACTGGCGGATCATGACATGGATAGATGGATGTTAGAAATGAAGTCGGAGATTGACATTATGCATAAGAATGGTGTATGGACCCTAGAGGATCCACCTGAAGGGGTAAAACCTATAGGGTGTAAATGGATCTTCAAGAGGAAAAGGGGACCTGATGGGAAGGTAGAGACTTTCAAGGCACGACTCGTGGCCAAAGGCTACACACAGAGAGAAGGCATCAACTACGATGAGACATTCTCTCTTGTGGCTATGCTTAAGTCCATCATGACATTGCTAGCTATAGCTGCATCTCTTGACTACGACATCTGGCAGATGGATGCCAAGACAACTTTCCTCAATGGTCACCTCGATGAGGATATCTATATGGAGCCGCCCCATGGCTTCATAACCGAGGAAGGTAAAATATGAAATATGGAGAAATCCATCTATGGGCTCAAATAAGCTTCTCGTAGTTGGAACATCAGATTTGACAAAACCATAAAGAGTTATGATTTTGTGCAGAATCCTGATGAACCTTGTGTGTACAAGAAGCTTAGTGGGAGGGCCATTGTGTTCATTGTGCTTTATGTAGATGAAATCCTTATCATTGGAAATTATACAGGGATAATGAGCAATGTTAAGATTTGGCTATCTCATACCTTTCGAGATGAAAGATCTTGGAGAAGCCTCTTACATCTCAGGCCTGAAGCTGTTCAGAAACCGAGAAAAGAGGATGTTGGGATTATCACAACATGGGTACATTAAGAAGATTCTTGAACGTTTCTGTATGGATAGTTCTAAGAAAGGTTTCCTCCCCTTAAGTCATGGTATACACTTGTCTAAAGGGATGGCTCCTCAAACTATTGAGAAAAAGAAGTCCATGGCTGGATGCCCCTAAGCATCAACTGTAGGAAGCTTAATGTACGCCATGATGTGTACAAGGTCGGATATCTACCATGCAGTGGGAGTGGTACGTCGTTACCAGTCCTGCTATGGAGAACAACACTGGAATGCAGTGAAGAACATTTTCAAGTATCTAAGACGAACGCAAGATTACATCTTGGTCTATGGAGATGGTGATCTCCAAGTCCTGGGATATACAGATTCAGACTTCCAGTCGGATATTGATGATCGAAAGTCGACATCAGGGTTTGTGTTCATGTTGAATGATGGTGCTATGAGCTGGAGAAGCAAGAAGCATGACACTACAACAGATTCAACAACAGAAGCTGAATACATTACCGCATTAGATGCTACAAAGGAGGCAGTGTGGTTGCGCAAGTTCATCCTGGAACTTGGCGTAGTTTCCTATGATACTACCATCCCGTTACTCTGCGATAACTCGGGAGCCATTGCCCATGCGAAGGAACCAAGATGGCATCAAAAGAGCAAGCACGTGGAAAGAAAATACCACATCATTCGGGAGATTCAAAAGTGTGGTGACATCATCATCACCAAGGTGGCCTCTGCCGACAACGTTGCTCATCCCCTTACCAAACCTCTAACACAGAAGGTTTTCGACCAGCATGTAATGAGTATGGATTTAAGGATTGTACCTCAATGATTCTGAGGGCTAGTGGGAGATTGTTAGCCATGTGAGCCTGAGGTGAACCATTCCAATAATAAATGTTATTGTAATGTTTGATTTATCAATAAAAGTTATTGATTCGTTTTCACTCCCTTTTTGAGATTAAATGAATGAATGCACTATAAGGTCCCTCTGTACAATTAGGGTTATGTACCATGGCCATCTTAATAATGATATAGCTGTTGATTCAGTAATAGAATCATAGAGGCTAGTGTTTGGATGAATATCTAAGGAGTTAGATCGAGGACTCATCAAGCACCATTAAATGGTTGTTAAGAGATGATCTTCAGCCTAAGTAGGAGATGGCAATCCTTTCTCATATAGGCTGATATCTGACCGACCTCTTGATCCAGGTCCTCTGCATGGGAATAGAGATTTGGAGGTGTCAGATTAGTTGGGTCAAAGGGTTGACTTAACAAGATCGAGATAACCAAAGTCCTATATCGTATACTATCGCGATACATGCACACATCCTCTGACCGACGAAAGATGTGTTGCTATATGTCTGAGTATGTATATTTGGTAGAACAATAGGTTGATGACCTAGCCAAGATCTATACACCGACGAGCTGGTGTGCATGTAAGGGCACATGAGTGATATGATCTCTCAAAGGGATCATACAGGTTCACTTCTGAACCGGAAGACATGAGCTCACTCATGAGATATCGGGACTGATCAACTTTCATGCATGGTCATCATGCTTTAGAAGCATGACAAGAATTTGAAGGTATGATATATGCTTTTGGAAAGCATATAATCGATACCAAATCCACCAATGACCAAGACTGAGGAACTTGATGATGAAACCCTGAAGATGACAATGTAAAATTGATCTATATCTTCGAGTTGATCACATGTCTTCCAGTATGCATGATGTACATGAAGGATATGTCAAAATCCTTAAGCACATCACGGAAGTGTGAGGATTGCATCGTATGCGATCGAGCGTGACTAGTCGCACTAGTTGCTCGATACAGCGGAAAGTTTTTTTCATGCGATGAAATCACATGATTCAAGAACACTTCTCGAATCGTTTCATCTACTAAACTACAAATAAGTATTACGGTCAACTCTTAAGCGTGGTTGCGATCAAGTCTCTAAACAAAGAGACCCCATGTCTCAAGACCGATTCAACGGAGGAGACGCTTGCGAGCGTGTTGATGAAACACGTGCTCCTCGCAATCCATGTTGATGATCCAAGCGACGAATCTCCTGATCTCGACATACGAGATCCGACATCTTCTTCACGAGCGAGGCACCGAAGGAGACAGAGATCCATGAGCAAATGATCCGGCAGCATAACGATGATGCTGTGACGATGGAGACTCTCTCTAGGGCATCCATGGTGGACGGCCATAAGAGAGAAGGAGAGAGATGAAGATGGCGTGTAGAGAGAATGAGAGAGAGAGAGAGAGCATATGTTGTAAAACATTAGCATTTGAAGAGCAAGGGGTGCCTTTCTATTTATAATATTTTGAGATCCATGAATCTCAACCCATGGGCAACACAAATCCAATGGCTCACATTGATTTGTGTTTCTTTTAATGGCTAAGATTTTGTTGGTAAAAAACAACAACAATTAATTTAATTTAGATTAAATATATATTGATAAATCAATATGATTTAATCCCAAATTAAATCAATCAAACATGGAGATTATGGAATGAAGATTGCCTCCTTCCATAATAAGGGATTTGGTGGCAATATCATGTAATCTCATGAGATCTCATGAGATTACATTATTCCATGGAAATCTCCAAGATTTACAACACTTGTTGTAAATTATTCAACAAAAATAATTCATAATTATTTTGTAAATATTGCAATCTTACCATTGGAAAATTGTGAATCACATTCACCACCCAAAATAAAATGTGAATTACATTTTCAATTAATTGTCCAATGTGAATCCAATTCACATCAATATTTAATTAACAAATGTAAATTACAAATTGCTCTCTCTTATATATTATAAATTACATCTATAATATATATGATTAATATGGATAGTGCTTTCCACATTATTCATATCTATGATAATTAAATCACATTTAATCATCTTGGATCTCTATTCTCATGTGCCCAAATATTATGAATCACATTCACATTATTCACATCTTTGATAATCAAATCACATTTAATTATCTTAGATAACTCTCCATATAATATGAATCAAATTCATATTATTCATGATAATTAAATCACATTTATTATCCATTTTCTCAATGCTCGAATACATATATCGACAATGAAATTATCCCGAACTCTTTCATGGATAATGCGCTTTCTCCACGGATACTTGGAGATAAGGATATGGTGATTGTATTGTTCCACATATAGTGACTTGGATATTGAGATCACATGTCAAATCCAGATCCTACGTACCTCTCATAGATGCTTGATTAAATCAAGACCACAAATCTAATCTTCTCATTGCATCCGAATCACATTCAGATCAATGTCCAATATTTGGACCAAGATCAGATTACTTCTCTATTGAGAGGAATCACTAAAATCTAGACCCGTTTCATCACTCCCTAGGAATGGAAGCGTCATGGTTATACAATCGTTTATGATCACATCATCCTCAGGTATTCCTAATACCTGTACATCCTGCATACTGGAAGACCCAGATTAAACCCGAAGTATAAGATCAATTTTACACTGTCTACTTCAGGGTTTTATCATTAAGTTTCTTATTTGACTATTGGGAGTTGGTATCGATCATATACTTTCCAAAAGCATATATCATACCCAAGTGTTGATTATATACTTTCCAAAAGTATATATCAAACCTACAAATTCAGTCAAACTTCTAAAGCGAGACGACCATGCACGAAACTTGATTCTTCCCAATATCTCATGAGTGAGCTCATGTCTTCTGATTTAGTAATGAACCTGTATGATCCCTTCGAGAGATCGTATTACTAATACGCCCTTGCATGCAAACTAGCACGACTGTGTATAGACCTTGATTAGGTCATCGACCTATTAGTCTGCCAAATGTACATACTCAGACATATAGTAACACATCTGTCTCTGGATAGAGTATGCGTGCCTATATCGTGACAGTATACGACATAGAACTTTGGTTATCTCGATCTCGTTAAGTCAACTCTTTGACTTAACTTATCTAACACCTTCGAATCTCTATTCCTATGCAGAGGACCTGCATCAAGAGGTCAGTTAGATATCAACCTTATGAGAAAGGATTGCCATCTCCTACTCAGGTTGGAGATCCTCTCTTAATAATCATTTTATGGTACTTGATGAAATCTCAATCTAACTCTTTAGATATTCATCATAGCACCAACCTCTATGATTCAATATTTGAATCAACAACTATATGATCATCAAGATGGCCATGGTACATAACCCTAATTGTACTAAGGGACCTATTATGTAAATTATTTATTCTTCATTTCAGATCAAAGAATGATATTTGCAATAATATTTATTGCATAATGGCTCACCGTAGGCTCGCATGTCCAACAATCTCCCACTAGCCCAAAGAGCCATTAATGGGCTAATCATTTAAACACGCACTCATGTGACAATCATAGGTTATTTAAAAAAATAGCTAGGTAAGCTGATCAGTCACTCTGTTCCCAAGAGACTATGCCAAGTCCTTTTACGGCACATGCATATATCCCAGTAACAGTGTTCACATCCAATGCGAATGTTGAATCTTATGAAACAAATACTCAATAATGTCAATCATAATGTCCTTGACACTACACCTCAATAATCATTATAACCAGCATGTAATTTCCATTATCCTTATCAGAATACCCTTATTCCTAGAGATCTCTATCTCCTAAGGTATTAATAGTTAAGACCTTTTAGATCTCCATCTATAAAGTCTTAATTTCTTGAAGATAAGACTTAGAGATCACTATCTCTAAAGTCATGCCATCTTTGAAGATTTTGTTATTGCCTTTATTTCCATAGTAGGATTAGTAACAGTTTACTACTCCAACTGCATGGTAGACATCTGGCATTTGTGCACATCTAGCATACACTCGGCTTCTCATAGTCGAGGCACAAGAGCAAGTAGTTCTAGCATTCACTCCCTCAACTCTTTAAGGTTCTATCCCTTCAGATAGGTCAGTACCATATCTTAAGGGAAGGAAGCCTTCCTTGGGATTTTCCATGAATGGAAATGTCCAAGGTGTACCACTAATGTGACGGTCCCAATACCCTCTTCTCTTTGCTTCTGAACAACTTCAGAACTAAGATACAAGAGGTATCCTTGAGATCATATATGAAGGTATGGAATAGCCAGACTATAAAACACTCATTATCAGCCTTATATCATTCAAAATGATCAGGATATTATCTACATTTAGCATGATGAACACAATGTCACTCCCACTAAGCTTTACATGGTTCATCAAGATTCTATATGAAAGCATAACATTTATAATTTCATCAAATCTTATGTTCCAACTACAAGAAGTTTACTTGAGTCCATAGATGGATTTCTTTAGCTTGCACATCTTGATTTCCTCAACCATGAAGCCCTGGGGCTACTTCATGTGAATATCCTTAGAGAGGTATTCATAGAGGAATGTCATCTTGACATACATCTTGAAGATGTCATAGTCAAGTTGTGTAGCTAAAGTTAGCAATAATTTGATGGGTTTAAGCATGGTCACTAGAAAGCAAGTTTCATCGCAAGCGATGTCTTCTTTCTGTGTGTATCTTGAGGATACGAACCGTGCTTTGAAGGTCCCTACCTTCTCATCAGGTTCCCTCTTTCTCTTGAAGATCCATTTACACCTTAATGGGTCTTACCCATATAGGTGGATCCTCGAGGGTCCATATACAACATTTATATATGAAGTCTACTTTAGACTTTATTGCTAACATCCATCTTTCCATGTCATGATCTTTAGAAGCTTCATCATATGAAGTTAGATCATGTTAGATTTAACTGACACATGGAATCCATCCTCAAACTTATTTGAAAAAGTTTTAGTGTTTCATCTTTAATTGTCCTTTTAGTTTCTGATTTCAGGAGCCTCATTATCTTCTCAAGATTAAATGAGTTCCTTCACTTCATTTCCATCTTGATTCTCAAGAGTCTCACCCTCTAAGAATTACATTCTCATAGATGAGATCTTTCAAGAATATCAAGGTCATAAAGTAGGTATCCAATACCATCCTTTATTTTCCTAATGAATTAGCACTCTCTAGTGCTAGATTCCAGCTTATATGCATGGAACCTTATTAAGGATATATATTGTAGTCTCTACTAGATATATACCTTGGAAACTAAGAGGTAATTATGCTAAAATTCATCATTGATCAAATCATATCATACATGATCTAATTGTATCTCCCTACAACTCTCTTGAGTTTAGGTGTATTAGGAGGATTGAGATAGGAATCATATTCATATCTCCATAAGGTATTCCTTTGAATTCATCTAATAGGTACAAGCTACCTAGGTTAGATCAAATTCATTTCAACTTCCTTCAAACTTTGGTTCTAAACCAAAATTGTGAAATCTTTGAACATTTCAAAGCTTTCTAAGTGAAGAGAATAAATCATATATCACAAATAATCATCGAATGATATCACATATCATCAATGTTTAATCATGATATAGATGATCTGTATACATCAATATGTATGAGATATTTAATACCTTGACATCTTAATCCATTCCCAAAGAAGGGTGCTTTGGACATTTTCTACTTTGAATACAATATTCATAAGTATGTAAGATTTGAAATTTCAGACAATCTGAAGTTTCATATCTCACTAGTCCCTTGATATCATCAATAGACAAATATCCAAGGCTTGATGCCAGATCATTGTCAAATGATCTTCATCCTCCTATTGATCTTTTAAGGTTTAATTCAGTATTAGAAATATTAATGAACCATTCATTAATTTTCTAATTTAGTAGAGTCCACTAGATGTTAGACTACTATCTGAAATATATCCATCATAACTTTTTATGATAGGTATATTCCAGAATTCATGTTTATTCCCAACATTTAGAAATAAACAATGAGTGTATTCTAATATCTAGGTCATAGAGACATTCTCTAAGACTAAGGGCTCTTCCACTGAAATTATGAAGTCTATCGATCTAATAGAGATTGTTGCAACAATAGCATCAATATCCATGTAGATGACTAATAAACCTTAAAATCAAATTTTATAGTCTTCTAATACATATGCAACCAATTGCAAGTGTTGTTAGAAGAATGAGATACAATTATTAGACTTTGATCTTATCAAATAAGAAAGTCAATTTCAATGATTATATGCAGATGTAGATTATTCTGATGCACCATCTGTATCCTTCTCTAAGGATCCTAGATTGACAAGATAGTCATACTATCAGTACATCAACTTATTGCAGTATTGGCATTCATCCAACTATTTGGATGTCATACGGAAGTCACAGAAGTACAATCAACTCTTTGCCTTTCCTTCTTACTTGGGTCCAACCCATGCTTCCACTGTGCTCCCTTTATCTATAAACAACCATTGCTTAAGACAAAGGATCTCTTATGTTGAATTCAAAAGAATTCAATGTAAGAGTATTTATACATTTATACATGCTTCATTCAATTCATATAATATAAATATTATGGAGCTTCATGAAGACTATAGTATAGAAAGTAGAATGATGACATTAATCATATCTACAAACATCTTAACTCTTAAAGACTTTTGGTTCAGGCGAGTACTCAAACAATTTGAATACATCATCTCTTATAGAGCAACCATTCTGCTTGATGCAGAGAACCATGTCATTCATGATTAAATGTTTAGAGCACATATCTATACCAGGCCATCTTAGAATTTTATAAGGATTATTCGACAATTACAATCATCATCGTCATGTCACTTCCAAAGTACATTCGATGAGAGATCAAGACTGTAGAGACATACAAACCCTAGGGTTGTAGTCCTATTGTCTATTTAATTGTCACTCCTCATTATTATGAGGAAACTTGCATATTGCAACCATATACAATATGTGTCCATCTGCAAGTACAATATATTAATCATGGATTCAATCCATGATATTTTACTGGTTATCATTGAGTATAGTATTGAGTGGGTTTAATGAAGGATTATCTGAAGTAAGAAATTTGCATAAATATATATAAATATATATTTTACTTTGATTTAGGAATTTTTATATCAAAGTTATCTTACCTTGTCAACACTGAAAGTTCATTCCCTTAACTACGTTTAATGTAAGAGATATACTTGCCATTATATCTCAAGCAAGATCTTGGATCTCCTTTCTTATCTTTGTCACATCCCAATAATATGAGAATCTGTAACTCTGATAAAAAGAAGCGGGAACATATTCCACCTTGCAAGTCCAACTTGCATTCCCAATTCAGTCTTTAACACTCGGACCCACCACCCCTAAGGTGATGTTGACCCATCATTAATTGAACCAACCGTCAATAGGAATACAACTCGCTATGAGCAATCCAATATCGCCCTAATAATATGAGGACTCGATATTGGAGTCACTACGCATACGTCCTTACTCTTTCGAGAAACGAAGAGCCCGATCTAGATGCGCTTGCATACAAGAGCTGTGACTTCGGACAAGCGTCTCCTACATACAATCCCTGGCGACGGAACCCTTCGCCTTGACGGGAGACCATGGATGTCACTTATGTGATCCTCCATATCATATTCAAATTCTAATTAATCATTATGAATCATATTCATTACGATTAATTCCTCCAAGGGAAATAACAACTCTATTCATAATAGAGTGTTTTAATTTTAATTGGATTCCAATTAATCTAATCATATTAAATTAATGATCCAATTAATATCCAACAAATATTTTTAATTGTTACTTACAATATGGTATTATCTCAAATATATATTATTTTGAATTTTAATAATTAGAAATATACACCATGATCTCTCCTGCATTATCGAATCCCTACCCACTGTTATGGCCAGTACCGGTGGGAGTGGGATAGACCGCACACGGTGCAACCTGCTACCCCAACGCTCCCTGACTAGACACCATATCAACATCAGGAAAGGATAATGCCAAATTATTGATCATTGTGTACTTGAGATGATAATCGGTTCTTCAACTGAAATTATAATATATAATAATAATCAATTTTTTTTGATTAACATTATAAGGAGATTTGCTAAACAAATCATCAATCCTATTCAAGCAACTTTATTTGTTGGAAAGTAGATTGTGTAATCAATTGTGATCTAGATCATATCTAATCAATTAGTGGTTAAGGCAATATCATTTAAGGAAATAATGATCACCAAATATTTCACAAATATTTATCCATAAGTATTCTAGGAAATTAAACCATTTAATTTCACTAATTGATTAAATGACAATCACAAGGTTCTTGATTAGGAAAGTAATTTCCAGCAGTGACCCTCACTTACTAAAATTAACATATCTCAATCAATTTAAATCCAAATTAAGCAAACTAAGTTTCCAAAGTTTGCTAATTTGATTTACAACAGAACCTAAGTATTTGCTTGCATTTCTAGGCGTTTCAAATCAGTAATTAACCCCTTAATTACGTCATGATTCACAGTCCCCGAAACAATAGATACATGTTCACTAGTTTGATCATAACTTGAGCAACCGGATTCGAAATCATGCAAACTCAGATCCTACGGTTTCCTTATTTAATGAGGAACATAATACAAGTGTTATTTTCGTTTTTGAACAATTAAACAGGTCCTAAATTATTCACTAAACAGAGATGCGAAATGAAATGCGATAAAACTTTCGCAAACCCTAACGAACCCAAGTCATCCTAGGTTTATGGATCGCATCCAAAACCTATGACCTAAGGTTCTGATACATTTGAAGGATGAGGATCACATCGTATTTGATCGAGAGTGACTAGTCGCTTCTTGGATCGTTTCATCTAAACCACAAACAAGTTTTACGATTACCTCTTGGAGCGTGGTTGCGATCAAGTCTCTAAACGAAGAGACCTCCCGTCTCAAGTCCGATTCGATGGAGGAGACGCTTGCGAGCTTGTTGATGAAACAATGCTCCTCACAATCCATGTTGATGATCCAAGCGATGAATCTCCTGATCTCAACATACGAGATCCGATGTATTCTTCACGAGCGAGACAACGAAGGAGATGGAGATCCACGAGCAAATGGTCCGGCAACATAACGATGATGCTGCGGCGATGGAGACTCTCTCTAGGGCATCCATGGAGGACAACCATAAGAGTGAAGGAGAGAGATGAAGATGGCATGTAGAGAGAATGAGAGAGAGAGAGAGAGCATATGTTGTAAAACATTAGCATTTGAAGAGCAAGGGGTGTTTTTCTATTTATAATATTTTGAGATCCATGAATCTCAATCCATGGGAAGTACAAATCTGATGGCTCACATTGATTTGTGTTTCTTTTAATGGCTAAGATTTTATTGGTAAAAATCAACACCAATTAATTTAATTTAGATTAATTATAAATTGATAAATCAATATGATTTAATCCCAAATTAAATCAATCAAACATGGAGATTATGGAAAGAAGATTGCCTCCTTCCATAATATGGGATTTGGTGGCAATCTCATGTAATCACATGAGATTACATTATTCCATATAAATCTCCAAGATTTACAACAACACTTGTTATAAATTATTCAACAAAATAACTCATAATTATTTTGTGAATATTGCAATCTTGCCATTGGAAAATTGTGAATCACATTCACAACCCAACATAAAATGTGAATTACATTTTCAATTAATTATCCAATGTGAATCTAATTCACATCAACATTTAATTAACAAATGTAAATTACAAATTGCTCTCTCTTATATATTATAAATTACATCTATAATATATATGATTAATATGGATAGTACTATCCATATTATTCATATCCATGATAATTAAATCACATTCATCTTGGATCTCTATTCTCATGTGCCCAAATAGTATGAATCAGATTCACATTATTCACATATTTGATAATCAAATCACATTTAATTATCTTAGATAACTCTCCATATAATATGAATCAAATTCATATTATTCATGATAATTAAATCACATTTAATTATCCAATTTCTCAATGCTCGGATACATATATCAACAATGAAATTATCCCGAACTCTTTCATGGATAATGCGCTTTCTCTGTGGATACTTGGAGATAAGGGCATGGCGATTGTATTGTTCCACGTATAGTGACTTGGATATTGAGATCTACGTATCTCTCATAGATGCTTGATTAAATCAAGACCGCAAATCTAATCTTCTCATTGCATCCGAATCACATTCAGATCAATGTCCAACATTTGGATCAAGATCGTATTACTTCTCTACTAAGAGGAGTCACTGAAATCCAGACCCGTTTCCTCAACCTAGGAATGCAAGCGTCATGGTTATACAATCGTTTATGATCATATCACCCTCAGGTATTCCTAATACCTGTACATCCTGCATACTGGAAGACCTAGATAAAACCCAAAGTATAAGATCAATTTTACACTGTCTACTTCAGGTTTTATCATTAAGTTTCTCATTTGACTATTTAGAGATGGTATCGATCATATAATTTCCAAAAGCATATATCATACCCAGGTGTTGATCATATACTTTCCAAAAGTATATATCAAACCTATAAATTCAATCAAGCTTCTAAAGCGAGATGACCGTGCACGAAATTTGATTCTTCCCAACATCTCATGAGTGAGGTCATGTCTTCCGGTTTAGTAATGAACATGTATGATCCGTTTGAGAGATCATATTACTCATATGCCCTTGCACGCACACCAACACACAGGTGTATAGACCTTGCATAGGTCATTAACCTATTGGTCTACCAAATGTACATACTCAGACATATAGTAGAACATCTGTCTCCAGTTAGAGGATGCGTGCCTATATCGTGACAGTATACGACATAGGACTTTGGTTATCTCGATCTCATTAAGTCAAGTCTTTGACTTAACTTATCTAACACCTCCGAATCTCTATTCCTATGTAGAGGACCTGCATCAAGAGGTCGATTAGATATTAACCTTATGAGAAAGGATTGCCATCTCCTACTCAGTATCGAGATCCTCTCTTAATAATCATTTGACAGTGCTTGATGAGTCCTCAATCTAACTCTTTAGATATTCATCGTAGCACCAACCTTTATGATTCAATAATTAAATCAACAGCTGTATGATCATCAAGATGGCCATGGTACATAACCCTAATTGTACTAAGGGACCTATTATGCAAATTATTTATTCTTCATTTCAGATCAGGGAATGATATTCACACTAACATTTATTGCATAATGGCTCGTCGTGGGCTCGCATGTCCAACAGTACAAGTATTAGGAATACCTGAGGGTGATGTGATCATAATCGACTGTATAACCATGACGCTTCCATTCGTAGGGACTGATGAAACATGTCTGTATTTTAGTGACTCCTCCCAGTAGAAGTAATCTAATCTTGGTCCAAGTGTTGGACATTGATCTGAATGAGATTCAGATGAGATGAGAAGATTAGATTTGCGACCTTAATTAAATCAAGCTTCTATGAGACGTCCGTGAGATCTGGATTTGAGATGTGATCTCAATATCCTAGTCACTATACGTGGAACAATACAACCGCCCAATCCTTATCTCCAAGTATCTACAGAGAAAGCGCATTATTCTTGAAAGAGTTCAAGAATAATTCCAATGTTGAATTATATTTGTGCATTGAGAAATGGATAATTAAATATGATTTAATTATCACGCATAATGTGAATTTGATTCACATTATCTGAATGCATGAGAATGATTATCCAATGTAATTAAATGTGATTTAATTAATGTGGATATGGATAATGTGGATAACACTATCTAACTATCCATGTATACTACAAATATGATTTATAATATATATTAAAGAGAGACTTATGTGATTTATATTTGTTGATTAATTGTTAATGTGAATTGGACTCACATTGAATGTTTAGTGGAAAATATAAATACATTTAGTTTTGGGTTGTGAATGAGATTCACATAATTTCAATGGCTTGGTTGATATTTTCCACAAGATAATTTGGAATTATTTTTGTGAAAATCTATTTACGACAAGTAGGAGATATCATGAGATAATGAGATCTCATGATATTTTGGGGAGATAGATCCATTCCTCTCAAGAGGAGTGGACTTCTACAACTCTCCATGTGGAGAGGAGTAGCCGTCCCCCCTCTTTTAGGGATGGAAGTTGGTCTTCTCATTATCCTATGTCTAGTCAAATGTGATTTAATTTGAGATTAATTATATTGATTTATCAATATAAGTTAATTTAAATTCAATCACTTAATGTTGTGTTTTTAAAACAACGTCTAAACCGTTGGAAAAAATACAAATCAATCTCACCCATTGATTGTGTTTTCTACATGGATTGGGATCCATGGACTCCCAAAACCATATATAAGAAGAGGCATCCCTTGCTCTTCGAGTTACACAATCTCGACGAAGTCTCTCTCTCTCTGCTTCTCATTCTCACGCATACTCCATCCCTTCTCTCTTTGAGTGGCCATCCACTCTTATAATGGGAAGGTCATCTTCGTCGTCATGCTCGTTTCGACGGCTCTTGGATCTCCGTCTTCTTTGGTGCGTGGCACTCGTGGCGTTCGATCTCGTGCGATGAGATCAGGAGATCCATTGCTTGGATCAACAACTTGGATTGCGAGAAGCACGCGATTCATCCCCGCACTCGCAAGCATCTCCTCTGACGGACCAGACTTGAGACAGGAGGTCTCTTCGCTTAGAGACTCGATCGCAACCACGCTCCAAGAGGTATTCCTATATCTTGTATGTAGTTAGATGAAACGATCCAAGAAATGTTCTTGGATCATGTGGTTTCACCATTTAAAATTTTTAAATTCTGCTGCACCGAGCAAGTAGTGCAACTAGTCGCTCTTCATCGTATACAATACGATGCACATGCTTCCGTGATGCACTCGAGGATGATCCCATATCCTTTAGGGCGAACATGAGGGACAAAAGGGGCTACAGGATGGTGGTGGTCTCGAGGGCAATGAGTGAAGAAGGAGGCATGGAGAAAATGGAGAAGTGGTGCCTGCGTGACTTCTAACATGCGTTAGAAGGGAGGCCAGATAGTTGACCTATGGTCAACAAAAGGACGCGCCTAGTTGGTCCACGTGGACCAACCAGGAAATTTCAAGGCAAAAATGCCTTGAAAATTAGATAATAAATAGTAATTGATTTTATTATTTTTAAGTTATAAAATAAAAAAATGTTTTTAATTTTCTTTAGTATATTTTTGCATATTTTTATTTATTTTTTAGAGGTATTTATTTACAAATTCCTTTTTAGGTTTTCCTTTATAGGTATATTTACCTATGTTTTATATATTTTATTTTTACATTATATTTTTTTATTTTTTTCTTTTATTATATTATATATTAATAACTTATTTTTATATTCTTAATTTTTCTAATAAAATTTTATGAATAAGATGTACACTTGAATAAATATAGGCGTATTTTATTTAGGTATAAGTATAGGTATTTTATCTATGTATTTTATATAAGTATTTTATTTTAATGTCTTATTTATGGTTTTATTTTGGTTTGAATATGAATATATACTATAGATAATATTTACAATATTATAAAAATATAAAACTATAAAAATAATAAAATGAATATTTTATTCGGGTATATTTTACTAAGAAAATGAATTCCGGGGCACCTTCTAATTGCTTTTGGGAGGGATATCCCCCTCCCCGCTTATCAAAGCAGTTTGGGTATCAGAAAAAAGGATGTGGTTTTCTTCTCTTTATTATATACATCCTTTAGAAAAGAATAGGGGTCCAAAACCTAACTTTCACACCTTACCTCCAAAATATATGATACTAGCTTCATTAAATAGCTTATTAAAAGTTATATAAAATTAAATGTGATTTTGATATATTTTGAGTTCTTATTAAGGAGATACGGGTCTGTGAAGTTCGGGTTTTGGAATCTTATTCAGAATATATTTTGTACATTGTGTGTTATTTTTGCATGAAGTAAATTTCATAATTTTCTAAATGTTATTATCTACAACTTTTATGTGCAATGTTTCTTTATTTAAGGTATAAATAATAAATAAAAAAATATTTCCTAAAAAGTAATTATTGGCCTATTTTGTAGAGTGATTTGTCTTTGTCTTCCGTACAATTAGCTGCCCTATCTCCCCCTACTTTATTCCTTGTTGACTAAGTAATCATGATGACTGAGTCTTGACACTTCGCTCTTTTTTTCTTTTCTTTCCTTTATTATTTTATTTTGTCAATTTATACTATAAACATACAATATTTTATACATTATTTGGAACACATTAATGAATGTTTATTTTGATAAATTAATGCTATGTACATGCATTCAGCTAGGGTTTAAAGGCCAAAATGAAAGAATAAAGGTAATGAAATAGAGATTCATCACCCCCCATTGCTTGCCTTTGTTCTTCCCCAGCAAACACTTAGGCCTATAAGTGAGAAGAAGAAATAAAGAAAAGAAAAAGGAACACCCTGGAGTCATTTTCGACTCTCAAACTCATCTTGATAATGTCAAAATGTAGAGCGTAGACAAGATCTTTGGATTAATGGTGTGTTCGGAACCACTTAGAGTTTAGGATTTGTGACACAACAACCTTTAGGTTCCTTACTCCTATTATTCAACCAATTCACAACCAGGTCAAAACCATCCTCTCAGTCGCATACTCTTGCTACCTTGAAATGATAGAGCCATGTGTGGGGAATTGTTTAGCTCTCCCCATACAAAACCATTGAACCAGTACGGCATCTGCTCTTCTGATAATTCATCCTCATGGAGTCAGATATTTCCTTCTAAGGTCAGGTACTTCCAGCCTTAACAACCAAATGCGATAAGAAGTTAGAAGAATGGGAAGAGAAGTGGGAATGGACCACTGTAGTCTTCATTCCCGCGTGAAGTCGATCAGTGTAACCAGATCTTCACCAAGAAGCAGGCATTTTTTGAAGCTCATATTTGTGGACTTTTTGATTGAAGGCTTCTTTGGATATTTTCTTTGACTTTTCATGGCATCTACAGTCTTGTTTGTGCCTTGGTGGATATAGCATCTTTTGTTCCACCTGCCTTTTTGGGTCTTGGAAAAGTTGTGCTGGTAGACCATTGATGAATATGAATTTCATCATATTTTTTCATTTATTTTAGCTTAAAATCCCTTATAAAACACCTATATATAATACTAACTCCACATTCTTACTAACTTGCATCTGTGTGTAAATATTGTACATTTATTACTATTTTAACCTAAAACAAATAAATAAAGAAAGAAAGGAAAAAAAAGAAAATAAAAAGAAGAAGAAAAAAGGACTATATATATATGTAATAGATACAAGCTGACCCGAACCCCGAGAGAAGGTCAAGACTTGACGTGATCCATCAGGAATAAAGTAGGGGGAGATAGGGTCCTTAATCTGAAAATCCAAAAAATATTTTGTAAATACTTCTCATTTATCCTGTGTATATTTGTAAAAAACTTACACTATTTTAATTGTACATAAATTGACCTCAAATTAAATAATTTTTAAAATAGAAGTTGTAAAAAAATGTTTTCTAAATAATAAAAATAATTGCAAAATAATATCATATACAAAATAAAAGTAACCACATCCGGAAAAGCCATAAAAGGATAATTGAAAGACCAATTACGGCTCCATATGAAATCAAATTCAATCAAACTCACATCCATCGTCTTATAAATTATATTATCTCTGAAATGGTAGTGTGATGAACGCGCTTTTTATCAAGGGTCTGAATATGTCGTCGTGGCGACCCTCAATAAAAGGCGAGTGATCAACAATTGACCCACAATCAAAGAATAAAACAATCAAGCTCAAAGGAAGTGTGAATCAATCTTTATTTACTCTACCATAAAATGTATAGGGAACAAGCATGTAGAGGTCGAACCACAGAGAGCAATACAAAAATGCATGAGCCTATATGTGCATACCAGTCATTCTTGAGTGAAGTGGGTCTCTCTTTTTTTTTTTTTTATTATTTTTAGGTTTTTTCATTTTCTGGACTCAACATAGAAATAAATATACCATATGCAATTTTTTTGGAATTTTCCAAAAACATTTTCTAATTTTTTTTGTATTTTCTAAATCAAACAGTGCAAAAATGGCTCCTACTCTATTTTCAATAATCAGGAAAAATGCCAAAAATTCAAAATAAAATACGTGCGTGAACCAGCATGGAATAGAGCATCTATCCTAATTTTTGTGGATTTTTAGGAGCCATCTTGGTATTTTTAATAAATAGATAAAGATACGAAATTAAAACAGCCTGGCAGGGGTATTTTTGCAAATAAAATAAACTCCAAGGGCATCAGTGCAAAAATACATACTAAAATAAACATTTATTTTAATTTTTAGAACTATTCCACAATATACAAAAACCGCCAGGGCATGCTTGCAATTTTCACGCGCCTCACGTGGGACTGCACGTGAGGCGCGGAAGGACCTAAATGTAAATCTAATGAACTTAGTGTCCTTTCTGCAAAATATACAATTAATTTACAACGTGCTATTTAATTTACAATATTAAAAATTAAATATACAAAAGAGCGGGGGTATATGTGAAAATTACCCCCTAAGTGCGCGCGATCCAACGGTTCTTCGTTCGCCACTTGACACGCGTCACCATCTCCTCGCCCGATGACGCTTCGCCGATGGAGCGTTAGGATTAGATCATTTGAGATGATCCGACGGTTGCTGCGTGGCTTCATCGGACGGTTGGGCTTCGATCTGGACCTGCGTTCTTGATCCAACGGCTGCTGCTGCTCACGAAGAACAGGGAAGAACGGCTGACTTCCCTGGCTTCGATCGGTGATTCCTCCGCCTCCAGGCGCTTAAGGTTGCTGCTTGTGCACTCCAGGCGTCCGGCGAAGCGGTGCGCACCGTTCGAGATGCTCCAGAAGGTCCAGGACCTCCTGGATCGGCTGAACGAGCTCGGAGAAGACAAGGGGGTCCTGGAACCTTGAAGGGACTTGAATCGAGCCCCAGAGGGCTCCTTTCAGCTTGAGTCCTGCACCAAATGAAAGAGGGGCTCGAGGGGGTCTTCCTCGACCCGAGGTTTAGGATAGACGAACGGGGAAAGGTGGAGGGCGGCGAGGTCCGACGAAGCGGAGGAGGGAGGACCTCGATTCGCAGAGCTGGGCGAGCTCTGGTTGATCTTGGAGCGTGGGTGCGTGGAGAATACGTAGGGGAAGGCGATGAGGTGGGGCGAAGGGTCGGATAGCGTGCTGATCAGAGTAGAGAGGTTCGCCGGAGCTAAACTCCGGCGGACTTCGATCTTAAGCTAATCGAGCACCTGAGGCTCTACTGACTGATCTAAAAGCTAAACTACGAAGTAACGACTAAAACTAAGCTAAAAATGGAAAGAAAGCAGCTCTTATACCTGGTGTGCGACCAGGGAGCAGGACCTCCGGCGAC
The DNA here is from genome assembly GCA_037367405.1 of Ottelia alismoides. NCBI lineage: Eukaryota > Viridiplantae > Streptophyta > Magnoliopsida > Alismatales > Hydrocharitaceae > Ottelia > Ottelia alismoides. Next base: position 629,897 of record JAZKJV010010363.1, on the reverse strand, counting down.
GCGGCGGCCGTGGGCGCTCCTTCGACTCCTCCAACTGCCTGAAGCTTCCAGGAGGACCCTCCTGTCACAAGGAACCTCAGAGGACTGGAATAGACGGTGGAAAACGACGGAAAGGGAGGCCAAAATGGATGAGGAGGTCGGAGGGTTTATTTATAAGCAAAGTTTGCGCCCTTATTGGCCGGCAGATCTTGGTGAATCTAGATGCTGTACAAGGAATCATGGGATGCGGCGTGATTCGTGGATGTTCGAGGAACAAATCTCATGAAGGGTCTTATCACCCTCGAGCAACACAATCGGCGTGAAAAATCGAGGAAGAGGGGCCTCTCGTGACTTGTCAGAGGGGCCGTCCTTGAGTCTGAAGAGTTGACCCGAGGTCAACTTTTGCTGGCCTGTGGTTGGTCCACGGGAGCCGCTAGAAGACAAAATAGGCTGGAGTATCAAAGAATGAATTATTTAAGCTAATAAACGATTTTATTATTTTTCAAGTATAAAATAAAAAATCTTTATTATTGTATGTAGTATTTTAATACGATTTTTATTTATTTTTATGAATTATTTTATTACGGTTTTAATTGAATAATGTGTATATGTGTATATCTACATGTATTTTTGTATATTTTATTTTTAATTTATTTATTTTGTTTTATTATTTTAGTTTCTTATTTTATAATTTTATAACTTATTTTTGTGAGTATAAGTATATTTTTATTTTATTTTTATGAGTTTATTTATATTTTTAAATAAATAAATGTATGTGTATGTATGTATACTTATAGGTATTTTACCTGTATATTATATACATTTTATTTATTAAATGAATTTTATTTGTTTTTATTTTGGATTTATATTTTTAATAAGATATATATAATATGTACCTGATTACAAAAAATATAAATGAATAAAGGATAAAAATCCCTTTTATTTATGTACATGAGGTAGTATAGGTATTTTGTCTATGTATTACATATAGACTTATTTTTATTTTACAAATTCTTTTTGGATTTTCTTTTAATGTTAATATGCACATGAATTATATACATTATTTATAAAATTCTAAAAATATGAATTTATAAAAATAATAGATAGTAAATAAAATGAATATTTTAATCAGGTACTATGTACAAGAAGGGCCAAAAACCTAACTTCCACAGATGGACTCCAAAAATTATGAAACCAATTTTATAAAATAGTTTATGAAATGCTATATACAATTAAAGGTGAGTTTGGGTGATTTGGAGTTTTTATTTGTAAGATATGGGTCTGTGAAGTTAAGATTTTTGCTTTTTATTTTGTGTATAAAATGTACACTGTATATTATTTTCACATAAACTCAATTTTGTATTTTTATTTACATTATTATCTACAACTTTCATGTACAAAAGATTTTAATTTGATGAATAAATAATTCTTTACAAAATAGGTGTCAAAAATGCAATAATGGAAGAATGAATAAATGATGTATTTATTGAATGTTGGCCCTTATCTCCCCCTACTTTATTCCTGGTCGACCAAGTTCATGCTGGCCTTGGTCTCGGGGTTAAGGTCATAAAATCTTTGCAATATTTTATTCCTTTTTCTTTTCTTCCCTTTATTCTATAATTTTGGCATTTAAAAACCTTATTTTATGTACAATTAATGCCAACAATAATAGATGCTAATATGAACAAATTAATGCTCTTTACATGCATTTGCTGGGGTTTTTAAGGCCGAAATGATAGAATAAAGGTGATGAAATGGAGATTCATCACCCCCCTATACTTGCCTTTGCTAGTCCCTAGCAAACACTTATGCAATAAGTATAAAAGAATAAAGAATCAGAAGAAAAGAAAAATGAAAGGAAGATCGAGTGAATAGGGGCGCTTTCAGTGCGATGCTTGTCTCTACAAAATCCGAGACTAGAGCTCCTGTTGGACCTTGGGTGTGGATGTGTGTGGAACCTGGTAGGGAGCCAAATTTAAAACACAACAGCCTTTGATAGTCACAGAACCTGGTTCAAATTGCCTCAATAGCCAGGTCAGAACTAGCCTACACCATACACAAACCCTTATGACTCTGAAGCTGACTTGGACAGTGTAAGTGATAGCGGCTCTCCACCTCAGAAGTGACAAAGAAACAACCTCCCCCAACCCGGTAACTCTAATGCCTCGGTCTAGCAACTCTTTCCTCGAGAAGCGGGGTATTCCCTTCTAAGTTCAAGTGCGACCGGCTCAAGAAGACGGGGAAGAAGAGAATGGGTCAAGGCCAGTGTAGCCAAGTACCCTTGGAAGCTTGGCCAGTGTAGCCAAGTCTTCCGCTGCAAGCTACATAAGGTGGATCATGAGTCTCAAGCTTTGCTTATTGCGCTTTATATACATACTCCGGTGGGATTATCATTTTCTATCAGACCCACCACTTTTTTGGAGTTATTTGCACCATTTTTTTTTTTTTTTCAAGTGCATCTGTACAACATTTACATGTGCAGCATATATACAAGGAGTTTTTCCTCTTGAGCCAGTAGACTATCCCTCTTTTGAAGCTTTATTGCAACCCACGGCTTCTGTCTTTAGCCTTCATCACCACTAGACCAAGTTGAGGTGCACTTCCTTCACTATAAGAAGAAGAGAGGTTCCGCCTAGAAGTACTACCCTCATATGCTACCCCAAGCCAAAGGAAACTGCCTCCTCACCACCTCATCCATGGAGAGTTATGTGAAAGGTGCAGGTGTCCAAGTTAGGTCACGGCCGACAAGAGTCATGCGTGTGTTTCGAAAAGTTCTAGTTAGTCCACTGAGGTGTCTTGAACCCAGTCCTGCTTTCTCAAAGAATTAAGTCTGACTGGACCTGAAGTACCTTAAACCTAGTTCCCATAAGGTTCCAGTGCAGTTAGGTGCAGTAAGGTCCACCCGAGCTCTACTCTGAGACTTTATTAGACTGATTCAATCATCAAGCTTCACTCAAAAAGAATATGAATGGTATGCTTATGCTATGTGCAATGAATGATGCAATTTTTCACAAAAATTTGGAAGGATCAAAGAATGTTTTTACACAAAGAAATTTTGTACATAAAATAAGAGCTTGACACATGCAAAAAGTATATACCCTTATTTACACGGGCGTACTGCTTTATTTACAAAATATATGAATTTATACAGACTGTACATATGTTAATGAAATGATTTATTCAGTTTGTTGAGAAAGACTTTTACGTGATTTATTTCTGATTTACAGGTATATATAATAGTGATCTTAATTTTGAAAATAGATTTGCAAACTATAGTACACGATAATTTTTGCAATCAGTTACACACATTTGAAAATATTTTTGCAAAGAATTTTCACACTATATGTACATTTTTCACAATAATTTGGACAAACATTTTTCAAACATTTGCACATAGGTTTTTCAAATCCTTTCTTTCACACAAAGAAAAATTTTTGCAATCAACACAGTTTCACGCATTTGAAATCATTTCACATCAAATTTTTCCAAAACTGGTCACACTATTTTTCAAATCATACTGTTTAGGTATCTGATTTATTAATCAGTAGGTACAAAAGAAAAAATTGTATTTGACGTATATTATGGTTCTGTTCTTATAAACTTTATTTGGCTTATTCCTCATTTACAAATGAAAGATTTTTGTGTGGATTCCTCAGACTTACTTCGAGACTCATTTTCACAAGGGTTTTTGAAAACTCTAGTCCAAAATAATTTTGCAATATGTACACGCATTTGAAAATCCTTTTTACAAATGTTTTACACAACATAGATAGGTTTTTCAAAACAATTTGACAATCAATTTTCACAATCAGTTGCACACTAGTTTTCACACATTTTTATTTCACTCAAAGAAAATTTTTTACACCAAACTGATTTTTCAAAGGTTGCATACTTGTGCACACTATTTTCAAACTATTTTCACAAGGTTTTTCAAAATAGCTTTTTACATCAAACATTTTTCTGACTTAATAATCAGTATAATTACAAAGAGTCTGAGGAACTCACAATCATCTTTCTTTATTATAGAGCTACTTTTTATATCCTATTTTATCGAGGTGATATTTTATTTTTCAGTATGAGTTATGGCTTATAGTATATACATGGTATATACGACCCCCCTATACTTAGCTTGAGCTATGTCCTCATAGATCGAAAGGAAAAGCAAAGGCATAACTCGTACTGAGTATAGACAGATCTAAAGAATGAAGGAATAATTAACGGGATGAATGAATGAGAAGTTGACCGTCCCCCCTATACTTAGGATCAAATAATCCTGAGTATAGCAGACTGTACACAACACAGGGAGGGTCAAGGGTAAGAATAAACAGATCGTTCTCCGGTTGCCTCCCCCTAGAGGAGACAATGGAGAGGATCAACGAATTGAAATATTCGGGGTGCACGCCCCCCTATACTTAGGACAAAGTACGTCCTAAGTACAGAAAACTGTCCACAAGGTCGGCACCTCTTAGATACAAAGAATAGGCTAGACGAAGAAAAGAAGAAAAGAAGAAAAGAAGAAAATCAGAGAAGAATTTGTTGGATTGCATAGTCTGAATCTTTCGATGCCGCAGGTGCTGTCGAGATATCATCATGTTGCATGAGCTGGACGGAATCAATAACGGCCAAAAAAGTATCTGGTTCGAGGTAAGGCTTCAGTAGTTGGCCGTTGATGACAAATGGCTGTGCGTTAGAGGACAATTCGGATATGGCAATGCTTCCATTGTCACGCACTTCGCAAACTCGAAATGGCCCTGTCCACTTACTCTTTAATTTGCCTGGAAATATTCGCAACTTTGCATCAAATAACCACACTTTCTGCCCAACCTCGAAGGTCTTTCGTCTGATGTGCCTGTCGTGCCAGCGTTTCACCTTCTCCTTGTACATCAAGGTGTTATCGTATGCATAGTCTCGAAATTCCAAGAGTTTGTTCAGATCATCTTTCCTCTTCTGACCACTTTTGTGTGAGTCCAAATTGCAGCTGTTGATTGCCCATAAAGACTTGTGAATTAACTCCACGGGCAGATGGCACGGCTTTCCATATACAAGACGATAGGGCGACATGCCCAAGGGAGACTTGTAGGCGGTTCGATATGCCCATAGAACCGAGTCCAAGAGTTGAGACCAGTCCTTTCTATTTGGCCTAACAAGTTTCTGCAGGATAGTCTTGATTTCTCTGTTCGATAATTCTGCCATGCCATTGGTCTGAGGATGGTAGGGGGTGGCAACCCGGTGGTCAATGCCGTACTCCTTCGTCAACTTCTTGACCTCTTTATTGATGAAGTGACTACCCCCGTCTGAGATAAGGATTTTCGGTATCCCGAACCGCGAAATGATGTTCTTTTTGAGGAACTGGCAAACTGTTTTGCTATCGGCGGCTCGAGCAGGGATAGCTTCAACCCAACGACTCACGTAATCGACGGCGAGAAGGATGTGCTGAAATCCTTGACTGTTAGGGAAAGGTCCCATGAAGTCAATCCCCCATGCATCGAAGACATCTGCTATCTGAATGATTTTCAGGGGCATTGAATCTTTGGCAGTGAGTGTACCTTTCATTCGCTGACAGTCAGTGCATCGTTTAACAAATTCAGTTGCATCCTTGAATAAAGTAGGCCACCAGAGGCCACACTGAAGTACTTTGGCTGCCGTCCGATCTCCAGAGTGGTGTCCGCCAGATTCGAGCGAGTGACAATGCTCGAGGACACTTGATTGTTCCGTCTGAGGGATGCACCTGCGCCAAATACAATCTGCCCCTTCTCTGAATAAAAGAGGATCTTCCCAATGGTAGAAACGGATGGTCGACATAAATTTGTTCTTTTGGTTCTTCGTCCAATCCGACGGTATTACCCCAGAGACGAGGTAATTGACAATCTCAGCATACCAAGGAAGAGAATCCATAGCTAAAATGGTTTCGTCAGGGAAGGTTTCTGTGATAGGTGCATTGCTCAGGGGAGGTTCACGATGCTCTATTCTGGAGAGATGATCTGCTACCACGTTCTGGGTTCCAGGCTTGTCCTTGATTTCCAAATCGAATTCCTGGAGTAGAAGGATCCAACGAATAAGCCTTGGCTTGGCATCCTTCTTCTGTTGTAAGTAGCGGATAGCAGAGTGGTCTGTAAAGATGGTGACTTTGGATCCCAACAAATAGGATCTGAACTTCTCTAAGGCGAAAACCACAGCCAGCAGTTCTTTCTCTGTTACAGTGTAATTTCTTTGAGCTTCGTCTAACGTTCTGCTGGCATAGTGAATGGCGTAGGGCGCTTTATCTTTTCTTTGCCCAAGAACAGCTCCAACTGCAAAATCTGACGCATCGGTCATTATTTCGAAGGGAAGAGTCCAGTCGGGCGGCTGTAAGATCGGAGCCTGAGTGATAAGCTCCTTCAAGTGATTGAAAGCAAGGAGAACTGGCTGATCAACAATGAAATCCGTCTCCTTGCACAAGAGTTCTGTCAGAGGTCGGGCAATGCGGCTGAAATCCTTGATGAATCGCCTGTAGAATCCCACATGCCCCAGAAATGACCTCACATTCTTGACTGACTGAGGTGGCTGAAGATTTGAAATGACGTCCACCTTCGCCGGGTCGACTTCCATGCCACGTTTGGAAACGACGTGGCCCAGCACAATACCTTCGGTGACCATAAAGTGGCTCTTTTCCCAAGAGAGCACTAAATTGACTTCCCGGCACTTTTGAAGTACTCTGTCTAGATGCTCAATACAAGAATCGAAGCTATCACCATAGACAGAGAAATCGTCCATGAATACCTCGAGGAAACTGCCTACCATCTCGGCGAAGACTGCTAACATGCATCTTTGGAAGGTTGCAGGTGCATTGCACAGTCCAAAGGGCATTCTCTTGAAGGCGTAGGTGCCGAACGGGCAAGTGAAGGTGGTCTTCTCTTGGTCTTCAGGGGCGATCGCAACTTGGTTGTACCCAGAGTACCCATCCAGAAAGCAGAAGAACTCCTTGCCTGCTAATCTTTCCAGAACTTGATCAATGAATGGCAAGGGAAAGTGATCCTTCTTAGTTGCTGCATTGAGACGGCGGTAGTCAACACAAACCCGCCAGGATGTTGGTACCCGAGTAGATATTTCCTCTCCTTTATCATTTGTAATCACGGTAAGCCCTGATTTCTTGGGAACTACATGCAATGGGCTTACCCATTTTGAATCGGAGATGGGATAGATGAAACCTGCATCACACCACTTCGTGATTTCTTTCATGACGACATCCCGAAGGTTAGGGTTCAACCTTCTCTGAAATTCGCGGGACGGCTTGGCGTCTTCTTCTAAATAGATGTGGTGTGAACACAAGGCTGGATTTATCCCGCGGAGATCTGATACGTTCCATCCAAGTGCCTCGCGGTTCTTCTCCAGAACCTCGAGAAGTCGAGATTCCTGATCTGGTGTCAGCCTGCTGCTGATAATGACCGGATACATTTGCTCTTCACCCGCAAGGAAAGCATACTTCAGGCCTGCCGGAAGTGGCTTGAGTTCTGGTGTTGATCTGTCCACTTTGTCTGTCACCTCTGACATCATACTGTAGGTGGGCAGTGCTTCTGTGAAGAGGCTGCCATCCTCAATATTCTGTTGAGATCCCGGTGATGCACCGAACGGGTCTGCGCTAAGCTGATCCTGTTCGGTTTGGAATGACTGCTCCAGAAGATGCGCCTGCATCTGAGAATCTATCTCCCAAGAATCATCGGAGCATATGCTGACTGCGCTTCCCAAGTCCTCCTCGAGAGTGAGGATTTCTAGGGTCCATGAATCGTTCAATGATAAAACTGAGTCTCTGATCTCTGCAATAAATTCGCAGTCTGCTTCTGACGCTACCTGCCTCTCATCTGTTGTGGCATTCCGCTCTTTGTTCATGTTTATTGTGATTTGCTGGGTGTTCGAGCTGAAAGTGATCTTCCCAGACCCGTAATCAACCACGGCACCTGAAGTACGAAGGAATGGTCTGCCAAGGATGATGGGGGTCTGGAGCAATGGTGCAGGTGAGTCCATATCAAGGACCACAAAGTCAGCTGGGAATTTCATTTCCTGCACTTTAACTATCACGTCTTCCAAGAGACCTCGGGGCCGCTTGACGGATCGGTCAGCGAACTGAAGGATCATGCGTGTTTCCTTGAGCGGTCCCAGCCCAAATTCCTGCATTATGGTCGAGGGCAGAAGGTTGATGGAAGAACCACTATCCAAAAGAGTGCGCTCGAAGACTTGATCAAAAATCACACAACTGATCAGAGGTGCTCCGGTGTCTTGTTTCTTCTGGGGGAGGTTGTTGATGGCCGCGACCGTGGCTAATGAGAGGACATGTTTCTCAACTTGCTGGCGCCTGTTCTTTCTTGATGGTCGACGCTTAGTAGTACATACCTCCTTTAGTCCTTTCTTCACGGCTGGCATGTATTCCACGGCCTTTAGCAAGGGAATCTCAACAGTCAACTTATCTAAGATGTCTACAACACCTGGGTCAGACAACGCATTTTTTTGTTTTGCAATTTTTTTGGATTTTTGTATTGCATGAGGAAAAGGAATATGTACACTACTGGCAGGAAAATCAGAGTTCTTTTTTACATCAAAATCATCGCCCACAAAATGTGGTGCACCCGAATCCTGAAAGGGAGTACAAAAAGGCGTACAAGCTGGATCTAACTCTGTTGGTGCTGCTGGGCGATCAAAAAGAGTAGCATTGGCTCCATCGGCTGGCACAGGATCGGCTGCTGCTGGCGGCTCCTCCAAGGCTGGCGCGGCTTCACTTCTGCTACGGGCTTCTTTTTGTTGTTTTTGTTTTTGCTGATTTTTTTGTGTTTTCGGCTGGAATTGCTTCTGGCAATGCACGTCGGCTGGACTGGCTTCTCCTTCCTCTTCCTCCTCACCCGCCCCTGGAGCTGGCACGGCTGATGCGGAAGATGACGATCCACCTGTTTCTTTATTCACCCCACATCTGGTAGCAGGCGGAGGCAAGGCCCTACCGCTCCTGAGAGTAACAGCATTAGAAAAAGCAGTAATATCATTATCACACGCGGACTGGACATCATATTCTACCTGCTCCTTCTTCTTGAAATTGTTGGGGTTGGCTTCGACCTGTGCCGGAATAGAAGTGCGAGTGGCGGTCAGGTCATCAAGCCGCTTGGTCATCTCTGCTAGCCCTTGGACAAGCTGGGCTAGACACTCCATGGTGGGATTAGCTGGGGGTGCCTCGGTGGTGTCAACGTGCAGACCACGCTGTTGTTGCACCTGCTGGCGCTGAGGCGGTGCAGGAAGTTGAAGTTGTTGATAAGATGGAGATGGATACTGCGGGTATTGCTGAGGCAGTGCAGCCGCGTATTGGTGATATGGCTGCGGATGGCGATACTGCGGCTGCTGCTGATATGGATGGTTCGGCCTCCACTGATGTCCAAACTGGGGAGGCTGCTGGTATTGGTGCTGCTGGGAGGATTGTCCAAAGCGACCACCCTGAGGTTGGTGGTATTGCCGGTTGGCAAATGGCTGACCCTGTGGTTGTCCCATAGGACGGGTCGGCTGTGCGTCATGAGTCCAAACCCCATTAACTTCCTGGACCAGGGGTGGTGGCGGGAATACTGAATCGGTATCTGAGAGAAACTCTGGTTGGTACACAACCATCTGCTGTTGCGGCTGGCTCTGATCAGGTGCCTGCACGTAGTACACGTGCTGAACTGCCGGTGGTTGCTGGCTCGGCTGAGGCTGGTGTAGCGGTGGTTGCTCGTCTTTTCTCTCAGCTGGAGCTTCGAGCGGTGCTGCCGTCTGAACAGAATTGATGGTACCTACCAGCAGTTCTAGCTGCTTGGTGATGTGATCCAGCTTATCCAGGTTCTGGGTCCTCTTCTCGATCACAGCGAGTTTCTCAAGGTCCTGTGATCGCTTCTCAATAATATCAACCTTAGAGAGATGGCCCCCAATGATACTGAGGTTGGAGCTCTCATCTCTCTCTGCTTCTTTCGATGCAGCCATGTGAACTTGTTTCTGGAGGATCTGGGGCTGCTTTTGGTAAGCTTTGGATGAAGAGAGGGCGGCTTCTCCTTCGGCCATTTCTTCAAAGATCTGCCAGACAACATCTTCATCCTTATTGAAGTGTGAGCCCCCACATGCTGCATCTACGAGCCTTTGACTTTCAATATTCAGTCCCCCAAAGAAATGCTGAACCAAGCTGGTCTTCGGAATATCATGATGGGGACACTTCTCCTGCAGATCAGTGAATCTCTCCCATGCTTCATGTATCGACTCATGGGGTCCTTGGGAGAAATTACTGATACGGGCTCGCATCTGGTTGAGTCGACCCAGAGGGTAATACTTGTGCAAGAAGGCGGACTTTAGCTCCTCCCAGGTCGTCACAACCTTCCCCATATGATTGACCCAATAGAGGGCCTTGTCCTGTAGGCTGAAGGGGAAAGCCGTCATCTTGACAATGTCCAGGGGGACATTCGGATAGTGGGTAGTGCGGCAAATGCGGGAGAATTGCTGCAGGTGAATGTATGGCTCTTCATTGGTGTTGCCATGGAATGCAGGGAGAAGGGCTATGAATTGGGGTTTCAGCTCAAAGTGAGCGTGTACCGGTGGGATGAGAATCCACTCGGTCATCTGGCTGTCTCCTGGATTGTATGTTTCTTTGAGTGTTGGCTTTGGCGGTGGTGGAAATTCAGGATCATCATTGGGGTCATCACCACCTCCTCCACCCTCACCTTCTCCTCTCCTGCCTCCTCTGCCTCTGCCTCCTCCTCCATTATCTTGGTTAATCATATCATTCAACATGTCCTGGAAAGCTGTCTGAGTGAGGGCCTGTTCGGTCAGCTGCTGCTGGATGGCCTGGATAGATGCCAGTAATTGTGCATTGACCTGATTCTGATCTGGCGCCTGTCCCTCTGGTGTGGGTGGCTGCTGACCCTTGCCCTTTCCTCCGGGAGCCATGGCAGGGTCTGAGTCGGAAGAGATGAACTCCGGAGTAGTCTCCAGGGCTCGCACTGGCTTCTATCTGCATAATGAGACGGTCCGAATCAGATCACTTGCCATAAATACTCAGCTGTCGTGATGAGGCTAGAGTTCAAGTCAACCCCAGCGTGTTGTGAATGAAAAAATGATGTAGACTGTAATCGACTCCCATTCACAACGGCGGTAGTGGGACAAAAGTGATCCCAGTTTATTGGGTGGCCAAGAGAAAGGTAGAAAACGAGGAGTCTGGAGTCCGATCCGCAAAGTCCGGATCAGTTCTCGGGAATCGCCTCGAAATTATTGGCGAAGGTGAGTCCATGGAATCGATGTAGGTGGCGGCATGGTCCCGACGGAAACCATCCATGGATCAACTTCGCGAAGTACAAGAGAAGGTAGGATGTTGGATGAAAGATACGATGGTCAACGAGGATTACAAAGGAGTGCAAAACAGTAGAAAAGGCTCAAACTGAGCGGGGGTTAAAGAGGAGTGACACAACAAAATTTTTGCGCAAAGGCGCGGGACTTGATCTTTGAACCTTAATCTAGATCCATACAAACACAAGACAAAATCGGGTTCACCAACTCACGCCATGTGAAGCCGTGAAAGCTCGGCTATTTATTATCTTTTCATTTTTAGAGTTGTGATTTTTCAGGCATTTCTTATAACAAGTCCTTAGTACGCTACCCTAAAGGAGAGAGAGTACTGCCGGAAGAGTATCCCGTACTTGTCCTCCTCCTGTGTAACCTGTAGTCTGTACTTTTTGGAGTCCTTGTAACCCTTCCTGGATCCCTACTCAGCCAAAGAAAAGAGAGAGGAAGCCGATAGGCGAAACCGCTACTTCGGTTCTCGCTCGCAACGGAATCACCCGTGAGCGTACAAGAACCTACTCGGACGCAGGACAATGAGACAGACACCCCCGTGAAGGCGTGGCCTATGCTCAATACTTCGGACAGGGTCGATGCTCATCACAACAGAGAGTCATCATTGGTGACCAAGCCCTACTCGCCTACGTACGATAGAAGCGCCATTACTTCGGAAATCCAGGCGATACACAAGGCAGTTGCAGACTGGGTTTTTGGCTCTAATCCTTAGGGGGTCGCACTTGCTCAAGGGAGTAGGGTTTTGGTCCCCCTCCAAGGTACCTGAAAACAATGAGGGCTTTATGAACCCGGTACAATGATAGTCCATTACGGATTTTAATTAAGGTCAAAGTTTATTTAGCAGTCCCCTGGTTTTAATTTTTTTTGGGTTTTCACTTTTTTTTGGATCTGTTTCATACCAGCGCCTAACGTTTTGGTAGATTTTTGTTTACATCCTAGGTGCTCAAAATCAGAGGGAGATAGCGGAAAAGCCATGCAAGTGGTTCTATGATGGAAATCTCACCATTGAACTGAATGATGCATGCTGAGTTAGAAGACTTACAGTGCATCCCAGCTCTCTCCATGTGGTATGCAAAACAGAATTTTTAAACCTAACTACATGGCGGTGTGCATTCGTCAAAATCGCCCTAAACATTAGCTGCTATTAACGTGAAGAACCACAAGCTTGGTCATTCGTCTTTAACCTAAGGGTCCGGTCTTGGCTCACCCCTCCTCTTCTCGACACACTCGAGTTTAGGAGTAGCGCTTGATGGGGCTCGCTCACGGCACGTGGGTTAAGAGATAAATGACCTAGCTGTTTAAGTTTTGACTAGATCCATACGAAGTAGACTATAGGAACATGCATTCTTATTAATGTTTGGACCTAGCTACCGAGTCAGGCAACCTATATCTAGGGGCTCCAAGCACACAAAACAAAGTGAAATAAAGGCGGAAAGCTCAAAACAGCGGAAAACAAAGAAGAGAAGGCGGTAAAAATCGCGGAAAACAGCGATGAGGCCCCCAGGTGAACAGACACCCGGGCACTGGACCTCATTGTGGAGAGTAGAGTCCTGTTAATTATTACATGCCAAAGTTATCTCTCTCTCACCAAAAATTACAGAGATAATCCTAAATGTCTAAGCCTATCTAATCCACATCTCCTTGCTTCCTTGATACTCTCTCCTGATGGTCATGAGAAGAGAAGACCATCCTCCTCCAAGCTTGGCTGCCTTGGCCTCCTAAGAAGCCATCCTTGCGTGGCGGACCCTCGCATCAAAGTCACAAAAAGAGTGTATTAGAATAGTTCACTTAATCAATCATGGAGCACATAAAGATAATCACAAGAAATGAATCAATTAAGCATAGTGATTGATGTCAATAAAATGGCTGCTCACAGAAGATAATCAATCATGAATCAAAAATGAATATCACTAAAAATGTACACAAGAATGACAAAGAAGAAAGTAGGCTATGCTCATTGCTCCCCGGCAACGGCGCCATTTGATGAACGCGCTTTTTATCAAGGGTCTGAATATGTCGTCGTGGCGACCCTCAATAAAAGGCGAGTGATCAACAATTGACCCACAATCAAAGAATAAAACAATCAAGCTCAAAGGAAGTGTGAATCAATCTTTATTTACTCTACCATAAAATGTATAGGGAACAAGCATGTAGAGGTCGAACCACAGAGAGCAATACAAAAATGCATGAGCCTATATGTGCATACCAGTCATTCTTGAGTGAAGTGGGTCTCTCTTTTTTTTTTTATTATTTTTAGGTTTTTTCATTTTCTGGACTCAACATAGAAATAAATATACCATATGCAATTTTTTTGGAATTTTCCAAAAACATTTTCTAATTTTTTTGTATTTTCTAAATCAAACAGTGCAAAAATGGCTCCTACTCTATTTTCAATAATCAGGAAAAATGCCAAAAATTCAAAATAAAATACGTGCGTGAACCAGCATGGAATAGAGCATCTATCCTAATTTTTGTGGATTTTTAGGAGCCATCTTGGTATTTTTAATAAATAGATAAAGATACGAAATTAAAACAGCCTGGCAGGGGTATTTTTGCAAATAAAATAAACTCCAAGGGCATCAGTGCAAAAATACATACTAAAATAAACATTTATTTTAATTTTTAGAACTATTCCACAATATACAAAAACCGCCAGGGCATGCTTGCAATTTTCACGCGCCTCACGTGGGACTGCACGTGAGGCGCGGAAGGACCTAAATGTAAATCTAATGAACTTAGGGTCCTTTCTGCAAAATATACAATTAATTTACAACGTGCTATTTAATTTACAATATTAAAAATTAAATATACAAAAGAGCGGGGGTATATGTGAAAATTACCCCCTAAGTGCGCGCGATCCAACGGTTCTTCGTTCGCCACTTGACACGCGTCACCATCTCCTCGCCCGATGACGCTTCGCCGATGGAGCGTTAGGATTAGATCATTTGAGATGATCCGACGGTTGCTGCGTGGCTTCATCGGACGGTTGGGCTTCGATCTGGACCTGCGTTCTTGATCCAACGGCTGCTGCTGCTCACGAAGAACAGGGAAGAACGGCTGACTTCCCTGGCTTCGATCGGTGATTCCTCCGCCTCCAGGCGCTTAAGGTTGCTGCTTGTGCACTCCAGGCGTCCGGCGAAGCGGTGCGCACCGTTCGAGATGCTCCAGAAGGTCCAGGACCTCCTGGATCGGCTGAACGAGCTCGGAGAAGACAAGGGGGTCCTGGAACCTTGAAGGGACTTGAATCGAGCCCCAGAGGGCTCCTTTCAGCTTGAGTCCTGCACCAAATGAAAGAGGGGCTCGAGGGGGTCTTCCTCGACCCGAGGTTTAGGATAGACGAACGGGGAAAGGTGGAGGGCGGCGAGGTCCGACGAAGCGGAGGAGGGAGGACCTCGATTCGCAGAGCTGGGCGAGCTCTGGTTGATCTTGGAGCGTGGGTGCGTGGAGAATACGTAGGGGAAGGCGATGAGGTGGGGCGAAGGGTCGGATAGCGTGCTGATCAGAGTAGAGAGGTTCGCCGGAGCTAAACTCCGGCGGACTTCGATCTTGAGCTAATCGAGCACCTGAGGCTCTACTGACTGATCTAAAAGCTAAACTACGAAGTAACGACTAAAACTAAGCTAAAAATGGAAAGAAAGCAGCTCTTATACCTGGTGTGCGACCAGGGAGCAGGACCTCCGGCGACGCGGCGGCCGTGGGCGCTCCTTCGACTCCTCCAACTGCCTGAAGCTTCCAGGAGGACCCTCCTGTCACAAGGAACCTCAGAGGACTGGAATAGACGGTGGAAAACGACGGAAAGGGAGGCCAAAATGGATGAGGAGGTCGGAGGGTTTATTTATAAGCAAAGTTTGCGCCCTTATTGGCCGGCAGATCTTGGTGAATCTAGATGCTGTACAAGGAATCATGGGATGCGGCGTGATTCGTGGATGTTCGAGGAACAAATCTCATGAAGGGTCTTATCACTCTCGAGCAACACAATCGGCGTGAAAAATCGAGGAAGAGGGGCCTCTCGTGACTTGTCAGAGGGGCCGTCCTTGAGTCTGAAGAGTTGACCCGAGGTCAACTTTTGCTGGCCTGTGGTTGGTCCACGGGAGCCGCTAGAAGACAAAATAGGCTGGAGTATCAAAGAATGAATTATTTAAGCTAATAAACGATTTTATTATTTTTCAAGTATAAAATAAAAAATCTTTATTATTGTATGTAGTATTTTAATACGATTTTTATTTATTTTTATGAATTATTTTATTACGGTTTTAATTGAATAATGTGTATATGTGTATATCTACATGTATTTTTGTATATTTTATTTTTAATTTATTTATTTTGTTT
The DNA here is from genome assembly GCA_037367405.1 of Ottelia alismoides. Classification (NCBI taxonomy): domain Eukaryota; kingdom Viridiplantae; phylum Streptophyta; class Magnoliopsida; order Alismatales; family Hydrocharitaceae; genus Ottelia; species Ottelia alismoides. The sequence goes on along the minus strand of JAZKJV010010363.1, from coordinate 614,267 downwards.
TATTATTTTAGTTTCTTATTTTATAATTTTATAACTTATTTTTGTGAGTATAAGTATATTTTTATTTTATTTTTATGAGTTTATTTATATTTTTAAATAAATAAATGTATGTGTATGTATGTATACTTATAGGTATTTTACCTGTATATTATATACATTTTATTTATTAAATGAATTTTATTTGTTTTTATTTTGGATTTATATTTTTAATAAGATATATATAATATGTACCTGATTACAAAAAATATAAATGAATAAAGGATAAAAATCCCTTTTATTTATGTACATGAGGTAGTATAGGTATTTTGTCTATGTATTACATATAGACTTATTTTTATTTTACAAATTCTTTTTGGATTTTCTTTTAATGTTAATATGCACATGAATTATATACATTATTTATAAAATTCTAAAAATATGAATTTATAAAAATAATAGATAGTAAATAAAATGAATATTTTAATCAGGTACTATGTACAAGAAGGGCCAAAAACCTAACTTCCACAGATGGACTCCAAAAATTATGAAACCAATTTTATAAAATAGTTTATGAAATGCTATATACAATTAAAGGTGAGTTTGGGTGATTTGGAGTTTTTATTTGTAAGATATGGGTCTGTGAAGTTAAGATTTTTGCTTTTTATTTTGTGTATAAAATGTACACTGTATATTATTTTCACATAAACTCAATTTTGTATTTTTATTTACATTATTATCTACAACTTTCATGTACAAAAGATTTTAATTTGATGAATAAATAATTCTTTACAAAATAGGTGTCAAAAATGCAATAATGGAAGAATGAATAAATGATGTATTTATTGAATGTTGGCCCTTATCTCCCCCTACTTTATTCCTGGTCGACCAAGTTCATGCTGGCCTTGGTCTCGGGGTTAAGGTCATAAAATCTTTGCAATATTTTATTCCTTTTTCTTTTCTTCCCTTTATTCTATAATTTTGGCATTTAAAAACCTTATTTTATGTACAATTAATGCCAACAATAATAGATGCTAATATGAACAAATTAATGCTCTTTACATGCATTTGCTGGGGTTTTTAAGGCCGAAATGATAGAATAAAGGTGATGAAATGGAGATTCATCATAGTGGTTTCATAATTTTTGGAGTTATGATTTGAAAAATGGTTTTCTGAGGTGGTTTGTGTAATTTTACAATTTATTGTATATATCCATATTTATTTTTTATATATATTGTATTTGTATTAATTATATAAAATAAAAAAATAAAAACAAAAAACTAAATTCCTTATTTAACCATGTATATAATGTACCATATGTATATAGTATATGTATATAATTAATTCCCTTAAATAACCGCACCAAAAAAATTAAATAAATAACATTACTATTTAATTTAATAAAGTGACGAAAATAAATAAAAAATTTTATTATGTAAATAATTTTAACTTCCTTTCTTATCTTTATCTCCATTCAAATTTTCCTTATCTTTATCTCCATTCAATTTTTAAAATTCAAATTCCATTATTTTTCTATATAATTGGCTCCTCCTCCCTCATTCTCATTTGATCAATCTTTGGTGAGAGGAGCCTAATCTCCAAGAGCTTCTTGTTGTAAAAAGGTGCCTAGCCTCCGAGCCTTCCGGTGACAGCGAGTCAGCCTTCGTCGAGGCCATCATGACATTTTCCGCTCCCACGGTGAGATCCATTTTCTTCTTGTTTTTAATCTAGGTTAATCTTAGTTTAATTTTTGCATTTTTTAATTTCTTCATCATTTTTTTAGATCTTAGTTAATCATTTGCATCCATCACGATTCGATCCGCCATCGATCTCGATTTTCCATCTCATATTCTCGATCTCTCCACGTCCACTTTCTACCTTGCGCAATCTATCACCCCCGGCCACGTATGATGGCCGGAGACCTGGTTCTCTCCCATCACAACTGCAAGAAACTCCTTGCCCACTAATCCGTGTTCGATATTTTTTTAGACTGAGCCGTCGTGCTCGAGTAAGATTCTATCTATTTTCCATTGCATGTACATGATTTTCAAAAAAAATCAAAAAAAGAGAAAGCTTCTGTTAAAAAAACAAAAAAATACAAAAAATAAATAAATAAAAAGGAAGGCATCCCCGCTCCGCCTTCCCCTCGCAGCAACACATCAACCGTCCCACCATCCTCTTGATCACCGCGAGGAGCAGCGCGCTGCCGCAACCTCAAGCATCCTTCAACACCGACCGCCATCTGAAGCGGCTCCCGTCTCCCTCATCCCTTCCGTCGATAAACGGATGGCGTGTGTCACCCTCCTCCTTCTCTCTGCTCCGGCCGCTGAGCCACCGCTCGCCAACCATCACTGCATGACCACGACCTCCTCCACCAGCGTGCACCACCGCAGGTCCACTAGCCTCCTGGCAAGACCTTCCCACCATGCATCCGCAGCTCGTCGTCATCGATCTTTGCAGGAGCACAACGACCTCCATCACTGCCTTCTACCGCCAAGCCACCGACCCGATCTCCTCCGCGTGAATAGCGAGCAAATATTGCACCGTCACCTCTCTCCACCAGCCGTGCAACCACACCTCTCTGCCTAGTGGTGATGCCCCCTTGTTTATTGCTTCGAAACGAAAGAACGAAGAGAACCCTAGGGGGAACAAAAACAATTGGGCAAATATCAGATAAACCCTAGGAATTTCTTTAAATTACAAAGAAGCCTCCACTATAGCCAAAGCTACTCACACGCATCGCACGCCCATCATTGGGTAAATTGCAATTTTCTCTACAAGATTATTTTCTGTTAATTTCTAATGCACAAACTTTAAATTATTGCAATTCAGTCCTTCAATTCTGAACTTTAAAATTGCATGTTTCCTTATTAAAATAAATACTTTTGTTGGTCAATAAATTTTGCAAAAATTATGTTATGCTTACAATGTGTTCCTCTTCATTGTTTAAAAATTTCATTGCATTTTATTATCAGCTGATATTATTAAAAAATCAAAAATAATTTTTTCCCTTTTTGACATTTGAAAAATCATAAAAATTCACATATTACGTTAAAAATTCCAAAAAAAATAGATTAATTTTCCTTTGGCGTTTTTAATTTCTATGCAAATTTCAAGCATTAGTTATTTTTAAAACCCCAAAAAAATGAAAAATACACAAATCTTAAAAATATCATATAAAATTGTAGAAAAATACAAAAAATGTGATTTTAGTTACTGTTTGTAGATAATTTCCTGTAGTTTTTATGAAAATAGTATTCTCATTTTTTGCATTTAATTAGTATCTATAAATTTAAAAATAATCATGCCTTCTTACTGTTTGCATTTTTCCTTTTTTATTCATTTTAAAATCCTAAAAAATCTAAAAATCTCTGAGAAATTAAAAAAATAGTAAAAAATCATCAAAAATACAAAACAATTTTATTTGGACACTTTTAGCATTTCTATCATGTTTAACAAATCTAAAAAATTTTGCATCTCTTTTGTGTATAAAGTTGTTTTGAAAATTGTATTTTTGAAAATAAAAAATTACAAAACTAAAAATCATTAAAAAGTTGAAAATCAAAAATATAAAATAGAAATAAAAAATAAAAAAATTTAAAAGATAAAAATTTCATAAAAACCAAGATAGTTAGCATTTGAGATTCCCTTTTTTCTTTTAATTGTTTTTTTTTCGATTATTCGAATAACCTCGGGACTTGTAGCCTCTCTAAGTTCGATCCTGTTAGCTATACAGGTAGATTAAATAACAAAATTCTCTTACATCATTTCTTTTGTAATTAATTCATCTCGAGAAGGAAAAAATAAGTTTTTGTTGCGGGATATTTGGGTTGCAACGACATTGCACTTTTATACCAGCTAATTTAAAAACCCACAAGAAATCTCAGGTAACAAAATGGCGCCATTATCGGGGAGGCACAATGAGGGTAGTTAGGTTTCTCTTTTAACATGCTATTCTTCGTTGTACATATTTGTCTATATTTTCCCACATTTATTTCATTGGTCATATTCACTGTATTTATTTAATTTTTTCCTGATCATATTTTATAATTGTGTTTCTTACACATTTTTATTCCCTTTTTCTTGCAAGGGACCATGGAGCGAAGGAGGCGATCCTAGGAGAGCTGAAGCACCAAAGCGAAGCGGAGGCGGCTTGATTCTCCTCGAAGTCATAAGAGAGTGTGAGAAGAGGAGAAGAAGATTTGAAGGAGACCAAAAAAATATTTTAGACTTTCTTTTTGTTATTTCTAGCATTTGAACTCTTGTAAATGGGCATTCATTTATTGCGGGGTCTATTTCGTCAATTGCCGGTGCACTTGGGGGACCTCACCAGTTTTGTTTTTATCACCTTATTTTTCTTTATTTCACGCAGATTTCGTGAGCTACCTATTGATTGCTTTAATTAATTTGCTTGAGCTAGGTAATTAATTAGGTCCAAACACCCTAAACAAGAATTTCTGTACCTATAGAATAGAGCGTAATTGGACTTAGTCAAATTTAGTTGGTTCTTTAACATTAATAAAAGCTATTGTTAGGACGGTTCACTTGCATAATATAGGTTAGTTTATTTTTTTCTATATTTAAATTCTGCATGGATCACCCTGTATGTAGAGTGCTAGCTAAAAGGTACGCAACTCTAACCCCTACATGCATCATTGCATTTAATCACACATCGGCATTTTCGATTTCCTTCCTTGTTTTGACTCACATAATCTAAAAGGAAATTGGACACTCGGTAGGTGATTTATTGAAAATATTCAAACCAAGTGACAACTGCCTAAAATTTGGGACTGCTAAAATTACTCGGCCCTAAAATAAACGTAAAGAAAAATATTTGTTTTGGGGCGAGTAATCCCCTCATTGTATTCGTTTTATATTTCTCGCATACACACTAAGATTAGTGCCCACATCCCATAAGCCAACCTAAGTGTTTGTACAATTTTTTTGATTCTCACCTAACTCTAAAATAGACAAGATTAAGAGACCGAGCTTTTACGGTCTTCATCGAGTTGAGTAGGTGAATTGAGGGGTGTGCTTTACTTGTGTATATTGTTTGTGATTGATTGTGTGCATACTCGATCCTTCTACGCATTTGCGCCTTTTTGCTTTGCATAGCTTGAGTTGACTATCGTGTTCTCCTGATCCCCGTCTTCTGTTTCAGAGATGGCCGATTGGAGTGATTTTTATGCGACCTTCACGGATCCCTCGCACCCTCCAGCCGGTCCACCTCCCTTTTTTCAGGAGGACTTTCCTCCTGATTGTTATGCATATCCTCCTAAGCTATTATTTTAGGAATTGGACTTTGATTTTCACCCACCCTCATTCCACTCACCCGATCCTGGATTTTAGAGTCACCTTTCATGATGTCCACACTTGAGATCCTGAACCAGATGATGGATCATATGAATTCGAGGATTACCAATCTATTTTACATAAATAAGAGCCATAATATTGATCTACTATTTGAGGATATAGATTCATTTGAGGATAATCATGAGAACTTGCAATCGCCCAAAATACAAAAAAATGAGAAAATTTTAAAAATCCAAGAAGATTTCGGGAGATACATTGTTGATTCATTTTGTGAGGAGAGGGCAACCATGGAAAACCATTTTCCAACATAGTCATTTACTAAATGTCCCACATTTGACCCTGAGGATGCCACTGTATAGACTACTCTTGGCAATCCTCATGTATATGCTGATTCTGATCTCCTCCCCTGTATGGAGGAGGTCCAAAAATTCAAAAATATGTTGACTGAACTTGAAGTGGTGGCTACCATTCATGAGATCATTAAAGCCTCACTTGACCAAGCCATGACCCATTTATCTACTCCTCAACACAAGAAGAGAAAGCATAGGAGCAGATCTGAGCGTCACAACTTGACCATGGCCACTGCTCGCGCCATCTCTCACTGTCCACATTCTAAGAAAGGGAACACTGCTACATTTCTTATGAGTTGCTCCATCTCTTACTATTCTTTTGACAACACTCTCCTTGATGGTGGTGCTTCAATCAATATAATACCCATCCCTATGGTATAATCTCTTCATCTTGGGACTCTCAAGAAAATCAGGATGATAGTTCAATTTGCTGATGGATCTATCAAGAGGCCGAAGGCTATTATAGAAAATGCTGTCATTCTTATTCAGGGTATGAACTTCACTTTTGATTTTGTAGTATTGCCCATGGAGACCTCCACCCCTATGGAGCACCCTCCAATCATCCTGGGATGACCTTTCCTCACCTCTGCGAGAGCCGTTATTGATTATGGATCAGGAGGGATTTGCTTCTCTTCTGATGTAGGGAGCGGTGTGTTGATCACTACACCCATTACTGACAAGAGACCTACATCCCATGAGAGCGTGCTCGTATTAGCCAACCCCAAGGACTTTGACCTTGATGATAATATCAGAGATTTTTGTTGTATGTTGGATGATACTGAGACCTAAGAATTCCTCTGCAAGGAGGAAGACTCGGAAAGCATAGGACTTGGAGTTCTCCCTTCTGGTACATGGCGATGCATTAATGACATCCGCGGAATTTACATAATAGACACCCTAGAGCAGAAGGCAGACTCTGAGACTAGACAGGGCGTACATGATTTAACTATTTTCTCTGATGGTTCTGTTCCTATTCACCTTTATTTAGATGAGATTGATAAGGACAAATTTGATTTGATTGTTTTTATAAGGGAATCCATGCATTTTCATGAAGATGATGATCGAGTAGAGGCTCACCAGGCTGGAATTGATCTTACTTTTTCTGATAGTGAGTTCGAGCCTTTTTACTTTGATATTTGTGAGACTTCCCAGGAAGGACATGACCACAGTACTTCCACTGATTGGTTCGCACCTGCACACTCTGAGACCGCTATGGATACATTCTTGGTCGATCCTGATCAGTTTATGTCTAATGTTGACCCCAATATCTACCTACACCTTGTTAGATCCATCCCTCAGCGATCTCGCAAGAAGCTCCACTTTCCACTTTCTTGACCTTAGTACATCCAATCCTCTTGTATATTCACTTTCATTTACCTCCTTACATCCACTGTGTCGCTTATACACCCCATTTTCGTATGTGCCTAACTTAGGATGTACTTTGTCCTAAGTATGGGGGATGGTGGAAGAGCCGAGTGTTGTTCATATTCTCCTGTTCATCACTCCTTCTGTTCCCTATACTTAGGGATACTCTACCCTAATTATGGGGGGGTGGTGATGTTGTTCATATCGTCTCTTTTGTGTTTTTTCGTCTGATCTCTCGATTGTCCTCCAACTTGTTGGTATTCTATGCTTAGGGTTATCCTACCCTAAGTATATGGGGGCAAGTCGAGCTGTTAAGTCCATACATTCTCTTCATCGGTTTTTCCCTTTTGTACAGTCTTCTATACTTAGGATTACTTGATCTTAAGTATAGGGGGATCACCGACTTCTATTCCTTTCATCTTTTCTTTGAGTCATTGTAGTATAGGAGTCTTTTCCCTTTTATATACTTAGCACGAGTTATGTCTTCCTCTGCCGCTCTTTGATCACTGTGGGGACATAGTTCGAGCTAAGTATAGGGGGTGTCATATATATTGTACATATACTTTAGGCATAAATCATACTTTGAAATATGATTATTTTTGGGATATGTGTATAAATTCTTAAAATCCATGTGTGTATATCGACTTTGGTCACCTTTTTTAAAAAAACAAAACAAACAAACAACAAACAAAAACACAAAATATTACAAAAACAATAAAAAATAAAAAAAACAAACAAATAAAAAACAAACAAAAAAACAAAACAAAGAATCCTTGTATACACTTATATATATTTTACTAACCCTTTTTCCTCAAAAAATCCCTAAAAACTAAAACTAATTAAAATTTCAAAAAAAATATCTCTTTTTACATGTGCATCATTTTTCTTTCTAAAAATCCATAAAAAGTTCAAAATTAAAAAAATTGTTTAAAAAAATTGCTTTCTTTTTGCATTGTACATATTTCTTGCATTTGCATGTGCATTTTTCAGGATAGTATTGACATTTAAACTATGTCTGGAATAAAATTGAAGAATTGAGCTTAGTTGGACCTTAATCCACTTAGTTTCAGAGGAACCTTATAAGAACTGGAGTTAATACTTTTCAGGTCCTAGCGACTTAATTCTTTGAGTCCATAAGACTATGTTCACATGTCATCTTGATTAGTCTAAGTAGAATATTTAACAATATACGCTTGATTCTTTCAAACCGTGGCTTATCTTGGACAATACAAGCACTCTACACATAGCTCTTCATGGAGGAGGTAGTGAGGAGGCATAATCTTTTGGCTTGGAGTAGCACACGAGGGTAGCACATCTAGGCAGAACCTCTCATCTTCCTCTAGGGAGGGTTGTGCATCTCAACCTGATCTAGTAGCATTGAGATCTAAAGATAGGATGTTGTGGGGTTGCAATAATGCTTCAAAAGAGGGATAGTCTACTAGCTCAAGAGGAAAAACTCCTTATGTATATGCTGCACCTTGTATATGTTTTCAAAAAAAAAAGAAAAGAAAAATGCAAAATCTCCAAAAGTAGACATGTCTGATTGAAAAGTAAAATGCATGTTGGAGTGTATATACAAGTGAAAAAAAAGAGAGCTTCAAAGTCCGAATTTTGTAAGCTTGCAGCAGATGACTTGGCTACACTGGTCATGCATCCAAGGATATGTAGCCACACTAGTTACTGTCCATTCTTTTCCCCATCTCCTCTTCTTGAGCTGGTTGTACTTGAACTTAGAAGGGAACTTAGAAGGGAATATCCCCTCTCCTCGAGGAAAGAGTTGCTAGGACGGAAGAACTTAGAAGGGAATATCCCCTCTCCTCGAGGAAAGAGTTGCTAGGCCGGGGGACTAGAGTTACCTTGTTGAGAGAGGTTGTTTCTTTGCTATTTTGAGATGGGGAGCTATATTTCACTTATACCATACAAGTAAATATTCATAGTCATAAGAATTTGTGTATGTAGACTTGTTCTGATCTGACTATTGAGGAGACCTGAATAGGAGTCTTGTGGAACTTAGAGGCCATTAGGTTTTAAATCCAATTTCCATTAAGGTTCCGCCACACTAGTAATCCAAAGCTCTGACCGAGCTCCATAATACAATTTTATGAAGATAAGTTTAATACTTAATATTGTCCTAATTTCTTTATTTTTCCTTTCCTTTTCTTTTATTCACTTATTCTTTCAAATAAGTGTTTGCTAAGGGACTAGCAAAGGTAAAACATAGGGGGATGATGAATATGCATTTAATCATCTTTATTCATTTATTTTAGCTGAAAATCCCTTATAAAACACATGTATATAATACTAACTCCATATTCTTACTAACTTGCATTTGTATGTAAATATTGTACATTTATTACTATTTTAATCTGAAATAAATAAATAAATAAAGGAAAAATAATGAAAATAAAAAAAGAAGAAAAAGGAATTGTATATATGTAATAGATATAGGCTGACCCGAACCCCAAGAGAAGGTCTAGACTTCACATGATTGACTAGGAATAAAGTAGGGGGATATAGGGTCCTTAATCAGAAAATCCAAAAAAATGTTTTGTAAGTACTTCTCATTTATCATGTATATATTTGTATATAACTTACACTATTTTATTTGTACATAAATTGACCTCAAATTAAATAATTTTCAAAACAAAAGATGTAAATAAAAATATTTTCTAAATAATAAAAATAATTGCAAAATAAAACCATGTACATAATAAAAGTAACCACATCCGAAAAAAGCCATAAAGAAATAATTGAAACCAATTTTGGCTCTATATGAACTCAAATTGAATCAAATCACATCCATCATATTCTAATTTAAATTACCTTTAAAATGGTCGTGGTTTCATAATTTTTGGAGGTATGGTTTGAAAGATGGTTTTCTGGGAGGTGATTTGTGCAATTTTACCATTTATTGTATATATCCATATTTATTTTTTATATATATTGTATTTTAAATAATAATTTAAAATAAAAAAATAAAAAATAAAAATTTTAATATAAAAACCTAATTTTCTTATTTACTATGTATATAATGTACCATACGTATATAGTATATGTATATAATCAATTCCCTTAAATAACCACACCAAAAAAATTAAATAAATAACATTTACTATTTAATTTAATAAAGTGAAGAAAATAAATAAAAAAATTATTATGTAAATAATTTTAACTTTTTTTCTTATCTTTATCTCCATTCAAATTTCCTTTATAGTTATCTCCATTCAATTTTTAAAAATCAAATTCAAATTCCATTGTTTTTCTATTTAATTGGCTCCTCCTCCCTCATTCTCATTTGATCAATCTTTGGTGAGAGGATCCTAATCTCTAAGAGCTTCTTGTTGTAGAAAGGTACCTAGCCTCCGAGCCTTTCGATGACAACGAGTCGTCCTTCGTCGAGGCCATCACGGCATTTCCCGCTCCCACGACGAGATCCATTTTTTCCTTGTTTTTAATATAGGTTATTCTTAGTTTAATTTTACTTTTTTAATTTCGTCATCATTTTTTAGATCTTAGTTAATTATTTGCAACCATCACGATTCGATATGCCATCGATCTTGATTTTCCATCTCATATTCTCGATCTCTCCACGTTCACGTTCTACCTCACGCAATCTATTACCCCCAGCCACGTACGGTGGTCGGAGACTCGGTTCTCTCCCATCACAACCGCAACACCTTGGGTCATCATGCTCGAGTCTGATTCTATCTATTTTTCAGTGTAGGTACATGATTTTCAAAAACAAAATCAAATAAAAAGAAAGCTTTTATTAAACAAAAAAATATAAAAAAAAAGGGACAACAGCCTCGCTCCGCCTTCCCCCCAGCTGCACATCCACTGCTGCACCGTCCTCCTGACCACCGCGAGGAGCGGCGCGCCACCACAGCCTCGAGCATCCTTCAGCCCCGACCGCCATCTGAAACGGTGCCTGCCGCCCTCACCCCTTCCACCGACGAACGGAGGGCATGTGTTTCCCTCCTCCTTCTCTCTGCCCCATCTGCTAAGTTCCCCTTCCATTGCCACCACTCACCAACCATCATCACATGGCTATGGCTTCCTTCGCCAGCACACACCACTGCAGGTCCACCAGCCTCCTGGCCAAACCTTCCCACCGTACGCTCGTCGCTCGCCACTGTCGACCTCCACAGGAGCACATGGAACACCATCACCACCTTCTACCACCAAACCATCGACCCGATCTCCTCGGCGTGAAGAGCAAGCAAGCACCGCACCGTCGTGGCTCTCCACCAGCCACGCGGCCGTACCTCTCTTCCTAGGGGCGGCGCCCCCTTGTTTGTTGCTTGGAAATGAAAGAACAAAGGGAAATGTAGGGGGAAAAAATATAAAAAGGGCAAATATTAGATAAACCCATAGAAATTCTTCAAATAACAAAGAAGCCCCCGCTAGAGCCAGAGCCAGTCACGCGCATCACACGCCCATCATTGGGTAAATTGTGATTTTCTCTACAAGATTATTTTCTGTCAATTTCTGATGCACAAACTTTAAAATATTGTAATTCAATCATTCAATTCCAGACTTTAAAATTGCATGTTTCCTTATTAAAATAAATACTTTTGTTGGTCAATAAATTTTGCAAAAATCAAGTTATGCTTCTGATGTCTTCCTCTTCATTGTTTAAAAATTTCATTACATTTTATTATCATTTGATATTATTAAAAAATAAAAAATATTGTCATTTTTCCTTGTTTGCCATTTGAAAAATCATAAAAATTCACATATTGCGTAAAAAATTCCAAAAAATTATATTAATTTTTTTAGTGATTTTTAATTTCTGTGCAAATTTCATGCTTTAGTTATTTTTAAAACACAAAAAATTCAAAATACACAAAATCTTAAACAAATCATATAAAATTGTAGAAAAATCCAAAAAATGTGATTGCAATTCTAGTTTGTAGATAATTTCCTGTAGTTTTTATGAAAAATAGTTTTCATAATTTTTGCATTTGTTTGGTCTTTTTAAATTGAAAAATAATAATGTTTGCTCACTATTTGTATTTCCATTGTTTTTATTCATTTTAAAATCCTAAAAAATCTAAAAATCTCTGAATATATACAAAAACAGTAAAAAATCATCAAAAATTCTAAACTATTTTATTTGGATATTTTTGAGCATTTTTGTCATATTTAGAAAATCTAAAAAAATTGCATCTCTTTTGTGTATAAAGTTGTTTTGAAATCTATAATTTTCAAAATAAAAAAAGTTCGTAAAATAAAAAATCATTAAAAATTTGAAAATCAGAAAATATAAAAAAAGAAATAAAAAATTAAAAAATAAAAGGATAGAAATGTTACAAAAACCAAGATAATTAGCATTTGAGATTTCATTTTTTTTCTTTTAATTGAATTTTCGATTATTTGAATAACCCTCGGGAATTGTTGCCTCCTTGAGTGAGATCCTGTTAGCTATACAAGTAAATTAAACAACAAAATTCTCTTACTACATTTCTTTTGTATTTAATTCAACTTGAGAAGAAAAAAATAAGTTTTTGTCGCAGGATATTTGGGTTGCAATGACATTACGCTTTTATATTAGCTGATTTAAAAACCTACAAGAAATCTCGGCCAACAACCATCCCTCATCCGAAGCATTATTTCAATCCACCTCCAGTCTTTAGATATCATTGTTATCGTAGGAAGTGAGTTAGAGTACCGGTGCTGGCAATCCCCAAGAATGGTTCCTGATCCACCCTTGACGAAGCGGCCTTGCATCATCTCGATTTAGACCCCAAGATTTTTCAACAGTCCATCTAGGTTGAGATAAGTGCTAGGTGGGAGGTTTCCAGTCAAGTAACCGTCTCAAGAGTCGTTAGGATGATATGAAGGGTTCTATTAGGCACATTGAATTGACTCACGAACATAGTCTTATGGAATCTAAAGAATTAAGTCAAGGTGACATGAAGTATCTCCAATTCCAGTCCTCAATGGGTTCCTCTGAAATTAAGTGTATTAAGGTCTACAATAAGCTCCAATTTTCGGACTTTATTTGGACTTGTTTGATTGCTTAGATTACTCCAAAAAATGCTCATGCTATGTACAACACAGGAAAATATTTTTGAGATGTAATTTTCGAACTTTTGATTTTTTATGGATTTTTGAAAAAGGGTTTCGCAAAGTTTTTTTAAGACTTTTACAATTGTTTTTGGTATTTTTGGTTATGCAAATGTTTTTGTGGTTTTTGAAAATAATAGATTTTGGCTAAGAAAATAGGTACAAATATTTACGCAGGGATGCATCTTATATTTACAAGAATGGGTTTTTTAAGAATTTACAAGGGGTAAGTGATCATTTTTATAGATATATTAATATAACTTGTAAAGAATTTTATTGTGATGTATATATTCCTCAAACTTATTTGGAAAATTATTTTTCTTCAAATAATTTTGAAAACTATAATATAAAATAGTTTTTGCAAATAATTTTTACAAATATTTACATACATTTGAAAATCAACTTGCAAAGGTTTTTCAAATATTATCGATTGATTTTTCAAAATATTTATGCAACCATTTCTCAAATATTTGCAAATCATTTTTCAAACATTTTTATTTCACAAAGAAAATAGATTTTACAAATAAATTATTTTAGAAAGGTTGAAAACATTTTACAAAATTTTTTTCTAACAGTTTTTAAAATATTTTTCAATTATATTTTTAAACTATTTTCCAAACATTTTGCAAAGAATTTTCACCTGATTTATTAGTCAGTACATAAAAAAGAATTTGAGGAATAATAAACATCAATTAATGAATTTGTATATATAGTGTTTTAGCCTTATTTATTGAAAATATGAAAATACAAGTTATAGCTAAAATATATACAAGGTATGTATTGACCCTCTATACTTATCTTAAGCTATGTCCTCATAGATAGAATACAAAGGAGCACATAACTCGTACTAAGTATAGAAAAGTTTATACTACAACGAATAAAGAATAGGAAGTCATTCGTCCAACCTATACCTAGGATCACTTATTCCTAAGTATAGCAGTCTGTATACAAATGCAGAGAGGGTCCAGGGTGGGAAACGAATAAATGAATAACTCAACGACTCGACTTGTCTCCCACTATACTTATGGTAGAGTATCCCTAAGTATAGCAACAATGACAAAAGTTGAGGAGACATGTGAGGGATCAAAGAATGAATGCTCGAATGCATTCATCCCCCCTATACTTAGGATGAAGCATATCCTAAGTATAGCAATGATGTATGAGATGAATGCGACTTTTCAGAAGAATAAACGA